>JAWNKX010000067.1:4200000-4565254 GCA_035041755.1 Cacoxenus indagator
AACAACTAAGCTACAACAAACAGCTGATTGAATGAAAATTTTCCCAGCGTCATTTTTTACGACTAACAACAACCGTTGTCCCCTCAGCATCACCAGCCCCGTTGTCTTGAGGTGTCGGCAGTATCTCATCCTCTTCTGCAGCCTCGAAATTCAACTCGAACTCAGCTGATGCATTCAGACTTATGGTTTTCTTATTGCCAGCGTTGTAGGCACTTGTTTGGATAACAGGACACCTCACAGCGGACGAGAACCCAACCGACCGAACTCAATTCCTATACAAATGTCAACCTGACAGACGCCCGCGCTGAATGAAATCTCATAACTAGCCGTAAAAGTATCTACGGCTTGTTTTTATTTTTCCTCTTCTTCGCTTGACACTGTCAACTAAACCAAAGTGCACAACAGGATACTCTTATATTTGTGCAAAGGATATACAAAGTATTTGCCTGTCTTTGGCAGCTTATTAATTGACCATACCCAGAGCAATGATGAGAAAATTTTCGTCAGTCTTTCTACTTCTCGACTTCACGCTGGTCATTTACCATTGCTCTGAAGTGGCACTCAAGTGCCGTTGTCCTCATCCTCATCTCCATCATAGTAGATTTGTGCAAAGATAGTGCAAGGATGCTCATAAGGCAATCAATAGAAAAGTAACTCTAAGTATCTATTGGTTTGCTCGTAAAAGTATCGCATATCATATGCCTCTAACGGCGGCAAGAACGGTGAAAGAAAAGAAATTTTAGCATACAATTTATTGCAATGGGAAAGGACAACTCAACTTCAGTCGGTGCATCTTTATCAATAAGCGGCGCTAGTCTGATCCTTCCGCAGAATTCCTGGAAGCATTCGTTCTGATTACGCTCCAAATTGTGCGGCAACTCTACAATCGATTAAGTACAAGGGCTACTTAGTGGTTGGCCAGCGTTCGAGAATATATGCTCATGTGTAACGCCTACCTTTCCGCGACTCCTACTAAAAACTCTTCTCTCCCTCTTCCCAGTTGAAGTTGAAGCCAAGTGTATGCCGGTTGTCGATTATGTAAGACTATACACAATTCGCGCAGCCTCTTCAAGCGTATTCGGTTTCAAGATGTCATTTCGGTTATATTTTTTATGGGTCTTTTATGCAATTTGCCTTTTTTTTCTGATTCCAGTTCGATGCGATTCGATTTCAGTTCTCTCTGCGGTCAATAAAGCAACTCTGAATGTCAGCGCACTTTACTTAACGGCTGCGATTCCTGTTACAACGCAGACCATACAGGATGTTGTGGTCAATGGTTTCTTATTTGCTTAGGACTTTGGTGATTTGGATTACATTGTCATCAGAATCTCACGGCTCTGCAGAACCGCGAATTCTTAGCGGTTGTTTATATAACTTCACTTTTACTTCCTTCCGTTTCTCTAATGAAACCAAATCTCACGAATTACAGGTGTATGAACTTATATCCTGCCAGGAACTAATTTTATGTTTTGTTTATGTCTGTTCTACTCTGCTTTCTTCTTCACATGCTGTAATCTAACCGATGAGTGAGTTAATATAGGCAGTCAGTGCGAGCTCAATTCGAACCTTATTTACATCACCTTTTCTTTTAGTTAGCTTTTAATGATTTCAAAGGACTCAAAGCACCAACTCTGAGTTGGTGAAAGACGTTCAAACCTATTGTTTTTGTTAGTTTATCGGTGACGTTCGTTGTAAGTTTGGTACATACCTAATAAGACCTGATAATTCCTCTAATTTCACCAGGCATGACCCAAGCTTACCAACGAATGTGAAACTTGTGCCTTGTATAGAATAAGTTTTTCCCAGCGATAAATTCCGAGTATTCCATTCGTATCCAGCTGGTTCCACATTCTACAAACGCTTAACTATAAACTAGCTAAGCACCTTCTTAACTTCATACTTGCCGAACCCAAAAAGTCATTGAAAAGTAAATGTTCTTAATCGAAACACCCCCAAATTTCTAACGTGCTCTCCATACTCAAAAATTTAATTTTTTATGTGATCATTGAGCGCCAAAAATACCAAATTTCGCCTGCAAGTGACGCCAACTTTCGCGCCAAAATCGAATCAACGCCACAAACCACACACACACAATAGGCGCAAGCGATAAGAAGAAGAAAATGAAGGAGCAGAAACTTCGCGACGGAGCGAAATATGCAGAACTACTCCACAGGAAAACAAAAACCAACAAGAACACCAGCAACAGCACAACAAGAACGCATTCAACGCTCAATTTAGCTCTCTAATCACGCATCTCGTACTTCAAATGCTTTTTTAGCCTCCTTTTCCTGTCGTCTGCCTTCAAATGGATTTTACGAGGCTTTCTGCTTACGAGCCACGCAGCACTTTTGGAACTGTCTGCGTTCTGATTTTTTTGTATGTTTTTTTTTGTTGTTTTTTTTTTTGGATTCTGCTGAAGCTTTTCGCCGAAAATGTGTGAGCCTCGCTTGTCTGGCACGTTAAATACCCCATACACATACTGACTATATTAAAGACTATATATGTATATATAAGCATTATAACCTGCAGAACGAAAACGAACCATACCAAAGCGAGAAATACCATTGATCAATGCTGTTTAGGCCTTTGATTCGGTGCGACTCGGTTTTTGGTTGGTCGCACTAACTGTCTGACGTACGTTGTGTCTTTTCTTTCGCATTGGATCAGCAGGGCACGACTGGGCATGGCTGGACATGGTACTCTCGATTCGACTCAGCTCGACTCGACTTGACTGGGTTCTACTTCTGGCTCTCCTCCACACCACGGTGGATGCCCCATGGAATGCTGCAGTACAAGTTTTCGATACGTCGCCAAACGAAAATAAAATAAAAAAAATTCCTGGGAAAAAATGTTGTGCAAGTTTTCTACCTGCTTAACTTGGTCGGACCTACACGGCACTCCGCTCTTGCTTTGTATTTGCTTTCGTTTTAGATTCATTAAGTGAAAAAGTTTGAGACTGAAATTTCTAATTGTGTATGGTCTTACATTTTTATCTCCGAGAAAGGCGTAAATGAAACTATTAGGATTTGAACTATCTAAGACTCAACAAAATGTTATCTCCTCAAAATACAAAAAAAATCTATTTAGTAGAATAGTAATACATACATACAAATAATTCGTTATCCGTCAAATCACCATTGGCCTTATACGACTATCTCTATATGGCCTTGAATGTGAATGACCCTGCCTATATAGGGCATAGCCTTTTGAGAAGTCTACCATTGTCAAATTCATTCTTACATATTCAAAGTCATTATATCTTTCATACTGTAGTTTGCTGTACTCATAAAAAATTTACCGTTGCTTTGTCGAAATTCTTCTAGCCCAACAATGCTATGGCAATAGATATTAATATCTCAACTTCACAGTGAACATAATAGCAATCCTTCTGCGATAAGAGTATGTTACTTCCAATAGCTGCTTCAACTATGGCTTCAAAAGAAATCATATGCATTAGACTTCTTTTTCAACCGGCTGATAATGGCCTGCCTTTGCTTGCCTCTCAAATGCCAATGTCATAAAGCCTGATACTAACACAAGTGCAAGAGCATGGATGCTACAATATAAATATAGTGAATAGCGTTGACGGCAATATGACTCCCTATAGAGAGGGTCGAAACCAGGCAACACCAACAACAACAACAGCAACATCAAACGATGTCGACGTTGACGGCGGCGACGTCGCCGATAAGCAAAGCACAAAAGCACGTCGTTGTTGAAGGCGACAGAAGAATCAGAAGAGTAAAAAAGCTGACACACACACACACACATAGTGGATGTCGATACGCAGAGAGCGGGAAAAACGGCGCAGAGATTTTCGACGAAAAATATGCAACGCAACTGGTTTATCAACTTGCATTTTGGCGCCAAAATTTCTGCAAATCTTTTTTTTGCGCTTTATGCTTTCGACTGCACAGATCTCGTCGTCGGTCGTCGCTGTTCTGCGCTACTCAGCCCACAAAATCATTTCGCTGCTTGCCACTTTTTTTTAACGACTTGTGATTTCCTCTTTGGGCTCTTTTTATTGGCAGAAATTAATTATGAAATGCAGATACAAATAATAAAAAGCGACAAACATACATACACACACCTAATAAAGAACTGTCTGCCTGCAGTAATCGAATGTCAAACGCCATTAAAAAGAGTATAAGACGAACTGCACTTGCCAACCGCAACAAAGTCAAAATTACCGCATTCGATGCTTGTATGTCAATAACTCACTAACAATGTACTTAATGAAAATGTCCGAGTGCCGAGACTCTGTACACGGATTTTTATTGTTTTTTTTTCTTTGTTGGTTTGTTTCCTGACAGGTCAAGGAACCACGCCTAGCGCAAATCGAAGAAGAAAAGCCACAAATGGTTGAAGCCCACACACGCGCTCTATTTTTATTATTATTATTATTATATTTTTTTTTGGCTAAAAATGAATTCATTATGTGAGAAAGGAAAAAAAAAAAAAATAACAATAAAAACAACAACAATGAAGTCTGTCTGCAGCGACTATAACAGGTTATTTCCTGTGCGTGTGCATCTGTGTGTGTGTGTGTGCGTGTGTGCACAATAATTTGCGGTCAGCCGGTGGCTTGCGTTGTCCTCGTATGTGTGGAAAATTTGCAACAATGTCTCTAAAAATGTATGTCCGTCCATTGTTTTCCGTTCGTCCCACCATCCATCTCAACCTTTGTTTACCTGTCAGTCAGTCATTGAAACGTTTATTCAGATTTCAAAGCGTATCTCCCCTTGCGCCCTTTGTGCAATTTCTTTTAAAATGTAGCGCATTTCTCTTCTCTTCAATATCTCTTCTAACTCGCCTGCACTGGTATGCTTCCTGTCCGATCAGCTGTTAATGGCACATTAACGAATTTGGCATTGGCATTATATTTTGACCAATTACTGTGTGATTTGGTGTGCATGTGAGTGTGTGTGTGTGTGTGTGTGTGTGTGGTTGTGTACCTGTTGTTGCTTGGCGGTGCACAAATTTAGCGATTACATTTATTAAAAGATACACATGCTCTCCTCGCACCAACTAACAACTCTTAATGAGTGCCATGGTGTCATGCTTATCAGTTTAGTTCTTTGAGCAGAACTCAAATAAATGTAACGATTTTGGTGGCCACAGTCGCTACTCCCTGTGCCAGAAAATAAATAATATCCTGTTGATATCTTTTATGTTATTATGTGCGATACTTAAACACTTGCAATGTACACGTATCCATTTATATAAATACACGTACATCCCGTGGGAATTGCACAATGTGTACTTTGTTTAATATTCGTCATACGTTTACACTACTTCCGAATGCTTGGCTTTGCTTGCTTCACCGTACATTGTGCGGGTGCATTAAAATGCGGATCGGCCGATGAGCCGGTCAACTGCAATGTGTATTTACGAAATGGTTTTTTTTGATTTTAGTTTATATTTGACAAGGATTTCATGGGAAATTATCATTCATAAGCACATACATTTTCGAATTTCAATGTGCTTATATCGGACATGTTCATATCTTCTACAATTTAAAAGGTTTCGTGTGTGTATATACATTTTCGGTATATACTTTTTAATCTGGAAAAAAAAAGGAAAACAATTTCAAAAAGTGCACCAACGACAAAACCACAAATCAGGACGAGTTACAGAACAACTTCCCAGCTAGAAACACATAGACAGATACATACGCTGAAAACTTGTATTTCAGACCGCCAGCCTAGCATGATTGCCTGGCTGGCTTGCTGCCTGCCGACGACTTCAACAACTACTAGCAAAGGTCAATGAATTTAATGCATTTGTTGTTCTTTGCAATTGTTGCCCCCAAGCGACTGCAACTGCTGCGAATAGCATCCCCACACAGAACAATTGAGTATAAAGCAGCGAGTGTTGTAGCGCAACTAACTAAGCACATCTAAGGTTCAAGGAACTCTATAATATATATCAGTCTAACTCCAAGTTGTGTAGAGTTATCAGTGGAGAGAAAAGCGTGCGCATCTCAAGCAGCATGGAGCAACAGCAGCATCGAGGAGCTGCTGCCCCACCAACGCTTATGGCAAAGATGCTTCTATTTCGTAACGGCCAATGCTGTGGCGAGCATCAACACAACACAGCACAGCACAACATAATGCAAGACAAGAAAAGCAAAAGTACTGAAAAGAACGAAGCTGCAGCAATTGAAGCAACAACTAACTCAGCTGCGGCGCAGACGCGTTGAGCGCGAAACAATTTTTTTCACTTTAGAGTTGGGCCGCTGTGGGGATTTTGTTGGGCTGAAGTCAATATCTTTAGCATTATATTGTAGTCTGCTCACATAATATGCTTGTGTAGGCGTGGCATATTTGACGACGGGAGGGGTGCGCAACGGCCCGGTGTCTAAAGACCGCACAGGAATTTGAAGACGTGCCTCGCCCAAATAAAAATTTTGACGAAGTATGTATGTACCTATACGCTATACTCGTACCATATTGCCAAGCTTATTGTTTGTTGTTGCATGCCTTATTTTTTCGCTTATTGAAACAAACAAACTAGCGCGCCAAACACCAATATACATACACGTAATGAAGAACGGCAAAGAGAAGTTAAGAATACGTACGCTAAAAAAAGATACGCATGCGCGCGCAATCTCGAGTTCCCACGCCAAATGGCAGGCTCAATTCGCCTTAAAACTCAAGCAGAGAATTAGAAGAAGTACGGCCATCAAATCTCAAAAGACAACAACAGAAACAACAGCCAACTAATTTAAAACAAAACTAGCAGCAACAACAACAGGAGTGTTGAATTCAGCGCACAGGAAACATCCACAAACGCCGAAGTGCAAATATTTAGAATACTGCGTAAACGATAAATAACAATTTCACACTCGTCTGTGAATTTCTGTAGATCAGTTAACATTTCATGATTACTATGCTGATCTCGACTCAAGCAATACTAAAAATGAGTACGGAATTTCAGCGCAACTGAAGTCGAAGCCGAGTCAACCCGAGTATGATAATTCTGACTTGACTCTGTTGACGTGCAGATACGCAGCTACATTTTCTAGCCTGAGTCTGAGCCTTTGGCCTGTGCTGCTGCCTCCAACGCCACTGTCAAGAACACGCACTAACACATACTCCTGCGGTTCTCTCTCAACAACTACAAACCGGCTGACGGATGAACTTTGAATTTCGCCCATGTAGTCCAGTGATGAGCTCAACTCAACTAAACTAAAATTCAAACGCAACTCAACTCAGCTGGGGCCGAACAACTTCAAAGACAGACGATTTGCTAAACAAACTGGCGACATTATGAACAATATTATTATTTAACATATTCTACATATTCGTATTTCCTTTTTTTTTTATTATTTTTTTTTCTTCGCCTCCAATCATGTGTGGCATATGTGATCGTGTTGGCGATGCTGGTCTTGTCACTTGAATTTCATCGTATTTTTTTAATCTTTTTTAGATTCGCAGAATCTGACTTAGCGGATTTAGAAAATTTACATTCTTCTTGGTGGTTTTCATAACAAACATCAAGTTAACTAGCAAGCTTATGTAGGTTATTTGTTTACTCGAAAATTTATTTCCTTAGTAAAATAAACTTCCTTTTCATGGTGTGCATTTGAGAGAATATCGATTAAATTGACTTGATCATAAAACGAAATAAAGGAGAATAACGCCACAATTGAAGCATTCTAGAGGGTTCTTTATTAGACTCTTTAATTGAAAAGGGATATCAGAAGCCAACTGAAACAAGGCAACAAGTTTTCCTTTTAAAAAAACTCACGACAGACGTGACCATTTCTTGAAACAGAACTCATTAAGATCAATCAGCTTAATATTACACAAAATTATCTCTTCTCGAAATGTAATGAAGTGACTTAAGAAAGCAAACGGCGTACTCGTAATTAACACATTAGGGGTTAAAGGCTATCATTGAATAAGAGATGCATTTCTAAAAATGTATGTATTCCAAGATGCGATTATGAAGGCACCACGAGTATCCACATGAAGGCGAGTAAATAAACCATATTGCATGGCTCTGTTTGAGGTTGTGCGCTTGTGAGTCAAGAAGTACTAAAGCGGCAAATAAGCTGAGACTGGAGACTGGAGACTGGTAAACAAACTAAATACATACAAAGTGCTCACAGTTTGTTTTCATTTAATTGAATTGAAGTCAGAGTCAGAGTCGCAGTCAGAGTAAATGTCGCCGTCGAAGTCGTGGTGTCTACAGAGTAAATGAGAAAAAGAATTCATCGTATTTCATTGGGCTTTGTTGTTTTGCTGTAAAACTTTGAAAATTGTACTACAAACAAAGGCATCCTTCCGTAAGTGCGAAATGAATGAAGATGCGATTCAACGAATGATTGCACGGTCGCAGAGGCAGCGAGAGGCAGAGCCAGGCGAATGAACAGCTGGACGGAGGGGGAGCTTGTCTGACAGACATACACAAAGTGACATGGCTACACTGTAAGTTTGTAATCACATTGCAGACGACGCCACCAAACGGACAGACAAACAGAAATACAGAGAGACACACAGACAAACAGACAGACAAAAGCGACGTTGTTTTTCAAGTGTTGTGTGTGTAGAGCCGTTGCCGCCACCAAAGTCAACTCCAGTTAAACGAATGTGGCGGCTTCTTCAACATCAACATTAACATCAATTGCGACGCTGCGACTGCGCAAAGTGTGGGCAAAGTGTATCACAACATGCCACGCACAATTTCTGAGCTCTTTGGCGATTGTCTCTGTCGCACACACGTACACACTGCGCGCTTAATGAGTTTGAAGTTGTGAGAGCTTTTTGTGGTTTTTTGCATTGTTTTTTTCAACGCATTCCCCTTGAGATACGTGTGGGGCACTTCGCTCTCAAGTCAAAGTGCGTTTCGCACCAGTTCGCAATAATGTTGCTAATAACGATCAAAATGCTGATGAAGTTGATAATGATGATCGAGTTGACGACGACAGTAATACAAATGTTGTCGTCTATATATATATATATATGTGTGTGTGTGTGTATCTGTGTGTAAGCATGTCGTAAGAAACTCATAATTGTAACATTGCCCTTTTTTCGCACTGTTTCCTTTGGATTTGAAGTCGCCTGGCTTAGTGTGATGTCTGCACCACGACTACTCTGTAGAGCCCAGCTGATTATAATGATGACGGCGATAATGATGAAGCAATGGAATTCTCTTTGCAAATAACAAGCAATTCTCGTTGTCAATGTTCATTTCCGTTTAACGCTTTTGTGCTGAGTTAAAAATGCGCGACTAAGCTTGGGGGCCTTCTTCACTGCCCATGGCACCAGAGCATGTGGACTTGAGTTGTAATTCTTGTTATGCTCTTCTCTCAGGGTATAACAATATAACTTTGGCTTGAAATGTGTAACACAGTGAAGGGCATATCGAAAACCTTATCACTTTTATAAATTATAGACCCTATTGACGAGACATGATGATATAGTCATTTTCGTATGCAAACTAGTCCTTGCAGTTCAGTTGCAAAACTGAAATTCTACATAAGGTTTCCTTATTCATTTTACATTTGTTGGTACCATCACTAAAAGGTTTCAGTAGGCTAAAATTTTCAAACATCGTAACGCTCGCATACAATCAAAAAATCGTCAGCGGCGCACATTATTTTTCCACCTAAATGTGTACGTCGACTAGGAACTGTACTAGTTCACATCACTAGTTCGTAAGAGCTAAGCACACTTGAATATACTTTTTGGATCAAGGCGTACTGTTACCCTAGCTTTGCCGAACTTTCCCACATTGGGAACACTTTTTTTTTATATTTATTTATTTTTTTCTAATTGACGCACTGACAAAAATCTTTTTGTTAGAATCACTGGATCATTGAGTTGGCATACAAATCCCTGGTTTGAGTTGGTGAAGAGTACTTCAAGTTCAGCTCAGCTTATTCTTGTGCTTTATCTTGGTTCTGTGACTCCTTTATCGTCAGCATCAGCAGCTCTTTGACATTCAATCTTTTTCATTATAGAATTATTTGTTAATGAGCGCTAATTGACTTTGAAATACGCATTTATACCGTATTTAAACGGTATTTAACCCCAAAAACTCAAATGCCATTCAATGCAATTTGCTTTAAAAAGTTCTTTCTTTTTTGGTGGAACTTACGAAAATTGCATTTCTTCCACATTTTGTTCCACGCTGTCGATTTAAAGCTGTACTTAACACTCATAAAGTGACATGAAGTATTATGAACACATGGGCAAACGAAATCACCCCCCAAATAACAAAAACCAGCAACTGCTGAGTGTCATAAAGCAGCAGGCTCCCCCAAACCACACTACTTGAGTACGCCTGCCTTGTGAAATGTTACAAAAATAAACCGAATTTACAATGCTGCTGACAAAGTGCACATCACGCAGTAGCAAACATTTCATTAAATGCAGCAGCAACAACGTCAACAAAGCCAAAAATAAAACAACTCCAAGGCCATTTCCGGCTTGGCGCGTGCTCAATGCAATTTATCCCGAGCTCAAGTCATTTCTTAGCTACTCAGCACACGCAACGAAATCAAAAATCAAACTAATTTTCTAATTACAGCGAATCCACTTAAATATAAAGCAAAAGGGGCCGAGGCCGGTAACTCAGACGCCACCAAACAAATCAAGTTGCGGTGTGTGAGTCAACACGATCGCACTCGGTGTTGGATAAATTATTAAATTCTAATGACGTCACTGACATTTATAACGTTCATAAATTTCGCATTTGCATGCTAAACGTTGTCGGATCGGTTGGCAAAATAGGTCAAGTAGCCAAATTACGACGCAGCATCAACATGAACAAACAAAGAATGGGAATCCTTAAAGAAAGCAAACCTTTTTACACATATTAAGCCTTTTCTCTTTTTTCCAGGCATTTCAATGACCAAGTAAATCACAAAAGAAAATAAAAATGTCCAAAATAATTGTCCACAAAGGGGACAAACCCAAAACAAAGACCGGCAATCAAAAAAGGAAGACTGAGGATAAAGAAGAAAGAAGAAAGCTTAGTTGTAAAAAGATCGTGCATCGTTAAACACGAAAAGCTGATTTGGAATGCAAATTTACAGCATCCGCGCATTGTTCGCTAATAGGACGTGAAGTCCTTGTGGTGCGCTCATTAGCCTGGCCGTTCGCGCTGACCCGCCACGGACACAAATCAAGTAAAGCCAAGTCGAGTAGAGTCGAGCAGAACTGACAAACAAACGAAGCGAACAATTGGATGCACAACTAGACAGAGTATCGACCAGATAGATATACGGTCTGCCAGACGACAAACAGACAGACACTGTAGACAAATCATATCAACGCAAGGATGCTACGCATGCGTGTGGAAAATAATATATGTGCGCTTTCCCAGTACTTTAGTATTTAAAAAAAATAGTTGTAAGCAACCGGAAAACTAGGCCGGTTGGACAGAGGGTTGATGATGCAACTCTACATCGACAATGCTTGATTTGGGTTGGGATTGGGTTGGAATTGGGTTGGCGCAATAAAATGTAACAACAAACTGATGAGAGAAGTCGGCAAAGCCTCCGACGTTGTGGTCCAGCACAGGCTGTGTGAAATTATTTACACAACTCAAGCGTCCGTCCACCACAATTGTCTGTCTCTGAGACATAATCGCAGACGGAGCCACATAAAAAAGATACACAGGAAAATGTCTTCAGATAGACCGGCATGTAAATTAGAGGTTTGCGCATCGAGCATAACCCCGCTGGGCATTAGGGCGCATTGCAGGAAATCTGCATTTAACAGCATCTCAAATCACATCACGGCCGGCCTGGCCCAACCCTGCTCATCAGTTGCTTTTTTTTTTTTTTGGCTGAACTGTTGAAAATTGAAAACTGTCAGGGCAGTAAAAAAGTCGGAAAAGACGAGCAGAGCGCGCATTAAGCCGCTTTAAAGGCATTAGCAGAGCGTCTACATGAATGTCATTGAGTAATTTTGGGTCAAAGCTGAGGTCGTCTTTTTTGAATTATTTTGAAGTTTTCCTTATTAAAGCATCAAAGGGGAATAGAAAGTATCTACTTAAAAATCAGCTACGCATTTTGTCATGCAAGCACATAAAAATAATTAAAAAATGTTTATAAATCTTTAAAAAAAATTTTTTTTTAATTTTTGCTGAAAAAAGTTTTTATTTTATGAATAAGCATAGCCGTTAGAACTATAAATTGCTTAAGAAATGCAGCAGTAGAATTTCGTTCTTCGTAATCGGTTGTTAAAATAATTAAAATTTATTGCGGATATCCAAAATTAGAAACGCAAAATGCCTATTCGATGAGAATATAGGAGACGGGTTCGGTGCCGTGATGGCAGGTCGTTGACTTCTTCCAACCCTTGTATAGTTTAGGCAGTACACAAAACGTATCCTTATAACCTACATTTGTTATCAACCCACATTTATATAGCACTTTTTAGATATCAGTAGATAAAGATTGTCTTGTATTCAAAATATTTATAACGCATGATTAAGTCCAATTTTTCATTTATTCTATGAAAATGCCGCCTGTCAAAAGTGCAAGCTGCGTCTAGACAAACTAACATATCAGCTGAGCTAATAATTCGCAAAAAACTTTGACAAACTTCGATACAAATATTTACTTTGCGCTTCAGAATCATCATACCCCAACCCACACATACATATATCATGTCAAGATCTTTATCAATGTCACTTGAGCATAAAGAATTAAAAAACCAAATAAAAAACGAATTCCAGCAAAATAGAACAGGCGCCCCTGTACAAGAATAAAACTATGCCACGACAAAGCATTGAAAGCAAGCAGCTAACTAATTACCCTAAATCATAAAAAATAAAAGCGAAATCTATTAAAATGCTCCAGCATAAATTTCAATTTATCATATCTGAGATGGGATAGCGCTATTCTGTTTGTCGAAATATGCGTTGTTCTATTCAAATTTTATTTTATTTTATTTTATTTTCTTTTTTTTTTTCTAACAAACAATAACAACGAAAATCGAATCATGGCGACGCAAAACAGGGCCAAGGAACTAATAACAAAAATGAGGCCACAATTCAATCCAATCTATAATAAATGCAGACGAAGCTGATGCTGACTAAAGCTGAACTCACTCGGAGTCGGAGGCGCTGAAATGCTGAGGCACAAAGAACCCCCACACATTTCACTGTTTTTTTTTTTTTTTTTGGTTCTTTCATTAGAAAGAAAATAAAGACATTACACAGATACACACGCAATCACACACAGTCATTGCCAGCCATAACGGTTTTAGAGCCTGCAGTTTATGTTGTGGTACTCGTACTCTTGCGACGCAGAAGAAACGCTTAACAAGTGCTTCGCGTTGAGCTTCAGATGCGGCGTCACACAATTTTGATTTAGCCCCTCACACAGTCAAACAAACACGTATGCTGTACCAAAAAAAGAACAATTATGACAGCGTGTGTGTGGGGGGGGAGTTGTGGAGTGCAGAGGCGTGCCACAAAATGAAGATATTTGACAAAACTTTAGCATAGCACTTGGTAAGCGTAGTAAATGTGCGCCGACATATTGAGACATACTTCAGAAATCCGATAGGGTTATGTGCAGCACTTAAGATTGCCCAAGCTTGATGGGATTGAAATTCTAATTGTTTAAGGCTTCAAATTTTCAATTTCTTTTTTAAAACTACTTAAATTTAAGAGGGCGGGGGCCGTTACGTACGCAACAGCATTATTTATGAACTGTTGGTAATGGGTTAGCGGCACGGCACGATACGTTGATTACAACATCCATTTCCGATGATTAATCACTGCATAAATACGAGTATATTGAGCACAGACTCACGACTCAATACAGCCACAAAGCAATTGAATATTCAGTTCAGCTTTGTACATTCTTGAAAAAGGACACTTTTTAATTGCATTTTAAGTAGAAGACGTAATCTGTAGCAGAAACAAAGACTGAGGGAGATGTTTCCTTTATGCGAGTATTTTATAAAAATTGTATTATAATTGAAACCACTTTTCTTTAATATTAACCATTTCCATAAGATATTCCATTCAAATCTGTTTCCTGCATTTGTCTATATGATGATTTGTATTTTGTACTTTTTTTTTTATTTAATTTACGCGTACTCATTCTCGATAGTTTGGTATAGTAGTACCCATTCATCAAACAAGAACTCGGCTCAACGGTCACCGCTGAAGTATATTGCAACCAACTGAACCAGTTGATGCAAAAACAGCCTAGATTGGTCAAAAGATCGACTCCCAGCTTACTGCACGTAAACGCGAGACCCCATACTACACAAATTACTGTGGCAAAACGACAAGAATTGGAGTTGGAACTTCTTCAACATCCTCCATACTTAAACTTATCTCCCACAGGCCAACTTTTTGGTAAGAAAACAGTTTAATTCAGACAGCGCTGTTAATTTAGCCTACCAGGCATTTATTGACTCCCGTCCGCCAGGAGTTTATACAACCGACCTGAACATTCTTCCGCAAAAGTGTATAGATATTATGGGTGCATACTTTGATGAATTCAAATTACACGACCTAAGAAATTTATATATAGCATTTTTAAATTTTACTTTGATTAATGGATGGTAAAATGTTCATTTGCTAATTTTTTACGTACGATGGATTTAAATTAAGTTCCGGTGATGGAGCTTACGGTTCAATCGGGACGGGCCTATGAAAAATATTTCAATTGGGTAAGCTTTAGAACATATCATCAACTACATCATCCAATGATGTATGATTTGTCCCACATTTCGTTTACCAATTCCAGAAACGTGTGGGTTCAATAAGTTCTTGAGGAATAGAAAATATTAGAGATTCAATTAATAATAATAAAATATATATAATAAGCCTCAAAGTTTTAGATCTTTAAAATCAATTTTAAGTTCAATGCTATTTCAAAATCTTGAACTTCAAACATTTACCTTACCAGTTTTCTTCAAGCGATTCTCTCCCCAAAATGTTTCTGTATTCTTGCATTTCTGACATTTTTTAGACACACTCGTGCAACTTGTATGCAAATTATGTTGGAAACTCAAGCGCTGCAATCAACTTGAGGTAATAAAGTATTCTAAAATATTCATTAAATCTAAACAATTTTCATAAATTACAATAACACAGAACGAGTGTCTGCGCCTCTAATGATATGCAACACATCGATTGCGTTGCGATTTCGATGCGCTCCGCCTTTTCTTGACGCTGCCGCGATGTTGATAAGGGTATTATTATTCAGATTTTCCAGGTTTTTCCGATTTCGAGGCGTCAAGACATAAAGCCTAAAAAACTAAATGGGCAAAGAAAAGAAGAATGCAAGGGTGACGGACGAAAATGAAAAATTAAGAAGAAGAATAAGAAAGTGTCAAGCAAAAAATGACGGGCCCTGACGACAAAGACTTTCGCACTGGCGTGTGAAATCTGTTTTCATTTTTTTATTTCTTTTTTTTTTTGTACGGCGACTACGGCGTGGCGCACAACCGACACCCAAGCTGAGATGCTGCATGGTGCTTACGGTTCTTCCGCTCCCTGTGCTTAAGGCAATGCGCCTGATCGCATGAAGTCTCACTGCTGCCAATATCACCGGCTGTGTGCAATAGCATCGCTGCTTCGGGCAGGGTGAAACGGCTTGACTGGTGGTTGGCAGTGTCATTGGCGCGAGGGGTGGTGGTGGTAGTGGTGGTGCACACACACGCTGGGTGAGTGACTGTGCAAGGTTACTCGCGTCGTACTACCTAGACTTGCCTCACAACTCTTTCGATCTTTTGAAATAATGAACCCAACCGAAGTAAAGTAAGTGAAGCCTTTACGCAATGCAATCGCGACGTCTGCGATTTCCTCTTCATATTCTTCATCTTCTTCTTTCATTCCTGCACTCTTCAGTTGCATCATCGAACGTGGGTAAACAATTTGTAGTTCTTGGGTTTTGCGCGGCTGGGTGGAATGACATGGCGCACGGAATGTTGTAGAATAATGACTGCTTAAATACATAAAAAACCAGAAAAACATAACTTTTTCGTTTTTCAATTCAATTTTTTTACTTTGAATTGACTGCATTTGATAGGCTTTTTATGAAGATTTGTTAGGGTTAGACTATTGTAAAAATATCATGTGCATTTTTTTCTGCTTTTCTTTTTGTGTCTTATTACAAAACACTTGAAATTTTCAACATGATTTTCCCCTTTTTTCGTTGTAATTTATAACATAATTTTCTTTTGGGTATCAATTGTAAACCTGAGGGGCTGAAAGTGATATAAGCCTTTGTGTTCATAAGAAATGTGAAGAAAAAAACTGGCAAAAAAACTGCTTTGTTGAAAATGGGATAAAAATTAGCTTAACAAAATGATTTTTTACGCCAAAAGCGTGTTAGAAAGTATTGTTTAAAAATGAAGAAGAAGAAACTAAAAACAAATAAAAACTTATTCAAAGGTTTATTCTTTTTGTTTATTTCTGATTGCAAAAAATGAAAGAAAATTGAAGGTGTCAAAAAAACAGCTTTTAACACTCAATTTCATCCTTTTTTTCATTAAGCGTTATTGCGTCTTAAAAAGCAATTTTTTATATTTCGGAAAACATTGAAAAATACAAAATGGAGTTTCTTAAATTTGCTCAGAGCAAAACTTCTTATTTGCTTCAAAGTCACATGTGCAATAACAACTTAGTACGACTTTGATGGCCATGATGCGGAATGGGCGATCCAAGAGGGTTAGCCTTTTCAGGTGTCTCGTTTGCCTGAAGTTGTGAAGAAGGTTGATTGCTAAGGGCTTGACATGGTCCACCAACCTAATGAGGTGTCTGTTACTGTACTTGACGATTTCTTCTTTTACCACTGTGCACCTACGATGCTTCGCAGTAGATTGGACTGAAACCTCTGAAGAAATTCCAGATTTAAATTAGATGCAGTGCCCCAGAGTTGTATAATATAAGTCCATACCGGTTTTAGTATGGCCTTTTACAGTAAAAGCTTTCTTCATAGGTTGAGCATCGATTTGGACCTAAAGAGACAAATATCATTTCATAAGGGCGTAGTTTTCTAGTACAGCCAATTCTAATATTTTATTGTATTTTTGTCATTTCTGAAGCACCTTCTATTCGGTGTGCGTTGAGGTTAATTTCGATTGACAGCAATGTCAACTTTCTGTTAGATCTTACATTTGTCAAGATGCTGCTTTAGCGACTAAAATCCGTTGTATCAAAGATGTTACAGAGACATATGTATGAATAATATGTGCTACTGTTTCTTCTTTGCCCAACTGTCATTATAGCCCGTAAGTATACCACAACTCAACATGAAATGCAGAACACACCCTATATAAAAACTCGCTCAAATCACAATTTGCCCCACACTAAATCATAGAATGCAATAATGTAAAAATAAATAAATAAAAATAATAATAACGTACGAAATTGGAAAAAGCTATAAATTATTTTTTTATGCGAAAAAGTATTCTACGGAATAAAGAGAAAATGTCCAATTTATATGAAAATTGTCTACCTTTGTTGGCATTAATGAAGGCAAATAATGATCGCCAGCGAAGGGTGAAGCCCAAAATATCGATGACGTTGAAGACGATGGGAAAAAAAACCGTGCACCCCGAAACAGAATACGGACGGGGTTTACATAACACAATCTTAAGGTGTACTCGTATTTTGAGAACTCACCCAGTTTTTAGGGTACGACGCAATGCGAATTCTTCTTGCAAATTGTGAAATTTATGTCAACGCATCCCTTTTTAGAATTGGCACGAGAAAATCATTTGAATTGGCAGAGGGACATGGGAAAGTGAAATGTTCAATCAATATTTGGTAATTAAATAAACTGCGGCAGCTGCGCTCTGGTTAAATATGCAACAATCATAGGAGTGCACATGATGCGAAATGAAAATGCAAAGGATATTCTATGTAAACAAAGCGCATATTCCATACTCAATTTCTATATTCCAAATTGAATTCGATACGCAATTTCAGAGCATTATAGCTTCGCGTGATATCACAATGGAGCTTATTAGTCGATAATCTCCATATTGTAACGCAGCATTACCTCAACCTAACCTAAGAGCAAGGAAACATTTTAGTTCTACTTTTGATCGATCTTCCATATGTATACTGCACAATAAAGTGTATATCAAACCATAAAATTGTGTTTTTCTTATCAAAACTTATTGAACAACCTAGTACTTTAGATCTGCAAATATTTTTTGGCTAATAACTTTGGATCGCATCCTCATAAGTAACAACCAATAGTGTTTAGGTAAATGAAAACTTTTTGGATCCAACTATACATGTCGTTTCTTGGACTCAGCGTACTTCCTTTCATATAAGTCTGCAACACATAATTTATGACTGCAGTGCATTGATTAAACAACCTTCCTTCAATTTCCACTGCTGTCGAACACAAAGCACAACAAATTTTTGGGCGTGGAAGGTGCTATTCAAAGCATTAATATGCGCTTTCAGTTGCAATAAAGGGTAATTTGACAATGCGTAACCTAAACCGTTACTCTGATGCGATTTATCGATTACAGCGGTATATAATGTACAAAATATTTTCATTTATATGCGAGTACAAGCAACAAAGCAATGAATCTTTCTGTGATTTCCTTGCTCGATGCAGTGAGACTTTTGTGAACGCGTTGCTAGACTTCTGTGACTTTTTCCAATTTTTGCACAATTACCTCACAATCGATGCTTTCTCCGCAAATCAATTGCGAAAAAACACAAACAAAACCCCATGCAGCAAAATTCATATTAACCCTCTTCCTTCCTTCGCTACTCGTTTCGATCCCGCAAGAAGTTGCAAATGTTAAGTAAAAACCGAAGGAAAAGGGTAAGCTGTCAAAGGAGGAACGCTCAACACGACTTGACAGTTCAAAGGCGATCGATACAAATTTCTGCGTGTATGTTTTTTCACGAAGGGGTACAAAAAGAATTTAATTGCAACGCGCCGCGATTTGCGAATTTTTCAGCTGCGCCGAAGGACGTCGTCGCCTTCCTTAAGTTGCATAACAACGCTACAATACACAAAAAGAAAGGGTAAGAAATATCGGAAGCAAGTAAAAACTATTGATACATGCTATCGGGTATCTGCAGTTAAACTTGTGGTGCTACGCCATGTCGCGCACTTAGTAACGCTTCAGTGATGAGCGTATGACTGCGCGAATGGCTGAGATAGTTGGGCAAAGAACTCGTCCTTTATCATGTTAATGTGGCGAAATATGAAATTGATTGCCTGCAGTCCGCTCAGCGCCGCTAATCAATAATCTTAATGAGCTTCCCATTCAAAGGACACATGGCCCGACTCGTCAGAGGCGTGCACTTTCCCTTTCTCACTTAAAAAAAGATTTATGTGCTAATTTTTCTGTTTTCTTGCTGCATACATTTTCTTCATTTGCAATTTGCATTTTCGCGGGAAATCTTTGTTTTCGTTTCTTTTCAATGCATTGTCGCATTTTCCAATTCGTTGGAGCTGAATGCGGGATGCCGCAGTGTTTTAGTACGCGTGCGTGCTCAGTTGACTTCCGTGGACTATGAATTTTTTATTAACACACCGTCTTGTTTTTGTGTTGTAATGCTTAAATTGGATATCCGTAAGCCGACTACTCAGCTGAGTGATTACAAAGCCAAAACCGCCTGCAGTGAAAGCTGCGTGGCAACGCTTTTCTGATTCAAATCAGCGCGCATGCCTGCAAGGTGATTACACTCGTACTTTGCATGAAAAGGACTTTGCGCCTCTCGCGTATAAAGTTAATTGGTTTGAAGTTTTTTCATTGCACTTATACTGAGCAAATGCAAATTTGCTTTTGCTCCAGAAGAAAAGAACGAAGAAAGTGACACAGTAATTGATTTTGACAGCATTGGCTATGTTGCTGTCAGCGAGGCGTTGTAAAACAGTTGGAGTGCATTTTAAACATGCTCTATATAGAAAGCTCATTAGAGACTGAATGGGCAGGCGCAAAGGGAGTCATTCAGGCAGCGCTAACTATTTCGACTTGTCGGCATTCTATCGACGTTGTATGACGAAGTTGTTACTCTAATGAAAGACCATACTAATAAATTTCTACCACTTAGGCGCATTTGCCTGTGGTTTGTTGTATTAAAACCCCCAAAAACAAAAGGTTGTTTTGTTGTTTGCAGCTTGCAATTCGAATCATTCACACTATTTATAATTAGCGCCTATTATTATCAGCAAAGTCAAAGGCAAGCCAAGAAAACCGTTGTCGTCGTCAACGCTGCATCCGATTCGGGCGCGACCAGGCCAGGCGTGTCACTTCATAATACGTCGACACACGCCCCTACACAAATAAATCTACAACCCACAATCAGCCAGCCAAGCAATCAACCAGGGAAAGTAACAAATGAGTCTTGAGTCAATGACAAGCAGCGGTTTACTTCTTGAATTTTCTTCTAATTCGTTCCTTTTTTCTTTTTTTTTTTTTTTGCTTGCTTGGAAAAACTTCTTAGCGAAATGCAGGAGCGCTGCTGCAGCTGCTTGCGGTTCGCTTACTCACTTCCTTCCTTGCTTGTTTGCTTGCTACTTTCGCCCCATCGAAAGCGAATTTTGGTTTCTGTGTGTAGCTGCGTTTGTGCGATCGAAAAGGCTCGCTATGAAGCGCATTTTTTGCATAAAAGTTGTTTTCTTCCTTTTATTTGCCTTAGTAAAAAATTTTGAATACTTGCAGTTTTCGATTGCTTTTGCTTTTGTTCAGGTTTAGTGTTTTCTTTTCAGATTTTTGCATTTTGCGCGCATTTCTGGCAACGAAGGCAGCAGGATCAGCACCACCACCATCACCTTCGGCGACGGCGATGACGACACCGAGGACTACGTCACCCCAAAAATCAAAAAGTACTCAGACTCGCACTACTTGAGCCCAACTACAGTGTGTTTTGTTGTTGTACTTGCTTTGAATAAATTTTTGTTTCTACCCAAATTGATCTTCAATTCATTTATTTCTCACTTTACTTCCTACTTGCATGCATGCTTGCTTTGCTTTGCTTTACCATATTTACTCGTATGTGTGTGTTTATTTCCTTGGCTTCATTTCGTCCTCCAGACGAGTTCATTTAATGTACGCCTTGCTCCTTGCGCCGTGCTCTGCTCTTCTCTGCCAGCATGTCTGCGTGCATTTCAGTGTAGCTCGCGCCAAGAAAAACGCATATGCCACCTCGATCGCCCATAAGTAATCATGAAGTGAGTGCATTGACGATGATGACGTAGCGAACGCCTCAGTCTGATACACGGAGTGCGAGTTCCTTTGTCTGTCTTTGATTAAGAGCATTATAAAAGAAGAGGAAGAAGAGGCAAGAAAACTAAATGCGGCAGGGCGGTAAAACCGAACAACAGTCGAGCGCGAACGACTTCAAGCAGGGAAAATGTTACTCTACTCCAAGGAGTCGTACTGCCTTCGTGCTGTCAGCTGCTGTTGCTGTCGCTACCGTTGCGTGCCGCCGTTTGCGCCTAGTCATCAAAAGCGTACCGTACTAAAGCCGAGGGTTCTCCCGCCGTTGGCTGTGGCGCAATGAGCTTGTCGTTGTTCTTCCCGTACTCGTCACAGTCATCTACACCGCCTAGTGACTTAGCACAAGAACGAGTAAAGCACCACCACCAACGAAGGACCTGAACGAGACGGCTCTTTCAGGCATGACTACCAAAACGGTCACGGCCATAGAGGGGGGAGGGGGTTCCAATGCACATTGCACTATATACAAGTTGTGCAAGCTTGTTTGAACGAGGGTTCCGCTACCTTCAACCTAACACATATTTAACTACATACATATTGTATATAGTTCAGTGTTTACCATTTTGTACATAGAATCGCACCCAAAAAAGTGCAGCCTACAATTTAAAAAGGCTCTCAAGTAAATTTGAAGAATAATGAAATTACTGTCTAACCACTGATCCAAATGTTATTAATTTGCTCCTTGGAACGCAGGGGGAGTGTAGCACGCTATCTTATGGGGGTGCGATACATTTTGTATTTGACAGTTGGGGTTTTAAATTATACAAAATTCTCATGCGATATGGTGATGCAACGATGCAACACAGTATATATACATTAGGCTTCGCAGTTTGTAATTATTTCAAGGCGTTGAGTGGCAATGATAGCGAGGGTGAGAGGATCGTAGGTCTGTTTTAAGTGAAAGCATATACTGCTAAGTTCAATGAACTAATCCAGATGACAGGGAGGGTACGCTAAAGCGAACAAAGTGGTTTGGTGGTAATGGCATATATGTCAATGAATAAAAAAATAAAATTTAAGTTGAAATAGAATTTGACTTCGTAACGTATATATATATATATATATATATATATATACATATATATTTATGTACATAAAAATATTCTTGATCATCAGCCTGGTTCATCGGTCTCTCTATATTCAAGCTAGTCTCTCAGTATGTGATTTTTTTTATTTATTTAATATTTTATTAATATTATTATTATTAGTATTATTATTATCATTATTTTTTTTTTCACACTTGATTTTAAAAGCCTTTGGGTAACCTATATTTTTCCTTGACTCTGTTATGCATTAAAATAGTATTGAAACCACATTAAATTAGCAAGTGACTCCTTGTATAAAATATTATTCTCAATAACAAGAAATGATGCCTACTGATGACAAAAAAAGAGGACATTTTCACCTTGAGTTCATAACTTTGCATTAACTCGATTATGAGCTGGGTAATTGTAAAATTATGCCATACGATTTGCATATCGAAGAGGTTCAATAAGTTTGAACTTTGTAAAAATATCGAGACAATTCGAAGTTAGTGCATTTCAATTAGGGGTTGCTTGGAGACCGTAGCTTTTAGTCCGCATGTAAATGGGTGTTTTATGATTTGACTTTATTGATCGGGAGCAAATGCTAATTCGAAGGGTACACACGTTGCACGATTTTGTGAGGTTGCAAGCCTATTGGTGTCTGTGTGCCTGCCTCTGGGTCATTGTCACTCTAAACTACTAGAAAATATGGGACAGATGTCAATGTCTGACTTTGGCTTGCGCCAAGCAAAAATTATAGCGAAGGTGTCGAAGTCAGCGCCAGTCTCAGCAGCAGCAGCAGCAGCAGCAGCAGCGGTAACGCCGGCTGAGCTAAGCTGAAGAGCTGCCAAGCGTAACCGTTCATTATTTGCCACATATGCTGACAGCGACACTGTTACAGTTTACAAGGCCTTTACAAAACAGCACAAAAACAAAGCGTTCCTTAAAGAAAACAGCGAACGACACCGCGCAATGGCACGAGCTAAGCGACAACTTCGATCAGCTGTGGCTGCGACTTCATCAAAGGGGATGAAAACAACCAGGTGGCAAAAGCCGAAGTCGACGACGAAGCGAAGCACTCATATAGCATTTGCAATGCATTTGGCGGGTGTCTTGCAATGTTCTTTCGCCTAAGCACAACGAAGGAGTACACGCATCAACTACAACCCCTAAGACGAACGTACACGTATTGCTGCCCTCTAAGCAAGAAGGAATTTCGAAAATATTTGGAAATTGTGCAAAATCGATTATTAAACGATAGCTCAGGCGACACGAAAAATCGGAAGAAGCTGAGGGAGCTGAGTGCCCAAAACAATGCAGCCAAATGATGCAGGACAATGCAGCAGTCAGGCGCAGGCTGGCAGAATAGCCGGAAGAATAATGGCACAACTATAGTCGAAGGGAAGTTAATGTGTCGCATAAGAGTCAGACGAGTAAGAAAAGCGCGCAGCCGCAGGGGATGTTGCAGAAATGTGCAATGTGCAAGATGCCTGCGCGCTCGCATCTTGAAGCTGCACTGATTTCTTTGTTGTTGATTTCTTGATTTACTCTTAGTCTTTTATTTTATTCCATTTCATTTTATTCATCCACTGCCGCCTGCGTTCAGATTGCGTAATGATTTTACCCCGCCTGGCGGCTACCGATTTTTCACCATGCGACGGCGCGGCTAATACAATTTTCCTTGCTTTTGCAGCGGTAATTTATATGATTTCGTGTCATTGTCCTTGTTGTATTCGTTTGCCTCGTGCCGTTTTCGCAAAAAATATTTTCTGGATGTCGATTGATTGTCAATGACGTTGTTGATGATCGCCCGGTGTGCTGTGGTCAGCTCTTGCCGGTGATGTTGGGAAATTTGCTTATTGTTCGGGTACAGTACCAGCCAAATGATAGCGCCGCCCAAATGTGCATTGGTCGACACAATGGGGCCAGCTGTATGTGTTTGGACTGCAAGATGAATGAATTAAGTAGATGCAAGGAGAGCCGTAGCTGTGCCAAAGAGCTTTTACTTGCAGCACACTAACGACAGCTGGGCGGCTAACACTTTCCTTTTCTTTGATTGTGAATCAAATCAATCAGCGACTCATTCTTCTTGTAATGAGCTCAGCATACTGATTAAGCTCAGCGTAGCACTTTAGCACGGCGAATTGGGTCATTGACTGCGTTGTCGAGAACAGCTGCACACATTGCATTAATCACCAGCCGCAGCAGCAGCATCTAAACGCAACCACCACTACTACCAATCGGATTTGCAGACAGCCGTTCGGGCGTAATCAAGAGTATCATCATCATTGAAGCCAGCATGAGTGCTGAGCTCTAAGCTTGCTGAGCATTGGAAAATGAAACTTGCACCTGCCTTTTCGCTTTACTGACAACTTACACATAAAACTGGGGGTTGGCATTCACCCCAGTGCCAGAAATCAAAACGAACTGTAAATGTAAACGAAAAATGTTTTGGACGCGAACAACCAGCAATAAATATCGAGAACACCACACCACCATCAACACCGCCGCTACCATCATAACAATCGGAAACAACAACGCTAATGCCACCCTCTGGCGCATGCACTATCTGACTTGCACTCACCCAACTCCCCTCGCACACACTTCCTATATCCTTGCGCTTTAATGCTGGTCGCTCTGAGACTAGCCCGTGTGCACTGTACCGTTTTTGCGGATACGCTACCTAACACTTGTTTTCATTCCCAGCCGTTTTGATTTCCACCCCTCATTTTAATGATCAATCAGTGCGACGCGTACGAGTAGCCGTTGTCATTGTTACAGCCACTCGTTCGGAGCACGTGCGCCTGCGCACCACTTTCGCGCATTAGAATAAACACAGAGTGTGAGTCATCACAAAAGGATCTAAACAACAAATACACACACACACGCACCCTCCCCCTCGAACGAACACTCTCGCGCTTTAATAGTGATATCCTTATGCTGGTTTCAACAATGCCACTCGCTTAATGCAAATAAAATCGTATATCCTTTTCCTCTAACAATTATTAATAATTTTCTTCGCATTTCTCGATTCCTGTCATACGGGTGCGAACTGAATAGTTATATGGTAGAATGTAAAAGTGGGGTTATTGTTGTTGTCACCGTTGTATCAAGTTTATGTGCGATTTCTAACGTATATTTTTGCTCATTGTTCAGTAGTATCCGTATCCGGTGCACGTGCCATAAATATGCCATAAAGGTAGACTTGTTAGGGGCTTGCCTGAGGCGGTTTCGATTTGAATAATTCATATTTTAGATTGCATTATGGATGGAAAGTGTGCAGTACATAGAAATAGTAACACATACAAACTTAGATTAGATTAGGTTAGGTTAGATGAGACTTTCTTACGTTATGATGGCTTGCGGCAATGATCTGCCTTCTCACTTGAGTCAAATATGTTCCCATTGTGCGTTTGTGCTCTTCCTCCCCACTAGATCATCTAAGATAAAAGTTCCTGTGTCCTTAAGATTAATGCGACAACTCCTTGTACTCATGGTCTCCTGACTATCTGCGAAAATATATCCCCAATGTTATTTCTATTGAGTTTTGAAACATACCTATAAAAGCCCAATTTCAGAACTGTCCTAGTCCCCACGACTCGGACCATAACTCTTTGGTTGTGATCTTGTAGTGGTTTCCTGACCCTGTCTTCCTTAGTTGAATAGTTACACTTTAGGGGTAATTCCCATCAATTGATGTGGTGAAAAGCGTACCACCGGACCTTGAGTAGTTGTTTTTTGCCTCCTTGGTCAATGCTGCCTGCCAATCAAAGTTAGTGAGTATAGTCGCAAAATTGACGTGCACTTCCATCTCACTACAACAACTACAAAGAAGACATATCCCATTTTTTTAAATTGTAATTGCTTTTTTAAGTCTATCACCAGAATGCCAAGAGAGATGCATATTATAACTCTGACAGTTATATCTGCACTCATGCTTAGAACGTTCTAACAAATTATATACCTTTGGCACAGCAAAATGGAAATGTGCTTGCAATATTTAATAAAAGATTCAGCAATAATTATACAATGAGAAAAATCCATTAAACATCAACTGTCAACAAAAGACAAACGTATAACAAATGAAGTCATTGTCAGCAGTTGTCAAGTTGACCACGCCCATGGTTTAAGTTTGTAACTAACTAAATCTGAATTTTAAAATACTTTCAAGTGTAATTCTTAAATTACCAGTAAAAACATCAAACAGTCTTGAAACCTAATGGAGAAAGGTCGTTGTAGATACTTTTTGCCTTTTGTTTGTTGCGCCGCTACAGGCTTCTCGCCATTGCTGCTGATGTGATTAAAGGAGTGTTAGCGATCCAACCCATAATTAACTATTCAAACAATAGACTTAAACAAAGGATCAACCAACAACACCAGCGACAGAAAAAAGAGGTCTTCGACTTCAGACAATCGGCAATCAAATGCACGTTTCGTTTATACTTCAAGTCACGTTCGTCGACATAAATCCTTCTTAGGAAGAAACACACAAAAAAACAAAAAGAAAAATCATATTTTCTAGTCATCGCCAATAACAATAACAACAACAACAATAACAACAACAACATGGCAGCACATAAGGCTTGCCAAAAAGATATTTCAATGTTAGAAATGCTGAGTATGTAAAGATTTTGAATCTGAGCTACCTTTTGTTAACCATACGGAATGCATCGCGTAAGGTGTTTCTTCATCATCATCGTCATCATCATTACAATCATAATCACCGCTGTGATTTCTTTTGAGCCACAATCACACCTCACTCACAGACCTATCCGCCTACAAGAATTGCTACCTCTGCCACTTGCCATGCATGCATTCTTCATGCCGCACTTGCCACACGGGCGTGTGTGCGTACGGAGTATCTCAGATACTCCGCTCTGCATGCACACATACACATACATATGGTACGTATTCAGTCAACACTGTGAGGTGTATAACCTTGACTGACAGCGTTAGCATATAACTCATTCACACCAAAAAAAAAAAAGGATAAATATTTCGTATTCTTCGCGGTGTGCGCGCTATCCAGGATCAGGTAATGCGTCTGGCACCAAAATTGACTGGTATAAATTATTATCGGCTGTCTGATTTTGATTTTACGCTTTTTTAACTTGAAATATTTTAACAAGCGAACCGAAGATCACATAAATAGACATCAGTGACACACATTTTTTTTACTTATTTATTCACTTATCCACATATAAATAGTCCAAGACATTCTCTTTATCGACACTTTGCGCCTGAACCATATAACCGATTTTAACAAAAAATATACCAATCGACAGGTTTACATTTGCAGAAGTAATATACTTTGTAATGAAATTAATTTGGTATTGCGGGCGCAAAAACGGTTAAAAGTTGTCACACACACAACTACAATAAAATTTTACGCACACGTATTCACATTGTCACAATTACCTTAACGCATGTGGTTACTAACTGTAGAATGACATACTACAATATTGTGGAATTAAGCCGAAATTACAGTATTTTATAGCCAGAGCAACGAAGGCCTTCAGGCGGACACCAATTTTATTTTTGTATCATTCTTAAATATACAAACTCGTGGAATTACTTAGGCTATTCTTGGTAGTCGGGGGTTTGTTATCACATTCAGGACTACTCATAAAATGGGTCATGATCATTCAAGTTCTAAAGAACAATGCCCATGTAAAATTACGTTGAAACTGATTTGAAGTTTATTCGGGTTCAGAAGCCATCTGGCCGGTTCTGACAGGTTAGGTACAACAACACGTATATCAACGAAAGCAGCTTGCTGATGTAAAGATTTGAAATACAAAAGGCAGCAAAGTTTGCCATTATACACTGCTAAATGTCGTTAAAATTCATAAAGGTCACCATTATAATTGTCAACAATGTTTTGGAAGGTAGAGTAAAACTGGGTGCAATAAACGCCCACACTAAAGTGTGAATGTCTTATGTATAGGCTTATGAAAGAAAATCGCCGGCTATAAACTGTCCTCGCAGTAGACAGGCGCTAAAAATCAATGTGTTTGAGCAGAACTAAAACGAACAGAGGCAGGTACACCAAGCCAAGGATTCAAAACATTCAGCCACTTCCCCTAAAAGAGCTCACTGCCTGTAAACGCTCGGGTTTTATGCCATAAATACCGTAATCTATCTATATCTCACTGTAACCTAAGTTATGTTAAGTGGGCTTAGGGTAACTGGAGGATGTGCCCTGTCTAGACCATTAATATCTCTTCAAAACTCTTAGGTCTATTACACAAATCAAGTCACGTGAATTCTCCGGGGTTCAAATGCTTATATTTAAACTGAGCTTTTACATTTTGTATGGATCATCAATGAACTCGTATTTCCATGGTCTACGTAAGATTTATTTATTTTTTTTGTTGCCAGCACAACCAACTTTTTCCTCCGCTGCCACAACTAGACAGACTACAAACAGAATCAGAGCATTTGCCATATTTTAGACAAATCGACAACTTAAGATGGCGCAGAAGTGTTCATGGACCATTTACCGTTTTGTCAAATATCGTCATTGTCCCACGGTAATATTTATCGAAACTTGCACCCGTGTCACATAAATAAAATTTGTATTTGTACGATTAAATTTGAAATTCAATCGGAAACAACATTTTCACAACTACAGAGAACTGTCAGTCAGTACGTCAATTCACCGAGCACTTCTTTCCCGTTGCCTTAGACAAAATCCTGTCATAACTTTAAGTAAAACAAAGAATAATGAAATCTTGACGTGGTTGGTTTGCCTTGAAGATGTCGAATTCGCTGACATGCCAGACCACTCTTCCATCCCAACTTGGGCCAGAAGATGATTAGAAAAATGAGTGTGCGTGCGAAAGGTGCGAAATTTACTTAGGTCGTCATCAAGGGATGCAACAGCAAGAGGGTGCCGTGTTGGGCAGATGGATAGATGAACAAATGGATGGTTGGATGGTTCGTTGGTAGTTTGGTTGGATAGATAGATCGTTGTTGTAGTACGCCAAGGTAAAGCATCGAAACGACCGTTAGTTTGGGGTGGCTTCGAGTGCACGTGATGATGATGAGAACGAAGCTTATGTAATAGATCTAATGTGCTGTGTAATTCCATAGGACATTGAAAAATTGCTGAGTTTACTTAGTAAAAATGCCTTTCTGCTGGATGCGGTTTGGAACAAAGACCAAAGAATCTAAGATTCTGTGTGAAACGACTAGGTTTTGTCGTTAAAATAAATAGCTTCATCACAGCTTCTTCGAAAGCACGACGTAGTTAGTCCGAGGACGAGATGCTCAATAGAAATAGAATTCATATCTTGAACGAGTATCTTATGAATGAATAAATGAATAAACGAATGAATAAAATGGAAATCAGTTCCAGGCTAGCATCGATACTCAAGACAAAGGGGTTGCACGAGGAGCGCATAGCCGTGATAAGATCGACGACGCACAATTCCAATGAAATGTTATCCTTAAGGATGTTAATCAATTAATTACATGCTGCGCAGCAACATGCAATGAAAAGGTCGCACGAAAGGTCTAGTTTATTACGCACATAGTGAGAGCGTTAGACCAGACATCAAAGGATTGAGAACAAAGGATGACAAGCAGCGGACAGCAACGATGAGCAAGGCGCTTTCACGTTGGGCATGCGATCGAAAGCAGGCGTCTGTCTACTCGTATGTGATTTGACTTGATTAATTTCGATTTGGTCTGAAGCCAAATCCACTCGATGCGTTTAGTATTGCAGGACATTGGGCGCAATTTAGAGGCACAATGGACTTTGGTCAGTGGTCAGCCACGCGCTTGCCATTAATAAAGTAGAAAGGGTTAACATTGCTTGGTCAGAAGATAGACACTTAATAAAATAATAACAGAGTGGAGGTCGAGGAGAAGTCACGCGTAAATGCTTCCGCCCAGGACAGAGTCAAGAACGCGCCAAAAAAGTTGAGAAATTTGAAAAAGCCAAAAAAAAAAAATAAAAAACAATACACTTGAGAATCACAAAGACACAATGAGGAAATAATGCCACAGCCTGCTGTGTGGGAACCAACCGACATTATGTGCAGCATGTGACAAAAAAGCAGTTTGCACCGACGTCGTGTCGATCAGGCTCAGGGGCTCAGTCAGAGTTTGAGTCTCTGCTCATTGTGAGCAGCACTTGTTCAACACACATTGTGACCCAAATTGTTTTCGAAAACATAACAAAACACTTCATAATACTTCAACAATATCTACACACACACAGACACATACAAACGCACACAGGCACAATCTATAAAGATACTCAATCCACAGCGAGTTATCTGTATCTTTTAATTGTTCTAAAACAAAAAAACGCAATACTGTTTAATTCTTTAAATGCAGAACTGTGGCAATTCGAAAGGCACTTGATTGTCACTTGATTGTCACATAAAAAAATGAGCCGGGCGCTGGCGTTACACGTGGGGTGCACCCCAAGTACTTTGCCTTTGCCAGAACTGAGATTTGCAATATCCTTACTTATCATACAAGTGTGGGAAACACAAGTGGGCATACTACAACAAAGCACAGCAGGCAAGTTGAAATTGATGCAAAAATGACAATGTGCAAAAATCTGACTTGAATAAGCGGAAAACGAGCGAGACAGAAGATATACGAATCATATGAATGATATCTGGAAGTCGTTATACTGTAGTCAAGAGACAATTTTTAATAAAATAAAATAATTGGTCATTTTCGGGTGAAGAAGGGATAATTCTATGTATACATATAAATGTATGTTTGTTTGTTTGCCTGTAGCCCATAGACTCACAGACACCGTTCGACCGAACAGCATGAAATTTGGTATATATATGGATGTCATCATGGAGAATGTTTCTATGTGAAGTTTGATGTGATAGCCTACCGGGAATATCGGGAAATTCTATTCAATTGAACGTATGAAATTATATGAGAGTATGAAAATCTCAATATTGCTTCATCCATTTACCGTTGATATGTATGTCAAATTCGAAACCGAAAGTCTGTCAAAGAAGAATACAATAAGTTTGGTGCATATCTTTGGTGCATACAAGACGATAAAATCAATTTAGTGTGTTCCAAATCCCGAGCAGCGCCGAGGCCCTTGCTAGTAACTATATATTTCTAGACCCGAAGTTACTGAATGCCAAATGATTTCAGCGTGGAATACAAAAAGGTGCTTTTTAGAGAAAAGGCAAATTAGGAATATTTTCACTTAAACAATGAGTACAGGTATTTCCTCACTTTACGACCGAGTTACGTTCTGACGACTTAGTCGTTAAGTTAATTTCTTGATAAACGAGGAAACAGGCTCGGCAGTCCGTTCAGCCCGTGTCGGTAGTTTATGAAAACAAAAAAATGCTATTCCACACGACACATGATGCAGCGTCGGATGCCGGGCTTAACGCACTGTCGGGCCTGCCTGGAAACATAGGGATGTTATGAAATTAAAAAGAAGTCGTCATGAGAGAACTGAGGAAGTAGTCACCAAATGGTAGGTCGATACTCGATTCGTCAACTGGGTTGTTAAATGATATGTAGTGAAGGGTTTAATGCCTATATATTATAGTCAATCACAACTTCTGGGTTATTGAAAATAAGCTGAGGATTAGAGTATGCCTGCTGGAAATGTCACGTTAAAAGAAAATTCGTGGAAATATATGTATATATGTATATTACTCAAAATGAAATATGTACCAAATTTTGATGATTACCAGAAAGGGAAACGGAAAAATGAGACCAAATTTACTTTAGAAAAATACGCGAGCAAAAATTATTTCGACTGAAATACATAAATTAATTTCCACACATATGTACATATATAAATATAGTAGAGAAATGCATGTATCTCAGCTGTTGTTTGTTGTTGTTGCTATTGTTGTTATTATCGTTGCTATATGATGGAACGAACAATAGCCAACTTTTGTGTGTTACTTTTCAAACGACACACTGTCGCACACATGAAAAAGTTGATTAGCACTTCCTCTGGCTGCTCCAAGCTGGCGAAAGAAATATGAATGTGTGTATGTATGTATATTTTTCTTTTTGCTTATTTGCACAAGGCGCGCACAAATGGACGAAAAACTAGGCGTGTCGAAATAGCCTCGCTTATCGCTGATATGTTACGCATTTTGGCGAAAATTATCGCTTTTACAAATGAAGAGGGGCTTGGTTGTCGATGCAGCAATAGCAACAACTACAACAAGAAAAATGAGATCAAAATTTCAGTTAGAAACCGCTCCACAAACAAAAATTGTTGCTGCCAATTTTCATTCGATGTATGAACTATGACCGCGCAATTGATTGCCAACGAAAAGGCTTCATTCATTTTTCACTGTATGATAAAGCTCTTCATCATCACGAACACTGATGATGTTGGTGATGATGATGACAACTAAATGAATTGCTTATTTTGACATTTATTAAAGCTTTAAATAAAATTTATGCAATGAATCAATTAGTGGAGCCCAAGCAAATTCAATGGTAGCGCACATGAGACTACCCAGAGACAACAAGAAAAGGAGAAAAGAATTTTAAAAACTAAGTGCAAAGTCAAAGAAATTTCTCACAAACAGCAAAAAAGCAAGAAAAAGGCACTCAAAACAACAACAACAATAAAAACAAGAAGATCAATATCGGATTCAGTTCAAGATTGGACTTGCCAACAAGCATAGGATGAGCGGAGGAAAGCAGTAGAAAAAGGTCAGTGCAAGATAAACACTCAAATATTGAACTTCTTCTTTGGTATTTCAACTTTGAATCCTTGAACAGAGTTAGGCACATCTATACACGAACACACGCACACGTGCGCATAAACACGAGCACCCGATCAAATGAGTGAGCGAGCTAGAGCTCATGCCACACACTGCCACTGATTTTCGATTTGGATTTTGGCGCAAAAACATTAATTCTCCTTTGTACGCTCTTCGTCGGTGGGTACGTACACTCACTACATGCAACAGCAGCAGAACGTGCACAGTGTTGTTGCTGCTGCCGCTGCTGCTCAAACATAAATACATCCACACAACAAAAATCAAAGCAGCGCTGATTTTTCTCTGCCATCGCCCTTTTGGACAAAACAAATGAAGACGAAGAAAGACCCACGACGACGATTCAAGTCTGGCCCCGTGTTAAGGAATTTGCGCGCGTACAGCGAGCGCCCGCCTGCATGACTTGCATGACTAGCTTGCTGCCCTTCGTCGGCTAGCACCGCTTTGCTCTCTTTTTCATGCTGTTCGTGCTCTCTCCTCGTGTCACAAACCAAACAACTGGGCTAATTGTTCTTATGCTCAGCAGCATCACATATCCTATGTTTAAGAGACGAATCAGCTGATCAGCAGGATCGGTGGTTGGATCGAGCTAGTATGCGTGCGAGTGAGTAAGCAAATGAGGCTGGAAAGAACCACGGACGAGTGGTCAAGCAGAAAAGTTAACACCAAATACAGAAACTGATCGTACTGGCATATTGATTTTATATATATGGCCCACACACACATGAGATGTGTTCAAGAAGTTTAAGGACTTCAACTAAATATTACTTTTCCGTGATTTTTTTATTTTATTTTATTTTATTTTTTTTTAATATGTTTACAATTTTGACACGGCCAAATTTGACATCCTGTTTTGTTTTCTAATCGGCTTTTACTCTTTTCTTCTTCCTCTCTCTTATAAAATTATCCCGTTCAGTCGCGCTGGCCTAATTTTGTTGGCAACTAATCGGCTAAAATATCATAAATTTGCATATTTGAAGTTGCGTCTCTGGGTTCAAACAACTCCTCAAAGCAGAAATCAAATGTAAAGTGTCATCACCCATGTCAATTTGGATTTTAAATGAATCCAACCCTATTTTATCGCCACTCCAGCATCATCATTGGAAATTTATCTCTCAAATAGGGTCCAAAATGCTCAGAATTTGCATAGAAACATTCGTCTAACGGTAACTCAATTTGATGTGGCGCCTAATTCCAAAAACAGAAACAGCGACGCCGCAAACTGTGCAAACCCCCAAAAACTCATCTCCCGCGAACGTTTTCTGTGTCTAGTTTTGGCCTGATTTGAACGCGCTCGCAATTTTTATCTCATATGTTGTCTTTTATCTCGCTTACTCTTTTTCCCCTTTTCTCTTTTTTTATGGTTTTTTTTTCGCACTTCTTGGAATTTTAAAGTTGTTCACGTTTATTGCCATTCTTTTGCGGAAATCAAATATTTTTTTTTGTTTAAATTCGTTTTTCACTTATCTTTTTGCCTTTCTTACATACATATGATTGCTTTTTATTGGCACGGTGGTGCGTTGTTGAAAAGGTATAGGTGAACAAAATTATTCACTTTAAATTCCAGAATCAATAATGATGTGGACAGTTATTGGAATTGTTTGTTTTAAAGTTAAATCGAATTCGGAATAACTTGGGAACCGAAAAAATTAGAAAATTAAGAAAATGCTTACCCTACTGTGGAATTGACGAGTACAGCAAACTGTGCAATCTAGCCATGAATGTTTCGCTTTGGTTGCCGCAAAACTCCACTTTTCAGGTTTAATTTTGCATTTGCATTCAATGCTTTGTCAGTTAGTCCGGCGATCAGCTGAAGAGGATCCTTTTCCTGCAGCGAGAGCGAATTCCAACGAATGAAATCGTATCTCAATTTGGCTTTGAGCGCAATTTTAACAGCAACAAAAACCACAAAAATGAATCGTCGTCGCCGACGACAACTTTGTTTGGCTCTTTATGCTTTGTGCAACAGCAACACAATAAAGTTGAGACCACAAAAGATGCTCAATAATAAATAAAAAATACACAAGTTGTCCTACGAAACAGCAAGCAAGCTAACGAATGAGCAAGCAAATGTCTCTTCTTTAATTCTCTAAATCTGTGCTTTTATGCATGTGCATTTGCGTGCGTGTGTGTTTATATGAGCGAGTGTGTGACATTGCCTACCTTGATTCTACTTTAACTTTGCCGATGCTTTTTGTGTCATGCTTTTGTTTTCGTGTTTATTCTTCGTATTTCCATCTTCTTATCCACCAATATACCTTGATCGTACTTAGAGGAATGCGTGGTATGGAGCTGAAAATATTACCTGTGAACAAAACAATCGATATGCATAAATTTGTTTAAACGCTGAGTTTTCAGTCTGAGTCGTGGAGAGCAGACTTTGCTCTTTTCCTTCAGATAAACACTTATTTAAAGATACGCAACACGCACACACAAAGATTCATTCATTCCAGCGTCATCGTTGTGTATTACCCGCGCTTCCTCTTGCAAATTATTAAAGCTACTTCGGCACCAATGTCGGCTCCATAGTAGGTTCCATACATATGTATGTATGTGTCGTGTCGCACTGTTATTGAGAATTCTTTTTACGCTTTGCTCTTTTCTGTTTTTTTGTCGGAGCGCTTCCCGTATAAAAGCACGCGCGCCAAAACTTCGTTGCCATTGCGTTGGCGACGACGGCTTGGAGCGTCACTTTCTTAGTCGGAGTGTTCGATTGCGATTAGTACAAAAGACGTCGCTGAAGGAGTAGAAAAGTGTTGTATATGTACCTGTTATTAAATAACAGACTCCACGTACATACGAATTCTTGGCAAACAGGGATTTTTGAGAGTATTTTTTCCCATCACCTTCGTTTTATCAACGGCTCTGCGACTGAGCAGAAGTGTAATACTAAAATCAATATTATTTTCTGTTCTATTTCAATGACCGTGATTTGTTCTTGTGCTTTGCTTGTACACTTTATATCCTCAAAAACTTCTATCTCTCTCTCTCTCTCTCGCTCTCTCTCTCTCTCTCTCGCTCTCTCTCTCTCTCTCTCTATCTCTCTCTAGAGAAATGAGCTCTGCAGTTTGAGTGAAAAACGTAGAGAAAACACAAGTGATCAGAGAAAATGCAATGTTTGTAGCCTATAGAATAAATAACATATAATTCTTTGAGTCTTTCCTCTTTGTTAGCTTAAGCATTTTCCAACAATAATAATTTCTTCTCCTTTTTTACCAGTCTAAATTTTTTTGCTTTTCAGGCACTTGCTTCAAGTCCTTTTGCGTTCACTCATTCGTTGATTGCTAGAATGAAAACAACAATGTGAAACACTGCTGATCATAAAACCCATATGTGTGCCCAGCTGTTGTCTCGCTCATTTCATGCTCTCTCTTTACTTTGTTCTTTTGCGTATGTTCTCTCTTTTGCTGTGCGTTAGTGTGGACTATGTTTCTTGTGTTTCATGCCGAAACATAAATCAACTTAGTGTGTATTGTTTACGCACTTGGCTGTGATCTATAAAAGGAGTTGACACACGGAAAGGAGCATCATTTGGTTTATCGTTCTCGTTGAGTTGACTTCGACTTCGTGTTCTGCCGGTTTGGCTATCTTTGCCGATGTGAGCAGAAGAAACAACAGTTTTTAAAAATCATCTTTTTTGTGTGTGTTTTCCTTGTGCAGTACAAAATAACAAATGAACGAGAAGTACAAAGAAAAGAAAATGTTACAAAGAACAAGTTGAAAATGCATTTTTTAATAAATAATGATTATATGCAATATTAGTTTTATATACATATATATTAAAAGAAAACGTTAAAATTAAGAAAATATGAACATTTCAAAGAAACTTTAAAGTGAAACGCCAAAAAGAAATTTTAAACAAGAAATTTTTGTGCAACTAAAAAAATACGAACTTGAAAAAATTGTGTTTTAGCAATTTTTGAGAAAAGAAATTAATTTCAAGATTAATACAACCGAAATCGACGCTTTCAAAACACATTCAAATAACAAAAATGTTGTGGGAGTCAATTGCCGAAGAAACTTGCACTATGGATTGTGGAAGGTAATTATTGATTTTATGATAAGAAAGAAATCAATAAATATTTAAGGAAATCAAGCTGCGTAAAGGAACTTCGTTCCACTAATTTTCTTGAATATTTTTGAAAAATTACTCAATTGTGGATTAAAAAGCAATTATACCAAAAATGTTGGGCCAATTATATTTTTGGTACATCTATATTGCGTTGCATTCAATATATAATAACAAAAGCGACTTGAGCCAGCAGCTTGAGGTATTAATTTAATAATTTCTTGGGCTTCTCTACTCACTGTTCGCTGAACTTGAAAAGGCACAGTCAAAAGCAAATCAATGAAACGAAGAACTAAACATGCTTACACACACAGGCACTCACAGAAACAAAAGCAAAAGCATTCCAAGTGCAAAGGCAATAACAAAAACAACAGTAACAAATAACCGCTTTAAACAAAAGTGAGAGTTTATAACAGTTTATTTTGATTTGCTTTTGCTCATGTTGTATGTTCTGTGCGGCTTTTGCTTTTCCAACTTGGTGTGCTACGAGAATCTTGATTATCGTACACATTATAGTGGTTTTTGGGGGGCTGCGTGTGGGGCCAACGAGAATAGGCGCTCGCTCGTACACTCATTTATTCATTCATCAAACCGGCTGCCTGGCGTGTAAAGCATTAAAATAAAAAATTAAAACACAAGAAATACATCCAAAAAAAAAATTTTAACGAATTTTATTCTGCATGAAAAATATAAGAAACTAACTTTTTTAGGGCGCACAAGTCGCTCGACTTTCGTGACCTGAAATGCCTGCAAAATGCGGAAGTGTTACATGTTGTGTATGCATTTGCTCGATCTGTTGTGGGAGGGGAGTGAAACATTGTGTGTGTGAGGCAATGAGAGTATAACGAAGTAAAAGAAAACAATTCAAGTAGAACGTGTGCCAAGAGGGGATTCCCTCTGACGATATTAAGTACAGAAAAAAAAATTCAAACACACAGACCACGCAGGTACACATACAAATACACAACTAATTTCAAATTCGAATTAAACAAAACAACAAAAACATAGCGGCAACGCGTGTTGTCATTAAATGTGCAAAGCCAGCCGGTAAAAATGAAACTTCTCTGCGCATGCGGACAGACATGAAAGAAAACAACAAAAACTATTTTATAGCAACCCTCACGGGCGCCGATGCATGTGTGTGTGACTGTGTTTATTTTGTGTTGTTGTTGGTGTTGGTGGTTAGGTTGTTGACGATCTACCCACCACCACCGACGACAAGACCGCCAGCAGCATAGCCACTATTTTCAGTTGTACGTTGCCACCAGCGTATCTCTTCACTCTTCTTCTTAATATTTCTGGTCTGTTTTTGTCGTATTTTATTTTTAGACGAGGAGGCAAGTTTAATGACCCGCACCCCTTGAGAAATAGAGCAGTTTAACTCATCACGCTATAACACTACAATCACACATCACACGAGACTAAATTAAATCTCACTATCTCTCTTTCTCTTTGTAGTTTCGAATTATCACCACGCTATGAGCCCCAAAGTAGTAGTAACATTCGAAGTGGTGCACATCGCGGCGGCATGGTCAGGCAGCGCTTAGCACTTTACGATGATAATATTGGAGAACAACAACGCCAATACACAGCGAGTCCTGAATTGATGGGTTTGCTCTCACCTGAGGGTTCACCATTGCGTTTCCATATAGTGTCACATCTAGAGCACCAACAGAAGCAGCAGGCGTTGCAACAATTGAGCAACAGCGGAAAGTTCCTGCAACCGTTGGGACAGCGTAACCAACAGATGCTACAGTCACAGACATCATACGGTTCCACAACTTCACCCAGGCATGCACGCATATTGCGTGTCTACAATAGTCTCTCATCGTCGGGCTCTTTGGAGTCATCGATTGACGATGAGTACATGGATCTTTTTGCGACGGAATCATTCGAGGCGCCTGCGGCGCATCTACAACACAACAATGCGACCGCCTTCAATTGGCCGAGCAACTTGAATTCGCTATTCAGTGGACAAATCAAGCATGCCTCGCCAGTGGTGGTGACACCGAATAAGACACCCGAGATGCGTCGTCCATCGGTGCGTCGTTGTCTGAGTATGACCGAGAACACACAACCAAAGACTCCAGAGCTGTTGCAACACCAGAATAGCAATAGCATAATCAAGCAAGAGACTGATACATTGGTGGCCATGTCGTCGCCATTTGGTGGCAATAGCTGTTTCAAGCGTCCGGAACCACCATCGTCGAATGGGAGGTCACCGCTGCTGAATAAGCGTAATCGTTTTATCGAGAAGGAGAATTGCAATCTTGATGCAGCAGCAACACCGACAGCGACGCCGACTTCGATCGCCAGCGCTCACCCACCATTGCGCAAGTGTATATCGATGAACGATGCCGACATACTGACGGCACTTGAACGTTCCGAGAACAAAGACGAACCAGAGCTGATTGGCGATTTTAGTAAGACCTATGTGCTCCCTCTAATGGATGGTCGTCACCGCGATTTGAAGTCCATCTCCAGCGATACGGTGGCGCGTCTATTGCGCGGCGAATTCAATGACCAGGTGGCCAGCTACAAGATTATCGATTGTCGTTATCCATATGAGTACGAAGGTGGTCATATTTGCGGCGCCAAAAACCTTTATACGCAAGAGCAGATTATGGAGGAATTTCTAACGGCGCAGAAAACCGAGCAACAACATCAGCAAAATGCCGCTGCCGGCAACAAGCGCAACATAATAATTTTCCACTGTGAGTTCTCGTCGGAACGTGGACCGAAGATGTCACGGTTTCTGCGTAACATCGATCGGGCACGCAATACGAACGCCTATCCGGCGCTCGACTATCCAGAGGTCTATTTGCTGCACAACGGCTACAAGGAGTTTTACGAGACCCACGCCCAGCTCTGCCAGCCACAAAAATATCGTCCCATGTTAGAGCCCGCCTTCAATGAGGCCTACCGGCATTTTCGCGCCAAGTCGAAGTCGTGGAACGGCGGCGATGGACTCGGCGGCACTACCGGTGGTCGCCTGAAGAAGTCGCGTTCGCGACTAATGCTTTAAACTAAGATTCAAAAGAGAACGAGGCGAACAAAAAAAAAAAACATACAAAAAAACCTTAACTTATAAGCAGCCATGTTAACGCTTCAAAATTAGCTCGCCCCGCTTTAATCCAACTACCTACTAATAGAGCACCCAAACACTGTCCACTGCCATCTAATCCCAAGAGTGGTTGGGCCTTTGTTCCAGTACTAAACGGCTCTTAGTCGGTCAAGGACTGGATAATTCTCCTCTGAAATTTCTGTACAAGAGTCAGAAACTGGTATAACCATCCCCCGTACTATGTAAATAGTCACCCTCACTCCTTCGCCCAGAGCGCCACCGAGCAAAGATTTAATGATTTAGTCCTTGTTTACTTTTAATTATTTTTAAGTTTTTGTTGATTTTATGTTTGTATAATTTTATCATTTCGTTCCCATCATTGAAATTCTAGCCCTTCAGTCGCCATTATATCTTATTTATTTAAAGAACCACTTTTAGTTAATTAGTTTCGGTAAGAATTCTTTAGTTGAATTTTGTACAGTTTTAGTTAAACGAATTGATCGAAAAAATGTGCATTATAATGTAACAAAGGAAGAACTTGTTTAGGTAAGCCTAGAACCAGCGAACGAAAGGGAGAAAGAAATAACCCCCCGGTGGATGCCCATTCTCAGAAACATAAACCGTTGTATCCTAACCTAACGTCACAACACGATTGGGTCAAGCACTCAAGACCGCCCATCGCCACTCCCAAACAGACACCGACAAAGTGGACGAGACGCATAATAATGCGGGACACGTTGAAAGTTTAAAACTTTTTAAGTACAATTTACGCTTATTTTTTTTTGTAATTTTCTATAATAAACTAAACCTTCTAGATTATGTAAGCAAAGCTTATTTTTTGTATCAAAAAGGCAATATAAGTAAGAGTAAAAGAAAAATATTTAAACTTTAAATGGAAAATTGTTTGTTATTTTTTTGACTTTGGTAAGGCGCTTACCTCCAACTACTGGGGCAAGCGAGCCCAGCAAGATTTTAGCCCATACATTTAAATGGTAGCTACACATTCCATTAACTCAAAAATCTCAAAAGTCCTGCTCATTGGATATGAACTCTGGAGCCCAATGATCACAGGACCAAAAGAAAAAACGTTTTCAGTGCAGTGTGCGAATCTCTCATAGTATGGCAAAAAAAAAAATTCATAACAAAAATTCAAAAGCAGACGAATATGGTTAATGCGCTTTAGCATATCGAAAGTATATAGTGTTTATCAAGAAGACTTATAGCCTATTTCCAATGCAGCTGGATCACTGAATCTAATCTTGCTGTTCACATTGCCGATTCTAAATCATGATCAGCTGTTCATTGTCTTGGTTATACGCACGTTGACAAATTGTGAGAATTGAAGAAATTTAAAAATTGCGATTTGTGGAAAAAATAGATATATTAGAATCATTTATAATGTGTACAAACGTTTTTTCGGAAATAATTGGACTTGTTTTTATAAAAAAAAAACTTCAAATTTTAGTATTTAATTATGTTTGTTTTGTGCCATAATCAGCTGTGTACTGTTTTGGCGCACAAAAAACAAGAAGATGACTGTTGAGAATGGAAATTTCCGACCAAAAACTTTGCAACACTCAGAAATCGGCAGCCCTGTTTCAAATCGTTGTCGAATCCATTTATGGATTCGCAGCGATTCGGATCGCATTCTACAACAACAACAACCCTTGTGGTTGTTGTAGACAGTGATACGAATATCCGTTGAATCACCAGCGATTCGAATCCTAGCCCACTGTAAATAGGCTATTAAAGTAGCCTCAATTCGGATAGTTCTCGGATATTTTATACGTCCTTGTAGAATGGAAAACCTTAATTTAAGGCTATTATTGAAAAAAGAGCTCTGAAATTTTATACATATGTAGTCTCAATAGAGTCCTGCACCGACGAAAGTAATCCGTTAGTTAAAATTTTCTGTTGCATATAACAGTGGCACAACTGGGGATTGTAACAATATTCTGTTCGTTTGGTCATGTTAAACGTTCGGATGTTTCTGCGCTCTGTCTACTGCTGCGATTTTCTTGTTGATCTTCCAGTATTTGACTTTATGGATGGCGTTTCGTATTCTTCAATCTTTTGATCTTTTGTTTTTCATTCGAATATTTGAACATTTCGACTTTGTACAGTTTTATCAGCACTGCCGGCAAACTAAATTCTCAGATGCTGATTGTTTTTGTGTTTTAATTGCATCTGTACAGTTTGAGAAGCATCTGAAAATTGAGTTGGTCTAAATATTTAGCGAATTCAACGATTTTTTCACAGTAACCTTCTTAGGGCTATTATAGAAATTCCCTGAAATTTTCATCAAAATCGCTCCAGCGGTTTCGGCGTCTATAACGGATAAACATACAGACAAACATACTTCCAATTTCATATATATATTTAACAGAGTATTTAAAGAATTACAATACAATTTTACATTATTTTATCAGGTGGTCAATAAACGATGAGGTCACTTCTTTTGCTCAAAGATGTCTGTATAAAAAAGTAGCCTTGTAGATTTCTATTAAGCATTTGTCAAAATGAACAGTCTATACAAGTTCGTAGTTCCAAATCTCCATTATAAATTACAAATGTATATTACTTGTCAAGATAATGACTTGTGGATGTATATGACATCTCTTCTATGATCGTACTTCGTACTAAAGTTTCCAGATGATTGGTAGCTATAACTCACTTTAATATTGAAAGACTCGAATTGCTTGGTTGTCATATATAGGATTTACTCTCTTTACATTTTCGCAAAGATAATGCAGAAGATAAAAAGTGATTGAATTAATACCTGTAACCTGTACAGTACAACAAAGTCAATTTATACGACTTGATACCTAACCATCGCAGTTACTTCGTCTATTTCTTATGCACATACATGATTTTTAAATGTCAAAATTCCTTAAGTAGACCTTACATACAAGCGTACTTAAGTTGTATCAAATGTACCTACGCTATCAAACTCAACAATAAGCGCCGTTCGCGTAGATCGAAATGCAGTAATGACAACTCTAACCTACCGTTACCTCTTTTTTCGCCTTCTCATCTCGCCGGTTTCGCACGGCTCAGTTGGCTAAAATTGTTCCAAGGAATTTCTTGGAATATTCAAGAAGTTAATTCGACAATTTTCATTTAACTTCGATAAAAAGTGAAAGGTAAAAAGGTCATAAAATGAGCGCATTAGACATTTGCAAATTTGAGGACAAAAGATCCATACCGCCTTCCCTCGAAGACAACTGTGCCGTATGCCAGAAGCCTGCGTCACTTATGTGCCAACGATGCAGTGAGGGTTATTGCAGCTACATTTGTCAATCTAAAGATTGGCGTAGCCACAAATATGTTTGCCTATTAATGCCGTAAGTAGAAATAGTTGTATTTGTTATTTTTTGTTCATTAATTTATTTACTTCACCATAACCTCAATTTGTACGGTGGGTGTCTGTTGTAGACCTTTGGTGCCCTACGCGCGGCCAAATCTGGGAGAGAAGCCTTTAAATAGCAGCGTCAATGACTGTTCTGAGAAGAGTGTTAAGGCAATGGCACTAACCGCAGATGAGTGGAATTTTATGTCCACTAATTGGGAAACATGTTTTAAGCCACCCATCAATGAGTATTTCGACTGCATTGTGTCGCATATCGACGAAAGCGATAACAGTATTTTCTGGGTTACTGAGAAAAAACGCCATTTGGAACTGTTTGAGTTGGAAGGGCAGATTTCGCTGTCCATTGACAAAAATGAACTCAGTCCGGCGACAGTGATTAAAGGTGGGTTATGTATTGGTAAAATCGGTATCGATGCGTGCCGCCTCCTCGTGCTCGACGTAGCGCCGGATTGTTCGGTAGTTCGTGTGCGGCACATTGATTCTGGCAGATGCGAAAATCTTCTCAGAAAGAATTTGTTCATGCCAAAGCCAAACTGGACCGAGATTATGTCTTTTGCCCTATGCGTGAAAATAGACGACCAAAATATCAAGTTCCAAATCAATGATATAATTTCCATAAGCATAGAGGGCACTAAAAATGATGAGGTTCTGCTTATGGCACACTTCAAACAACTATCACATTATGTGGGCCTTAAAGAATTATTGTCCAAAGAACCAAATGTACGTGTGTTAAAGATTTCCTTTGATTCACGTACAGCATTGATGCAGGTCATCAATGGTGAGTTGGAGAAAATCAATAAGAAATTAGATTTTGCAATGGCCGCTAACCCGAAGCCTGACACTGTTGATATCAAAACCCAGCGAAATATCGTATTGGCTGCACAAGGCGTCCATGGTTGGCGCCGTGCTTTATTAATAGATTGTATTGTCCAGTGTTCGTTGTATTTGGTTTATTACATTGATGAAGGAGAAACTGCGCTTTCAGGAGAGGTGAGGCGTTTACCAAAGGAGTTACATGACGAACCTTGGCTAGTCTTCGGTATTGTCAACGATAACCAGGTGCTCGATTTTAATGATCCTCGTTTCGCAGAGTCATCGACAATTTTGCTTAAGTTGATGCACTATGTGCACTATGATAAAGCCTTAGTGGAATTGAAGTCCGATAGCAGTCTCTTGGGTCAAGTGACTGCTTATGGATTCAACAACGCTGTCGCAGATTGGACATTATTAGCAGCGAAAACTGAGATTAGACATGGCTACAAAGTACACATAACTCACTTCAACGATTATGCCCATATATATGTGAACACAATCAATGCCCGTAAATATGCGCAACTATTTGATTTATTCTACAATAGCTGCCCAGATTATAAAGATGAAAGCCCTCGTATGAACGATATTGTGCTCGTTCAAATATCCAAAGGTGTCTACTTTAGGGGAAAGGTAATGAGACAATCGTACGAAGTCAATTTTTGGTACTCAGAACCACATTATTCCTTGTTTTACAGATCGGCCGACTGCACGGCGTTAAATCCGACTCATATCCTGTGCGTGACTTGGATACGGGTATTTACCATAATGTCGATTTCAAACTAATTCGCAAAGCATGCAATATTATACGCTATTTGCCCTGGCAATTGTTACCCGTCGTATTATCGCAGCTTTGCAACGTCCCATCAACAAATGTGCCGGCCGACAGTCTAGCCTTAGAGTATCTGAAAAGGCACATCGACGAACGCACTGAATTCGTATTACTTTTCACTAATCCAACAAAGTCCGAAGTTAATTTGCTCTTTGAAAATGGCAAAACTTTATTTGTGGATCTTATGGCGAATTTGTTCCATACCAAAAAGAAGACATCCATCTCTCCGGTCGTTAATAATCAGTTGTTAATTACGATACCACCAAACACAACCGAGCAGTTTACATTGACAAAGCTAAATGACTTGGAAGAAGATGGAAATAAATTAGGCGTTGATGATTCGGATCTAAAATCATTACCACCTTCGCCACCTGATTCACCGGCATCAAATGAAGCAGACACTATGAAAACGAGCGTTGATACGAAAGACATCAAACCAAAGAAAACGGCACGTCACGTTTTCACTGTGGATGATTTAGTTAAGAAGGAAATCCCCAATGACGATCACGTGAGAATTATAATACTAGATAAATCATTGTTAACGGGGGAGGGTTACGTAACCGCCGGTTGTATGAGTAGAAAGGACTTGGAGACTTTTGAGAAGCAGCGCTCAGCGGAAACCTTATATGGTAACCGTAGACACGCGGATATGCCCAACGGTTATAAGCCACGGTAAGTAGTCGGTTTCCAGTACAGTCGTGTACGGCTTAAAAATCATTTTTCTTGTGGACACAACTACACCCAATGAGAAAGCTCGGCTAAGTCAGGTTATTTCTTGCTCGATAATAATTATCTTATCTTCTCACTCTCCATTTAGTGAAAGGGAGCTATGCTTGGCTCTGTTCGATGAGGACCAGAAGTGGTATCGCTGCGTTTGTCTTCAAGTCTCTGAAGACTTGGCAGTTATCAAATTCGTGGACTTCGGCAACATAGAAAAGGTGCCAATTCGCAATATATTGCCAATACCCAAGGAACTGATGTATCCGACTTTCGCAAATGAATGCTATGTCAAAGGCGAGTTGTGACTAGTGATTATATTGAGCATTCTTTCAATTCGCCTTTTGCAGGCCGCGACAATGCAAAAACTCGTGTAATGGTCGATGCACTATTGGATAAGACGATGGCTGATTGGAAGGTCTCAAGCCTAGGAAAAGGTATCTACAAAATGGAGTTGCCCATCCAGAATTCTAACTAACTTCATGATGGCTTTTTTGGAGCCTCAAGAGTTGCACATGACCATTGAATTAGCCAAGAGCTGCCTATTCTATTCAATTTTTCCGACCTACAAAACTATTTTGTAGTGCATAACTATTAAAGCTATAAACTTAAAAATGTCATTTTTTTTTTTTTGTAAATATTTTGTGATTAGGCTTTATAAACACTCGATATAGCGGGGAGTAAGATGCCAACTATTCCTTGCGAGCCTTCTATGTAGAGCTACCTAATCATAGCGGTTGCCAGAGCGTGACATGACATGCGGTTTCACCGGTAATTGTTTTTGGGTAGAAAACAGCTACATGAGTATAGCAGTTGAGGATTGCGTGAAGATTGCACATGTCATTTACCAAAGTAAATGCTGCTCCTGGGAGTGCATTCGCCAATCTCAATGCAAATTATGTGCATTGGGCATAGATTATTGGACTAATAGCTAAGCCCGTGAGCGAAAAACTAAGGGAAGTACTCAGAAAAGTACCACTATTGGGCCGATTTATTCAAAAATAAATTCATAAAGATCATAATTCAATGTTTCAAAAGTAAAATTGAAAACCGGTAGTGCGGTAGATACATTAACTTGGCTTATTTCTTGTTTGTATATGAGGTCAGCTCTCTTATCAAGTCCTCACATCTGATGGTTGCCAAATCCTCATTGGGATAGTAGACGCTGTTGACTCGTATCATTGAATTTGGAGACAACTTGGTCTTTAGGAAGTTGACCTGATTCTCCTCCAATTTGATGGGCAAACCTAAAAAGGAATCGTATGTCAACATTTCAGATGTTCCATGAAAAGCATCTACTTACCTTCGATGAGGCAGAAATTCGTGCAGCAACTGAGATTTAAGTCCTTTGGGTAGCGACGTATATCGGCGCTGGTCAGCGTGGACTCATTCGTAAAATCAATATATATTACTGAGTATGTGGGCGTGTCACCATTGTTGATGCGTAATACTTTTGCCCGGAACCAATCACCTTCATACTTGGCAATAACGTATTCGTGTAGGCTGGAAAGAGATGCATTTTTGTGCAGTTACTAACTAAACGACAATAAAATAAAAGTACAACACTTACACCGGTTTATATGGTTCCTCGCCCTTGAAAAGGCCCAAATACTGATATACTTTAGACAACTCTTTGATTTCACCCAGTGCAATACAACCGACATAGCCATAGGCTACATTCGAGTTATCCAAAACAATCACTTCTATGTTTTCCTTGATTATTGGTAGTTTCTGATGGGTAAATGGCTGCATTGATAATAAGAATAGTTAAATGGTTAGTAATGGTAATGGTCAATATTTTATATATATATATTGCGTGGAAGACTTTTAAACGAGTTATTTCAGGGACAAGCAAGGACTCTGAAGAACGACGGATTCGGTCCGTCAATTACAGAAACTCAAGCCAAAGTTAAGTACGAAATTAACTTTCAATCGGTTAACCTTGGCTTGAAAGTAATAGTCATAACAATTAGCCTGAAGGCCTTCGTTTCTCTGGCTATAAAAGTATTGTAATTTAGGATTAATTCTAAGCTACAATTAAATAATAATAATAACTATCAACTATTGAATGGTATAAGTACTTATGAAAGTAAAATTCTTATTTAAACGAGAGCACATTTTGACCGACATAGCTTTCAGGACCACAGACGTACGTAAAGCTTGACGAAAAAGTGTTTTGGCACAAATTTTGCTTACTGGTTGTAACACCGGCGCTTGTGTGTCTTCCTTCAATTTGTTCAAGGACAACTCCAATTTAGAGATCATCAGACTTTTCGGGGGCAGCGTATTTATTGGCTGCGATGCTGCAGAAGTTGTCTCGGACGTACTCTGTAACGGTTCCTTTCCATTTTCATTCGCTAAGACGGTTTTGGGTTTATCTGCTATGGTGGCGCCATTTGCTTGACTACCCTTCTGGTTGGTAGATGTGTTAGCAGCTGCGATAACATCATGAAAAATATTTCCCGTGCTGCCACTAGAACTGCATTTGCTGTTAGTATCAGAGCTCGAATCGTAAACATTTCTGTTCCCGCAGAAAGTGCTTATCTCCTCATTTAGACTCTTATTTGTTTCCCAATTGAACAGCTCAACCTCCATTGTTTTTCTATCATTCTCATTATACATGATCTTATATTGGAGATCTTCAAAATGAGAAAGCCAGACACTAAGCTCATTTTTTAACTCATAGTTTTTGACGCCCTTTAATTGCACCATAAAGGCATACTGCGGTAACATGACCAATTCTTCACTGATCTCGTAGAGATCTTCCAGTTTTCGCAGTGTAACGCTGCCATAGTCCACGAGGAGGACACGGAACACTCTCATATCACGGCCCGGAAGTATTTGCACGCGTTGCATTTCGCTATTTTGTTTTGTCAAAGCAAAACTATATGGTTTCGGTATGTTCTTCAACCGGGGAGTATTTTTGCCCATTTTTTGAACCTGTCGACGGTCGAAAGGAGTATAATGAATAAGGAGTATAAATGAAATACATATATGTGTATATTAATATGTCTCAATTACCTTCGATATAACCCCAATAAATGCTTTATCAATCATCTCATTTAATTCTCGGATATAGCAACGATTAGCCGAACGGAAGCTGCTGATAACGACACGGCTGCTGGTTGCCGGAAAATCAGTGTTCATTGGCTCTAGTTTATTTTTATTAGCGTTGACTTTTTGTTTCGGTGGTGGTTGTTGTTGTTGCTGTTTCTGTGGTTTTTGTTGCTGCTGCGGTTTCTGTGGCGATTGTTGTTGTTGCATCGGTTTATGGGATAGTTGTTGTTGTTGAAACTGATGCATGAGAAGAAATAAGAAAGAAAATAAGAAAGTGGACATAAAGAATACTGATTATGCTGACGTCAGATACAGCTGTATTGGTAACGCTATCGATTATGATAAGCTGGGGCTGAATTCGAGGAGGCCTATATGTTCGGCATATGAGTACAGATGCTTGAAAGATCGAATATTTTCTGCAATATTTGTGATTCTCCTAATTAGTGTAAACCTATGTAAGGATATTCGATACAAGGACGTTAATAAATGCTTTACTTGCCTCCGTTTGTAGCATCGCCTCTTCTACTGTTATAGAGTCCAAGTTATCATAATTAAGCTTGTCGACAGAGCCGGGGGACGAAGAAATTTGTTGCGTCCTTTGGCCACTATTTGCGTACCCATTAGTTGGTAGTGGTTCTTTTACCGATGCAACTATTAAATTGGGCTGCCCCTGAGCCTTTAGAAAAGAGGCCTCGAAGAAGGTCGACGAGTGAATCAGTGCTGGAATCGGCAAGCAAATATAGCGATGTCGTTGGAAATCCTTAAGTTGACAATCGCGCGAACAATAGTAGTCCCCACAGCGTTGGCAAACACAAGTCGAATGTTTTTGGCAATACACACAAAGACCTGTTAGATGGTTGGCGTTATGGCCGCCGGCATTTTTGTCGGGAATCTATGTGAAAAAGAGAAAGAGATATATGAAGCTTTATTTTCAATTATCGTATAATTCAAAAAGTGCACTTACTTGCATCACTGCGGTTTGTATAGAACCTCGATTTGTTTGGTTTTGGAATGAATGCAATCTAAAACTGAAATAATAGGGATTCTCCACCTACTTGTCAACCGAAAACAAAACAATAAAACAGCACAGTTGCAATACCCCACGCGGTGCGGCCAACTTGCATGTAATAGAAACGACTTAACTGCACTGAACGTTTTCGTTTTGTTTGTCTTTTTCAAAAATATTTCGACTAGATATAACACCGTTTTGTCATATGAAAACAAAACAAAACACAAATTTATTTGGAAAAAAAACTCCCTGCATTATTGTGGTTTGTGACACTTTCCAGAAAATTGGTTTCGTGTAAATACATCCTAACCTATAGTCCCGCCATCTAGTGTTCAATACCAAGAAAAATGTTGCCAACTAGTAAAATAGCCTTTAATTATGCCTTACCAGCTGATTGCCTTTTCTGGTGTTTTGTTTTCTTCTTATTTGGAAGATGATGCGTTAACGAGGCTGTGTCCGTCTGTAATAATAATACAAGTTCTAAGCAGTATGACCAGAGTGCTATTAATAAAAAGGAAGAAGTAACGTTCTCGGAAATAATGTCAAATCAAATGATTAATAGCGTTGCACCAGTGCCACCACCATTGCCAAAAACCAGCGCAAACAGTCGAACTGACCGTACTTCTAACTCTAGCAATAAATATATTACCGAGTGTCTTTGGTCACTAGATCGTCCGCAGCTACAGAAGGCTTGCTACTTCAGTCGAGTGTGCCAATTCGAGCGACCAAAATTGTGCCAATACAATGAAATTGATAGCCTCCTGCAAGTGGGACCTACATGTGGTTTAACGGCACTTAGTATGCTCCTAACCGGGGAAAACACGAATGCTACTCAGACACATCTGTTGCAACTGGTTAAGGAGCGACGCTACAGTAATATGGGTGAAATGTTCAGTGTCCAGTACCTATTCGAACTGACTCGTGACCAGTTGGAGGGACTCAACTCAAAAGCGATTTGTCTACTGCACGAAGGACAACTTAATTGTGACACGATTAAGGAATCCTTACTAGCTGGTGCTTGCTTACTTGTACCGTATCCTTTTCAAATGCCTGTATTATAATGTAATATCTACTCATGTACCTCAAAAGAATACCTCAAATAGTTTGCATGTTACAAAGTGCTAAAAAATACCAATCATAAAACAAATGCTGTTTGTGCAACGCTGGAGAGTGAAGAGGACGCGTACGCGAATAAAGTATTAGTTTTTCTAATATATATGAGAATTTTTAAATTAATTCACTTTACAAACTGTAAGAATGGCTACCGAAGAGGAACAGGTAACTGTGACTTTTGAATGCATAATATGTAACTTAATGAAATAACATACTATCATTTAGCTCAGTCACATCATTTTGCCGGTCAAAGAACCATTGGATTTAATTCGTCTCAGTTTGGACGAAAAAGTCTACGTTAAAATGCGCAACGAACGTGAATTGCGAGGTCGTTTGCATGTAACTATTGCTTTCCTATCCATCTTCCCATAGCTAAATCATTAAGCATATCTTCGCCATTTGTAGGCTTTTGATCAGCACTTGAACATGGTACTGGGTGATGCTGAGGAAACTGTGACCACTGTGGAAATCGATGAAGAGACCTATGAGGAGGTCTACAAGACCAACAAACGCACAATTCCGATGCTGTTTGTGCGCGGCGATGGTGTCATTCTCGTTTCTCCGCCCATGCGTGTGGGTTAAAGTGAAATTTTCGTTATAGTTAAGCTAATAAAATATAGCATAGAATGCAAATGGCGCCATTAGTTTTTCTATTGTGTATTGTTCTTCCAAGCCTATCACAAATGTCTTCCTTAACTGCATTTCTAATAGATACGATCCGGCTGGCAATCATGCACCTTGTATAAAATTTGGACACAAAGCGCATTGGGCGCTGATCATCGGCTTTCTTATAACCCAACAAGAGGAGGTAAGCGCCATACCCTAACTTTTTGGAAACATTTTTATTTGATGCCTCTTTTTTAACTACTTGCTTCAGTTCTATGTGCTGGCGCGTCATGGCAAAACCAAAAATATCGCCGTTTGGTCATTGGCTGCGCTCAGTGAGAGCAATGCGAACCTGCTGGAGTTTGCTCAGCCAAAAGGCTATGCCGACTGTCATTTCGTGCTACCACCCGGGGGTATCGCCGGCGATATGGGTCTGAGAGAACGTGCCATTATTGTTCAAGGTCTGCCACATCGAGTTGCTCATATAAAATAGTACGAAATTTGTGTGTTACTTTTGCCAGTTTTTCTATTTCTTTTAATTATACAATGGTAATATTCTAACCGTCCTTTAGTATACCGTTTATATTTGTTTATGTTGATGTTTCGCTACACCTCAAGAGTTTGACTATACCCAATAATTTGTAATTTTGTTTGATTTATTATCACTGGAAGATGTACATATTAGGACTCTTAATATGGACTCTTGCATGACAACCGCGTGGGCTTTATAAGAAGGTGTAGTCCCAAGTGAGTTGTACATTTTTTTTTTATTAATTTTGATATGCGAAATATTCATAGAAATATTTTATGTCAATTCAAAAACTAGAGTATAAAAAAATATGTATTGCATATTGATTATATAGTCGGGCTGCAATCAAAGCATTGATGTCTTATACAAACTCCATAATAGGTGTACCAGAATGTGAACAAACTGGGTACGAATCGAAGAGCCCATGACTAGTGAGTTGGGTCAGAGCACATGGGCTGCGAATGATAGAGAATTATAAATGGCTTGAAGTAAGCCGAATTGTCCGAAAGACTGCTAAGGTGATGTGTAGATCTCTCACCATTACCAAACTTCATAATGTACTTATAGCACACTGAGCGCAGATTACGCCTTGGAGTATAAATAGGTCACTAGGTAGGTTAGTTAAGTCTTTGTAAACAGCGTGTTCTCAATACTTTCTGCATACAACTTTTCTAAATATTTTCTTAGTCTTTTTGCACATGGTTATGGGTAAAGAGCGTCAGTAGAAGGTTATCTATGTGACCTGTTGCTTTATATCTTGTTTGCTTAGTGTTACTATTATGCATATACTATCATCGTGCACTTAAGTTATGACCTTGGGTCTTGTATGACTTTTTTTAAAATAATATGAAGCATTCAGCTTCGGGAAGCATACACCTTGATTAAAGAAATACTTTATATGGAGTTGGTTTTCCGACATATGTATGTACACAAAAAAAAATTTAAGTGCTACTGTAACAGTAATGTGATGTGAAGTGAAACGCGCGTCAGTGCACATTCACTGAACCAATCACATTTCATATACACACACACTTTTACACCCACGTACGTAGTCGCGTTCACATAGTAAAAGCGATATATCAGATAAAGCGTAGTTTTATGTGAATATTTAGGAATAGAGCGATAACTATTGACACATGCATGCAGATACTCGTATCATGAAGAGGAATCCTGTTGTTTTAAACAATGAACGCAGCCAACAGACAATTGTATTGCAGTCGTCCTTTTGTTTGGTGGCATTTGTGTTAATGTAAGCGTGGTTCTTGTTATTATTGTAATTGTTAGTGTTGTTGGTATTGTCAAAGATAACAACAAAAAACAACAAATGCTGACAAAATGACATGGTGATATTCACCTTATTTCTACCTTTGTGTGTGAGTACGGCTCATTGTTCTTTCTACACGTCGTACGCTATATTTTTTTATTTTTTTATTTGTAGAGCCACAACAACAAAAAAATACAGTTAATTTATGCAATATATATACTTTGTTTGCTTATTAAAAATTAATTCATGGGTATTTAGCATGTGAACGTGACTGTCAAGACAAAATAATATTTTTTTCGGTATTTCGAATGCTCCAAAAAGTATGCAATCAACTCCACCGAAGCCAACTGCCCTCAGTGCATTTTCCAGCGCTTCATTTGAATTTATTTAAAAGTATCTAAGACATGGGAGAGGCTTATTGCCAATCGACTTGGTATAATCATCAGGGAGCGCTGTATCTTACCGGATCATCAATTTGGCTTTCGGGTGGGACACAGCACCGTGGAACAGGTTCACAGATTGGTGGAGCACATCCTACAGGACTTTGATAACCTTGAATACTGAAATGCAATTTTCATTGACATGCAGCAAGCATTTGATAGGGTCTGGCCTGCTGGTCTCCTGAGTAAAATTAAAATGCTTCTGCCAGCGTCTTACTACAGTATCCTACGGTCATACCTGGAAGGGCGGAAGTTTATGGTCAGGGTCAGGAACACCTATTCGGTCCCACGGCTCATGAGAGCTGGAGTTCCACAGGGCAGTGTTCTTGGACCGCTGCTCTATTCGATGTACACGGCCGATCTACCCTGCGCTAGCGAGAATCATATGGAGGCTCTTACGAAGGGTCTTGCGACCTACGCGGACGATATCGCAGTCCTCTACCGTTCCAAGTTAGGCTCTGAGGCAGCAGATGGACTCCAGTTGTATCTGGACACGCTGGCAGCTTGGTGCAGGAGTTGGAATCTAAAGGTCAACCCGCAGAAGACTACCAACCCCTGTTTCACTTTAAAAACACTATCCGACCGCACACCGTCTATACAGCTGGAGGGAGTGACCCCGAAGCAGCCGTATCAGCCAAAATATCTTGGCATCACACTGGACAAACGCCTTACCTTTGGCCCACACTTGAAAGCTACGGTCAAAAAGGTTGGCCGAAGGATGGAACAATTGCGGTGGCTGGTCAACAGAAGAAGTACCATGTCGCTCAGAGCAAAAAGAGCAGTTTACGTGCACTGTTTAGCGTCGATCTGGCTATATGGTGTGCAGATCTGGGGCATCGCCGCCAAATCAAACTATCCAGGTACGCATCCAGGTACTGCAGAACCGAACCTTACGGCAATTAACGTGCTGCCCCTGCTACGTGCACGGCTCTACACTTCACCGAGACCTCAAGCTGGATACTGTAGAGGAGCAGATCGGAAGGCACACTATTAGTTACAGTTACAGGCTGATCAGACACTGCAGTACGCTCGCGAGAGGACTACTACCTGCCAGGCCTTTAAGGCGAATAAAAAGACTGGGATTTGCCAAGACGGTTGGCCAACTCTGAGGCACTTCTCATCCAGACTATAAGTCCTCGTGCGAAATACATGAGGTTTGGCTCCACTTAAATTATGATAAATGTGTTGTTAAGGTACTATATTTTGCATCAACTCTTACGTTTTTAATAAAAAAAAAATTGTAAAGTAATGCTGACAAGAAGAACAGCGAACAAGGAGCGTCGCATTGTCAAAAGTTTTATATTCTAAACTATGATAAACATTGACTTATTCACATTTAACGCTATTGTGTTTTTAAATATGCAATAAATTATTCAACCGCTGCTTGGTTGTGTCTGTGGTTTTTTGTCGTTGTTTTTTGCAAGACGTTCTGCCACAGCAACTAAGTAATTTGCCTAGAATAACCATTTCAAGTTCAATTTGTTGTTGGCTGTTTCGAGCGGTTGTTTAGGTGCAGCCGTGGACATGGCGGAGCACTTGTAAGTACACATATTCGCAACTATGCAAGGTGATAAAGCTTGCAGGTTTTGTCTGTGGTGGACCAAACGTAGTCGAACACAATGTGAGCTAAAGAAGTATGGCAGGGAAGACTCTAACAATATTAGCATGGTATTAACAGCTACTTGTCGACCTCATTATCATGTTTTCGTTGCTGCCAATGATGGAGAAAGGAAAAAAATCTCCCAGGTGGATATTTGCAAAAAAATAATTTGAGCCCCAATAAGTAGACAATATTTAAATGAAGATTTCTCTATGTATTTAAAGGAACTGTGACAACTTGTGCATTTTACTATTCCAATTTTTTAAAGCAATACTTTATGGATGTACAAAAGCCCAAATTGTCCTTGTCTACCCAAGAAATAACTTACTCACACAACCTAAAATCGAGCTCATACATGTTTTTTCAACGGTTTCAATCATATAAAAACGTTTACTATATTTTTTCAATGGGGATTAGTTGATTGTAGTTAAACAAATTAAATGTAAAAATTGCAATTAAACTGAAATTTGTTTAAGAAATAAAGAATTCGATGTGTCTTCAAGAAGAGAAACTTCTGAAAGTAATGTGCTAAGTATCTCATGAGCTCCCATAAGTGGTTTCAACATACTGTTGCTCATGCCACATATATAATTCTTGCGTTATTGCATTACTTTTACATTCCAGCAATGTCTATTGACATGATCTTGTCATGCGTCTGAATATTATTTTTTTATTTTGGGCTAGGCGAAAATATTGTTTTACGTGGCGATCTTAAAAGTTAAGAGAACCTAAAACCTGAAATCTGCAAAAGAATTCACCCTTCAATAAATTGCATATCAAACATTTGATAACTTTGCTGCAATTAAATTATAGATTTGCGAAAATAAATAAATTTCAAGCGGGCTTTTTCCTTTTTCTTAGCTTTAGTTAGTCACAGTTGTCATTGTTAATTCATAAACGACCACAAAAGCAAATAATTCAATAGACAAAAAAGTCACAGGAAAATGCACGTAGTTACACAACTTTGCTGCAAAGTCAAACCACAAGCGCATAACTGTTGGTAAGGCTTTTAGCTTAGCTCTCTTTTGCTTGGTTGAATGCGGTCGCCACTAAAAACGGCAGCAACAGTTACCGTTCTACATAACTCGATTTAGCGACTAGGCTGCGAAGTTAATAAAACTGCTTAGAAGGGAAACACATGTATCTCACACGCATCTGGTACAACAAAAAAAATCAATCCAAATGATATGGGCGCACTTTTCGGGAAATTGAAACACTTCACGCACACTCATACGCACGAAGCATGCTGAGACATTTGTCACGGGTTAAAGAGTTTTAATTTTAATTTTTTGCTCGCTCTTCAAGGCTCACACTCGTAGGCTTCCGTTCTTAGCGGCCTGGTTTGGCTGGATTTCTTGTGCTTTGTGAAAGGAAGCCATCAAAAGAGCGGAAGCGGAAGACATTCCAGGCAAGCATTCTCGTCTCTTTGTTGTTGTTTTTGTGTGTGTGTGTGTGTGTCAATTCTCTTTTTGCTTTGTGTCATCATTAAAGAGTAAAGATAAACCAAAATTATACCCACTTGTACACTTGCCCAGGCGTGCTATTTCAAAATTTAACATTTTTGAAACCCTTTTTTTGGTCCTTCATCGTTTAAGGAAATCGCTTTAATGTCGTTGATATTCGGTTCTTCCGTGACTTTACTTATGAGCTCGACTTTTTACTCGTTGTTGCACAGCGCTTATTAAACCATAAAACAAAATCGATTTTGGACGGCTATAAAATCAAGTGTTATTCGTATCGGTTATAAATCTTAGCTGACTGATTTCCATTTGCCTGAAAGTATGCAGAGCTATTTATCATTAGGTAAACGTAGGATTTTTTCTTTTTATTTCACGCACCAAGCAGCACGCACTCCTGTAATTTGATTTTTTGATTGAGTTTTTTTTTTGCACTGTATATAGATAGTACTTTTATATTATTTCTTGCCATTTCGCGTTCAAATCATAGCCGCACTCAGCCTTTCGTTCATTTTCAACGGCTCAAAACAATTCACCTGCTTGTATGGCTTGCAATAAATTTCGTTGCTCTCGCTTCCCCTTTTTCTGGCTGTTTTCCAGTTTCCTCTGTTCTGAACTTACTCAATCTCAGATGAATAATTTCAAAGCACAGAACTGTTCAAGCGTGGAATACATGGAATCTTTGCAGTTCTGTGGTTGGCAACTTTTACTTTTACATTGGCTTTTTGAAATATTGCAACCGTTTAGGGTAATGTTCTTCATCAAGGTGAGACTATGTTGAGCGTTCTTTTATGCAAGTTACTAGACTTAATTTACGGCATATTGCTACAATAATAAGTCCATTGCAATAAGTTCAGCGTGAGATACCGTCAAACCCATTTATTGGGCAACAGAGACTAGATTCACAAAATCTACTGAATCAATGGGTAAAGCATTCCGAATAACCGAATAATTGATTTTCGAGCGCTTTTATTTACCTCAGCCTGTGTTGCGGGTGAATTTTAATGTTGTATTTGTTGTAATTGGAATTTTGGAATTTTGTATGCAGACCTTTGGTTCGAATGACATTAAGTTAATTATTGTTTTATTTAATACTCAGCAAAGTTATCGGGGCATTTCTAAGCTCAGAAGTGCTAATTTCACTTCATTTTATGACCAAGGAATTTCGTGATTTTTATTTTTGTCTCTTACTGTTGAGTTTGCCCTCGGCCCTGTAAGAAGAACTGTGTTGTTCCGAAAAACAATAAAAGATTTGGCTTTAGAAATGTTGTGCACTCAAAGTTTCAACTGTTTGAAATCGAAATTTATTGGGCTTCCAAAAAAAAAAACCCTCTCATTATCTAAAAAAAAGCCTGAAATTGTCCGTGCCTTTTCGCTCTGTTTAAACTGCCGTGCAAAGCTGATGACGGAGTGAACTTTTGCATGTAGTCACACTTCATAGCATAGCGATTAAAAACTGAGAACACACACTGACACATTGAAACGTATTCAGGAAAAGTTATGACGGCACAAGGCAAAGTTGAACTGAACAAAGTTTACGGAAGTCAAGAACCAGGAAGTTGGTCTGCTGCCACAACTTTCTGCTCGGGCGTTAAATAGAAATTGAGTTATTCATAAAAGCTGCACAGTGTCAACGCCTTGTATGCGTGATATCCAATAAAGAATAGCAAATCTCATGCACACACACACACACACACGCACACGTACTTATACATATGAATTTGGTAAGTGTATTTTTAACTACAGACGTGCAATCCTTTTGAAACTATTTTTAAACGCTTGACTGTAGCCTTATCTGTAAACGACCTTCATTTGCTTAGTTTCGTTTAATCATTCTCGCGTGTCTGCTGAAATAAAGTGGCGAAAGAACGAGAACAAAAAAAAAAACAACAACCAAAAATAAAACAGAAACAAACAAATTTCAGTGCAGAAAGCCACGAAAAATAAACATGAAGAACAAGCCGAAGCTCAAAGAGATTTGTAACTTTTGTTTGTTGTCGTTGGTCTTGTTATTGTTGTTGTTGTTGTTGTTGTTGTTGTTGTTGTTGATGTAGTACAGCAAAGACAAACAGAGACGAACAAAGAGAGCAACAAACACTTTTACAACACTGCGAAGAGTGAAGTTTCATGTTTGCGTATTACGAGAAAACACATGTACAGCTCTGATTGGCTGTGTGTAATAAATGTACATATACATACCGTAGATAGCTAAGCTCATGGCGTGTCTCATTTGAGACACATCACATGCGTTGTTTTGTTGTTTTTTGCTCGTGTCAATGTTTTGCTTCGTTTGCCGCAACAACGACAACAAGCAGGCACAAAGCAGCGGCAAAGCAAAAACTAAAAAAAAAGCTTACGAAATTGATTTCAAATGCGACTTTGCCAAAAGCAGCCAGTGTCAATGGGTTTTTGTGTATGTATGTGTTTTCTTTTAATGCGTTATAAGATATAGATAGTATACAGACAGTATTAGGATAGCAGATTAAAGAGTTAAGACATAAAGAAGCGTTAGAAAAGATGTAACCATGACCCTGCGGAACCGCCGCGAGGCATTGCATCACGGGGTATGGTTCCGGCTATTAACCGGCTTCTTCATTACGCCGGGACCGCTCTAGTGACCCCAGCGTCATCATTGTCGATGCCACGAAGTTGCTCAACACTGTCGCAGTTGAGTAGAACGTGCTCTGCGTGTTCCACTACCCGGCCCTCGCAAGAGGGACAGTACGGATGGGTTGCGTGTGATGAAAATTCACCTCCCCATACTTCCTGTCCAGCCAATCATCCAGAGTTGGGATGATCCGATGCGTCCAACGCCCATGTGTTGAGCAGTTCTATCTGTGTTGCCACTTTGCTCGGCTTTGCGTTCTTGCTTGCGCTCGTGCAACCTCTCTTATCGCAACCGTCCGCTGAACCTCGTCATGGATCTCCGCAGCCTCCTCCGCTACGATGTCAATCGGCATCATCCCTGCAATGACAAGAGCAGCATCTTCTGAAATCGTACGGAAGGCGCTACATACCCGTAAGGCCGCCAAGCAGTATGTAGAATCGAGTCCTCTGCGGTACCTCCTTATGGCCATAGCCTTAGCCCAGATTGGGGCTCCGTACAACATTATAGATTTAGTTACCGCTTGGAGTAGTATCCGTCGTCCTTGCCGGGGTTCACGAGAGTTGGCCATGATACTGCTTAGGGCTCTGCACGCCGCAGCGGCCTTTTGGTTTGCATACGCAAGGTAATCCTTAAAACATAGTCGCGTATCCACCAACACCCCGAGGTAATGGACCTCTTTGACACGATGACAGTTTCGCCTGCTTGCACCCGAGCCTGTTCCACTCTTTTCCGACTACTGATGAGCACGGCTTCCGTCTTGTGTTCGGCCAGCAGCAGCCCGGATGTTCGCAGCCACTCGTAGACAACAGATATGGCACCGTTGCACGATCGCTCCACCTCGCTGATTGTTTTGGCTACTCCCACAATGGCAATGTCGTCAGCAAATCCAACAATCCTGACATCACTCGGCAAAGCTTGTTTTAGCACTCCATCGTACATAATATTCCACAGAGTAGGTCCTAGGACCGATCCGTGCGGGACGTCTCCGGTTACCTTATACTGTGTGACGCCCTCGTCTGTGTTGTAGAGGAGTATGCGTTCGCTGAAGTAGCTTCTTATGATATCAATAAGATAGTTAGGGACCCGAAAGGAACAGAGAACTTTCAACACTTTGTCCCACCTCGCCGAGTTAAAGGCATTTTTAATGTCTAGGGTCACTACAAGGCAGTATTGCTTGGTATCTCCCTTCCATCGCGTACCTTCGATTGCCACCTTAGCTGTATTGGTTAGCTCCTGAATAGCGTCTACAGTGGATTTCTTCCTAGTGAACCCGAACTGCATAGAAGAGAGGCCACCAGAACTCCGCACTGATGCCTCGGTCCTGTCACATATTATTCTCTCGAGAATTTTTCCGGCGGAATCGAGGAGACAGATGGGCCGATATACAGATACAGATGCGTGTACACTCTGTTGAAAGTGTCCGGGAGCAGAGTTAAAGCCGCCTTTAGTACGAAGTTTGGCACCAAATCGGGACCTGATGACTTAAAGTTCGCTATCCTCCGGGCTGCATGGCACATCTCTTCTTGGCTTACTGGATAAAAGCCATTGTTATCATCCATAGGTCCCCTATCTTGGCCCGAACAAAACTTTTCTTAGCGAGTGTTGTTCCGCAGCGCATTTTGGTATATCCGTAACACCGAATCATTGCCCCTTTTGATGAGTCTGTGTACCGGGGAGGAGTGGCCACATTTTGAGCTCGTACGCTGATTGGGTTAATAAGTCGTTGGCATCCGCGCAGTGGTTTAGATTCAGTTGTAAGAATCTAATTTTGGTTTTTTCTGAGACGTGTGCTCCTCTCAGCTACAGGAAGGCAACCCCGGCTGCCTAATTGATGGTTTGGGTCACTGCCTTTTGCTGCGCATATAAAGCACTTTGGCAATGAAGTGCAGACGTTTGCCTTGTGTTTGGACTCCCCGAATTTAAAGTACCACGCTACTCCGGCAAACTCCAGCTATGTGTCCGAATGCGAGACAGCAACTGCTTTGCCAAAACAGCTGGTAGAGCGAGGATAGCCATTTGAGTTCCCGCAAACGCTGGCTTCAGCTTGGGAATACAGGACGCTGTTAGCTCCGGCTGCTTCAATATTTTCCGTGCCGCCTCCAGTACCTCGTCTTCGGTGGTTACATCGTCCACGTCTCTGAGCTCTATCTGGATTTCCTGAGTGATTGCTCTAATCGTCGCTCGCTCGGCCAGGGCCTCACTCATTTTGTCCTTTAGGTCTTGCGTCTCACTCCTGCACTCACCGTTGAGCTCCAGAAGAATTTCCCATTTCCGTGTTTTACGCACCTTCCTTGCGTTCTCACCAACAATCTTGAGGCTCTCATCCCTCTTTACCATTTGGAGGATATCACTGTGTTTGTACGTGTGGGCGCGTGTGTGTGAGTTTGCAACACTTTTTTAGGGCATAGTGAAAAACCAACGACACAGAGGGAATGAAATGAGACGTGCATTCATGTGTGCATGTGTGTGAGTTCATAGAGTCAACGCACACACATGCACACATGTGAATATGAAAAGCCTGAATAAACAAAGCACACACTGACAGACAGGCAAAGAGATAGTCAGACAAGCAGACAGAGAAAGCAAGCAAGTCAAAGTCAGTGTCCATCAACATTAGGAGTTCCATTAGCCGTTGGCAATAACAACAGCAGCAAATAACGACAATAACAGCAACCGCAACAAAAAAAAAAAAGAAAAACCAAAAGTAGCAATCATTTGCGTGCTCATAGATTCGGTCTCGATTGACTGTACTCAACTCACGCAGCATTCGCGTACACCGCGAGGACAGCTTAATAGACCACTGACTTTTGTAATGAAGAGTGCTTTAATTTCTCAAAATAGTACAACTTGTGCTTAATACACATCAACAGAAATATTCTGCCAAAATTTTGTGCCACCAAACAGGGAGTAGATGACGCAGTCTTCTAAAACTTTGAGACTATAGTAGTCTATTTGAAAGATGTCAGACTGCACGGCAGCAATTGAAGTTGTACTGGGAGTACAAATAACTTTTGAGCGTTTTCAAAGTTACTTTGAAGCTTTATTCAGAGAAATTGGTGTAGGCCATGACTCTTCCTTACCTTTCAGGAATATTTCATTTGAAGTTATAACCTATGAAAATCGTAAAGCTTATTGATCTACCCTAATAAAGCAGCCTCATATCACACACACGAATGTGCTTAAAAAGGCCCCTGGTTTCATTGTCTGCGCTGCGACGTGTTTATGTATATGTGTTGGTTTTGCAACTTTTTACATGCCCTCCTCCCATCTGTTCTCTCTGCTTTTAGCATTACACGTTGTTCACCAGTTCATTGGTCGTTCGGTCTAGCGGTTATTTGGTCGCGTATCCATTGCTCGTCCGCTCGGCCGATCTGTTGTTTGCACTCCGCAAACTCCAAACGTTGTAAAACGACAAGCGCCAACGCTGCTAGCGTTTTATTAACACTTTCATGTGTTCAGTTTCGGTTTTAATCACAAGCTCATCTGTGTGGTGAGAACGCGCGGCAAACACGTGTCCGCCCATTTCTCATTAATGCCAGTTTTTGGCGCTTTTCTTTTTCGGACCTGTTTTGCACTGCAATAGCAACTGGATGCTATAAACAATATGTTACTGAAGTTCTCCCTACTACAATGAGCTGTATGCTGTACTATCTTCAAGAGTTCAAGTACTATTTCAGAATTTTCAATAACAATAATTCAAAGTCCTTTCTTAGTATTGCAAAAATGATTTGCTGTCTCCACGTGTGTTTTTTTTTTTAAATTCAAGTACAAAGTGAGAAAGCCAAATCAAAATGTCATTTTCAAGCATTTATTCAGATGAGCTCCTGCAGTGCCTTCCAATTTAATATTGTTTCGATATTTTCCATGAAAGACATATTATCGTCTAAAATTAGACAAACAACGACAAAAAAGTTAAATTTGGCTTTGCCTACCGGTGTGTGTTGGAACATGCAATGAAATTACATTATTGATTTGACTTATGTTTAGTCCATGCACTCTCTTCATATTGCAGTTCAAAAGTAAATGAACCTAGTTATCCTAGGGACTACAAATTTAAAAAAAAAAGTGCATGCGCTTTTATTGGGTTTAAAAAATATAAAGTTATCGTCGTAGTCGGTAAAATGCCGCCTGCATTTAACTCCAATGATGCAAATGCATGCCCTTAAGGAAACCGAAAAGGAAAGTTGCTTTTTTACAGTAGAAAATATATGTTTCCCATATATTTTTTAACATCATAAGGTTTAACAATAATTAATAAAATAACAAACATCAAACATCCCAGACATAAAATTTAACTATTCTTACAGGCGTATTTAGAAATTTTGATGCTTCAGTCTTGGCATTAAAAGAGCAGGCAAGGAAGTTAACCCCACTCAATCTGCTCTGCTGAGCTCCGCGAAAGTACAGGAAAAATTGCTGTTAACCCACTAAAACACACCTGTACTGAATATGGCGCCGAAGTTGAGTAACTGACTTGCAAATTATGAATTTTAATACGATTTCATTGCCGTTTTTCGTACGATTTGGCTTTCTATGATACGAAATCAATGTTCGATAGAAATGTATTATACGAGGTCACGACGTTCCTTTAAATAAGCTGGTCACATGATAGAAAGAGTGTTTTGAATTAGCAGAAATTTCAAATCAACGTACCTCATTCAAAGTCTGAGGTAAGACGCATATGCAACCATCGAAAAAGTATTGATACAACATTAACATGAGTAGATCCGACTAATATAGAAGCCTGAATAGTCGGTCACTGGATACAATGACATCTGCTTAAAAGACACTTTTCAAAGTAGTTGCAATCAAATGAATTTTGTGTCACTTACTATGAATAGTAGCGAAGACAATGAGCGTAATTACCCCTTTCGTACGTATGATTTTGGCTCACAAACATAGGGTCTTCGCTCATCACCAGGACTTTTACAACGAAGGTTAGTCGCTCTGCGACATATCCTCCTCTCGATTGGATTTCGGATTATTGTCCTGAAATTAATTGTACGGAATTTTTAGCTATTTTCACTGTTAAGTTTATAATGGTCTTTGTTTTACCTTAGAACAATTCTCTTGGACTTTGTCCTGAAAGTAAGTACATTTAAGGGTTTTTTATGAAATTATATATTAAAATTATTTAGTTACCTTAGCAGCGTTTTCTGAACCTTTTTCATTATTGACTGGCATCTGTAAACGGTCTTCAGACTGCTTGTATTGTGAATGTTCGCAGTTTTGCTTGCTGCAAGTTTTCTTGCGCTGCGAAGCGGGCTTTCTGCGTTGGCCCGTTGCCTTTTTTTTGTGCGATGCCGCTGGTCGTCGTGTGATCCTAAGCAGTTTCTTGGTAGTGGAAGGTTTTTGGCAGCGGCACAAAGGTGTTTTCCGCTTGCGAGGAGGACATGCTGGCTTGCGGGGGCGGCATGCCGGCTTGCGAGGGCGGTATACCAGCTTGCGAGGAGCATATGTCCGCTTCCGTAGTCGGAGTTTGCTTGCCTGTAGTATTTATTTTCAACATCATATTGCCAAGCCATCGATTTCACGTTATCTTACCGGTTTCCTAAAGCATTCCTTTTCCTCAGACGTCAATTTGTTCCATGCTATTGCACCTTGTTTAGCCATTTCCTGCGCTGGCATTTCCAAGTGTGTTTTTTTGAACTCGCGGAAAAAATTCAAATAGCCATTATTTGTCAGTCGGCTTGTGTGTTGAGACGGAAATATTTTGTTAAAACAAAGAGTATCGAATAAGGACATTATTGTGACTATAGTCTATAGATGTTTATTCTGGGAAACTTTTGTGTATAATAAAGTAAAATGTTTGTCGTTAAAACTCTTGAACTCAGAATGGCTACTATGTTTTAAAACAAATTCAATTCTCAAGTTCTTGATATTTTTGAAAATATTTAACGACTTTGTTAAATGGTTCTAAAATCATGCTTTAAGTGTTGTTTCAGAGTTCTGAAACTTGTAATGGGCATTCCTTATTTCCAAGGAACCGAGCGGATCAATTTATGCTCAGGAAGTATATTAGGCACGGCACTTTTGCTTCAACTTTCCTGGTTGAAACAAAATTGTGTAAACCAAAGTATTCATATTCCTATTATTGTACTTGCACTAAGCGTGAATAAAACAATTGAAATAATTCATAATTACAAACACGACCAAGGCTAGTCAATAAAAGAGAATTTCAAGAAGCGAATAGCAAGGGAAGACCATCAAAACACAGCTCAAACGTGTGCGCACAAAAGGCTATTCAACGTTCTCTAAACCAATTTATTTATATCTAATATTCACATTGAAAAAAATGACAGCAAAGAATACTTAAAGCAATGGTAAAGTAATGATTTTACTCATGTACGTGTCTAGTGAAAGGAGACCGCATTCTATTATTTATGCCGATGACAACAACTTTTCGTCTTTAGGTTTAATTCAATTAACTAATTTGAGGCATTTACTGAAAGCGCAACATGACAACTTCAGCGTCGTAAGCGATATTATGTCTAACAAACAATTTTAGTGTCAAGTTGGTTCAGGTGGCAACCATTTTGACACAGAAAAGTAAAAAGAAACTTCGCACAGGTCCCATACAAATCCTTGGTTAGATTTCAAGTACTTCGAGGGCGTCGAGATGATCAACTTCGGTTCTTTTTAGTTTGTTATGCGCTTGTAATTCAAAGCAACCGTTTCAATTTCATAAATTGTAATTCCACTCCCTTTATCATATATTACTCTTTCACCAAGTCATTTCTTGTCGCCCGATGCTGGGGTTAACCTTAACTTCGTTGTACGGCACAACTGTTGCACATGCAACATTTATAACATTGTGTTATTTATTGCACAATCGATTAGTGGCTATAAATTGCACAATGTTCCAAGCAGGCGCATATCTGTGGATATTTATGGCAGCGGTTCGTTGGACAAGAGAAAATGCTTATGCATACATGTACTTTCTCTCTTAACTTTAAATTAGAGTTTTGAGTCGAAGCATTTCACCATAAAGGTGTCTATGTCTATGTCTTTACGCCGCTCCCGCTCTTCTATGTTAAATTCATTGCACAGCACTCCAATCAAGAACCACTTAAGCAACTGACTAGTCATGCTCTGCCTACTTTCATCATTTGGCCACTTAACCGAAATACGAGGTGTGATCAGAAAATAAGGCGACTGTTCACTGTTCTTGGGCTGCGTGTTATCGATTTTTGATTTTTTTGGGTTTTTTGTTTGTTTTTGACAGACATAAAAGTTACACGTCTGTTTGTATTTTGCTGATTTGTTGCAATTTTGGCTTCTGTGACTTGTTCCTCTTCCCAAAATTAAAAAGAACAGTGAAAGGACGTAGCACAATTGATGAACAAAATGACCATAATGCTAGAAGACCTAAAGGTGATACCAAAAAGCGCCTATCAGAAGTGCTACGAAAAAGCGTTGCCACCACTGAGGGGGTTACTTTGAAGGGGACGAAACGAACATTGACGAATAAATAAATATTTGTTGCGAGAAATAAGAAGTCACCTTATTTTTTGAACACACCTCATATTATGGTACTACCCTGCAGCGTCATTATCAACATCAACATCGCAGCTCTTCTCTATATCAACATCATCTAAATATTTTAGTAAAATTATTAGACTTGAAGGCATTGTCCAGCATTGGTGCAAGTGTGCACGGAAAATTAGTTTGACCTTTGAGCATTGCTGTGGGTCAAATCCAGACAAAATAAATATAAGCCCAACCATCAACGACAAAAACGTAAAACACATTTTTCACATTTAGTTGAGAGTGCTGGCGCGTCGTGGTGTGGCATGAAAAAAAATGAAAAAAAACAGAATAAAATAAATGGAAATTTCGGTTAGGAAGCACAAAAATGGCAAGCTCACTCAGCAAAGAAATAGCATAGATCGGTGAAAATTTGCAAATTTTGACTTGTCATGTTTAAAAGCTTTAGCCTTGAACCATAGCCATATTTTGACTAATGCTTAAGTGGTTGTGTGCTAAACGGTAAAGCTATGAGTAGCATACTGGGCCCTCATACCAACGTAAAGTGCTAAAGGTTTAATAATATCATAGCTTGATTTAAAATTAAAAAAATTCAGAAAGCTTAGTAAGAGTGGCTATAGTGCTCTGTCATTTGTAAATTCGGTTCTATAGTCGGTACATATTGTCTTTAAATTGAACTTATACGCATATACCCAACATATGTGTATGTCTATGTTACGAAAACTGTCGCTTAATTGCAATTTAATCTCCTAAAAGATACTTTTGTCTCGCATAGCATGTGCTGTTTTTGTATTGCTTTGCCACAAGCTGGCAAACTTTGTTATTTTTTCTTTTGTATATGTTGCAAGCATTCAACTTTGAAGCAGCCTTACCACTAATTTTCCGCTTTTATGTATAAAGTTCACTTTAACAGCACTTGAAGTGCTCTGAAAAAAATGAAAAAATAAAAAAATAAAAACTAATTTAAAAAAGACACGATGAAAAACAGTAAAGCGTGAAGAGCAAAGAACTCTCCAAATGAGTACGCGACATGAGGCGTATGAGCAATGTTTGTATTGCTCTGAAAGTAGTGTAAGTCAATATAACAGTAGAATATTTTGTCCGTCTGTCCGTTAGTTATTCATTTCAGTTATTCTATTTTATTCGTGTGTCCTCTCAATGTTCACGTAGGCCAGTAACCGTAACAATAGTAATTATTAATTATCTCGTTTCGACTTTGCTTCACAAAATTTGCTTGCTTAAGCATAGTTTCATAAGTTTAGAGTAACTTAGTCTTTAACACGATTCGGGGTTAAGCACATTGTGCTGCCCCTTAATAATAAAAATGAGAAGAAATAAGTAAAGAAATACACTGTAAAGCATATAATGCTGATGTAAAATAATAAAATATAAGTAATAAATTAATAATGTAATAGTGCTGCATAGAAATAAAGTTTATAAATAAAATCAATGTATTAAATTATAAATTTTATAACTTATTAATTTAAAGAAAACATTTTAGGTTCTGGTATAACTTCTTAATCCTTGTCGACGTTTAGAATTACATCGGCTTATAACATAAAACGAAAAAACTAACAAAATAAATTCTAGCAAAGCTGTAAAAGGATTCTCATGTACGCAATCATCCGCTAACAGTGCAAAGAAATTGTTGTTAGGCTGTCCATGCTAAACAGCGCTAGAGAAAATATATAACATTTTAAATAAAATATAAGTAGCTTGTTATGCTCATGCAATTTCATGATAACGCACTGTATGCTAAGAGCTTTAGCTCTTTTCATTCTTCAGCTAACTAATTGTCATTAGATGTAAGCAACTAAAACCGGTTTAATTGCATTCAAAAACTTCTCATGCACATTAAATGATTGAACGCTGTATTTTGTACTAAACAAACTGCTAAGTAAGGAGAAAAAAAATCAGGTGTCAGCGCTGGAATCTGCAAACGAAGCGTAAGAATTGCCTTAAGCATAGTTCACATAACTGACTAACCTCCGACTGACTTTGACTCGGACGTGGGAAAAATAAAACTAAAAAATAAAGCAAAACAATCTTTTTCATGGTGTTTACAGCTTTGACCTGCTGCTGTTGCCGTGAAGTGGCCTGAAACCACAGGCACACATGCATACATACAAACAAACACATAAGCACTAATGTACACAAACACAATACAGTCAATAAGTCAGTTGTATGGCGAATGTGCTGTGGCAAGTCAAGTCAGTGTGTGCATATGTGAGTTATTTCAGCTTGCCTGTTGCTGTTATAACCCAAGGTATATTTTATGCTTCTGTTGTAATCCCTGACATGAAATGCGAACGGCAGCAACGGAAAGAACAGTAGCCATCAATAGTCAACGCAGAAAAGTTGCACGTTATGGTGACTGTGAATGCTGGACTTATGGTTGCTCTATCTTACTTACACGCTTTCTCAAGCTCGCATACATAGCGCACAAAATGACATTGACTGTTTCATGCTTGATGGCATGACGCAACGTCATGCTAAGCGATGCATCGTAACGCAATACAATTAACAAACGACACTGGCGTGATTGAAAAATCGTACCGCAAATTGTTAGGTTGCTTAAATGCATGATGGTGATTTCTACTACTTCTACTTATATTTTTCTCTTAGCTTTTTATTATTTTAGCGCTTCCCCTTCCATGCACTTGCATTCAATTTATTTCATTTCATTCGATTTAGATTGCTCATCTTGTGCGCGCGTCACGCGCAAAGCTTTTCTAATTTCTCAGGAGTCAAACAAATTGATTAATTAGCACAACGTTTAGCACTCAGTTAGTTCAGAGCTAATTCAAATAAATTGTCTTAGACTGTAGTTCATTCCGTCTCTCAGCACTCAGTTATATTCGCTGGCTATGGAAGTGTGCAACAACTGTTTCAGCAGTCTTTCTGCTCTATGTGGCAATGGCAAAATTCCAAATGGTAACGATTTTCCATTACATACATGGATTGGAGCTGACCGACTCTGACACACGTGTACCATACACACACACACACACACACATAAGCATTTTCTCGATATGCAAAGATTAAGCCGGAAGAAATATGTTACGGCAGCAGACATTTAAAATGCGGCTTCGCTCGTTGGCCATTCGAACGGCTCGCTCGTTTCATACGCCTTGCACACAGCAAAGCGCATTAAAAAGGCATTCCATTTCCCATTCCATTTTATCTGCTGCTGCTGCATAGTTGGCTTTTATTTAGTACGGCTTTATTTTAATTTTTTATTATTTTGTTTTTAAAGTGCAATTCAAATGTGCATTAAATTTAATGCCCAAATACGAGTAAATTAAGCCAACTACATAGAATTGATCTTTCCATAGAATTGCCTCAATTCAAATGAATTTCCAGCACGAAACTGATTTAGTAATTCAATGGAAAAAATCTTACAACCGAACTCTGAATTGTTATTGGTGCACTAGTCGAATAAATACCATAAATGAGCAAAAAAGAAAAGATTTAGTACACGCACTTAGCCACGTGTCGGTCATTTTGGATTGGATTAATTTCAATCAGCTTGCTTGCGTAAAAATGACCTCAATAATAAATTTGAATGTATAACTTTTATTAAATAAACCTTTATTATGTAATCAATGTCTGTTTGTAAAATCATGCAAATATCATGTTGGAAAGCATTAATTGAACTATAATTTTTTTTAATTTTGCGGATTGCGTGAAATTTCATGCTTCATTAAGTAAATTATTCAATTTTTTGAAATCAATTAAAATAAAAGCAGCATTTCGCCCATGCTATCTTTATCTTTATCTGGATAATATTCGTCACCTAAAATAGTTTGCGAAATAAGGCCGAATTTGATGTCATATTGTCTCCTCAAAAAACATAAACATAGTCCTATGGAACTATTGGCCGAGAGTAAGAGTATAGGCGGTGCAACGTGTTAGGTGTCCTGTAACTGAAAGGTAAATACACTCACTCGATTGACGATTGAACCTAGTTATACAAAAAAACACCGCTAATCTATAAAATTGGACCCTGCCGACCTCCGTAATAGATCCTTTTAATACACTATACTGAATCCCCACTTATTATTTAAGTTGTTTCGTTAATTTTTGTATATACAATTTAATTGAAGTTGTTCTTATAATAACAAAAAAATTAAATATAAAGGAAAAAAATAAAAAATTAAAAAATAAAATTGGAAGTATGTTTGTCCGTATGTTTATCCGTTATGGACGCTGAAACCGCTGGACCGATTTTGATGAAATTTTCAGGGAATCTATATAATAGCCTTAAGAAGAATTCGCTATATATTAAGACCAACTCAATTTTCAGATGCTTCTCAAATTGTACAGATACAAATAAAACACAAAAACAAAGCAGTATCTGTGAATTGAGTTTTACGGCAGTGCTACTCAAATTGTACAAAGTCGAGATGTTCAAATATTCAAATGAAAAAAAAATCAAAAAAGTAAAGAATTCGAAATGCCACCCAAAAAGTCAAATACTGGAAGATCAACGAGAAAATCGCATCAAAAGACAGAGCAGAGAGCTACTGAAACATCGGAAGAGTGTGACGCGCGACAAGTCAGCAACGCACCGGGTCCCTGCTAGTTATATTATAAATTAGAATATGTTGCGCGTACCTGGTCTTTCTTATTCTTCTCTCAGTAGACTGACAGTCGATCAAGACTCAGAGCGAAAGCTTCTGCCCACTCCAAGTTAGCCGTCCGCTCCCTTGCATTTTGTCTGCATGAGTGTTCTGTAAAAAGTTCTTGCCTTCGTTCTGTAACAGTGCACTTCTCATTTCTGTAAATACTTAACATTGTAAATTCCACGTCTGCACCAACTGTAACTTTGATCTGTGAGAGAGTGCAGTCGATAAATCTGTAAGAACTAACACTCTCCGAAGGAACCGTCCGTTCCCACTGTTATTGGGTCTGTGAGTGCAGCTGGCTCTGTCGGAGCTTCTGTTAATGCGTTCTGTTCTTTTAATTAAACAAATGTGTTTACTGCAGTTTACTGTGTTTAATGTTAATCGCTAAGTAAAATTTAAAAAAAAGCATAGCCAAATTTTAAGTTCTTTTTCTTGTTTTTGGTTAGATTGGAATTGTTTACAAAAACTGATGATATTATATTAATCACTTCGAACATTGTATGACATAAGTGGCCTTCAGCATTGAATAGCAACAATGACGCTGACGATGACAGCAACTGTCAGAAACTTTTATTATATTTTCAACACGCTGACATTGCTGCCGCAGGCGTTTTAGCTGAGTTGCGTTGCGATACGAAGCGCTTTTTGCGCTGATCTGACAAGACAGGATGACGTGCTTCAAGCGATTTTTTTCCTTTTGTGCTGCTGCTGTTGATGCTGCACTCGTAATAATATTATCAAAGTTTTGTCAAATTTTGCTATTGTAACTTATCTCTGTGTTGCCACAAACAAAAACTTTAGCTTACTCGTTGCTTTTATCTGCATCAACTGCTGTGGGAAGTTTTTTGCTCTGCCTTATTTTAATTGAACATAAGCAACAGTTTGGCATTGAAAGTTGCCAACGCCGTTGGAGGTGGTTTGGCTAGCTGGCTCACTGCATTGCTGTTGACGGCAGCTCATAAATTCAATTTTGAAGTATTATAATGTAGACAAGTACTTGACATTTTACATATGAGGGGGGATAAGAAAAATAAAAGAAAAAGAAAAAAACCCACAGGCCGATAAAAGCGACTGCCCCAAGTCAACAATGGGAAAGTCGATAATGGGAAAGAAGCAAAGTATGAGAGTACAGTAACAATCAAATTACAAGTAAAAAAATTAAGGTAAGAACAAATTCCTTGTCATAATTCAAATAGAAGTGGCTACAAAATCGAATTTCATTGCTTCATTGGCTTTAAAAGCCATATAAAATGTGTAGCCAATCAAGCGTTGCAATGCGCAGCAGTGGAAGCAGGCAAAATGCCTTTTACATGTAAGGAAAATCAATTAATAGTAAAGTTGTGCAGTGAACCAAAAATTAGCCAAAAAAGAGAAAGAGAAAAGCCAAAAATGGTAAAAAAGGAGGACTTTAACTAAAAGTCGACTCAAGTTTGCACTCACACGAATACGCAGATTTGGTGCCAAGCTATGCTCAGAGTTCAATTAAGTCAGTTATGTGCTAAGTGGCATGTTTGCGTGTGTGATTACGTACATACACAAACGCACACTGCGAACATTGGCAACCGTATGTCTGAAGCACTCACAATCGCACACACACACACATCACAAGCGCTTAGCACGTTTTCATTCAATTTTCGCCAAACAGGATTTGTTTTTATTGGCCCAACACGAGCGTTGAAGCATTTCAAACAATTCCCAGCGTTAAAAACAATTATTTCTCGCTTAAGCGTTTTAAGCGCTTCCAACACGGCATTGATGTGGTTGAAATGTGTGTGGTTTACGGCGCGCATACGTTTTTTATAACAAGTTTTTTTTATAATTAAATTATTATTGGCTTTAAAAAAAGAAAAAGAAAAAGTGCACTTTTTAAATTAGTCCCATGTGACATTATTTAATTTTATTTACTTAATTACATGCACTACGCATTGTTTGTTGGTTAATTGCTATTTAATGCAATCAAATTTAATTAAGCTGCAATTGGTGCGAACATACGATCACCGTGATTTGTACTATGTACGCGTATACCTTGAAAATTATTTAAACAAGCCTGCTTATGTGTGAATGCTCGAAGTAAACCACTCTTTCAACTACAATCCAAATCTAAGCACAAAGTAAAAAGTTTCTTTATACAATAGGTTATATAACATAGGTCAGCTCCGACGTCATTATTTGAGCTCTCCATGTATTTATTGATAAAACCTTTGCTATTACTTGATATAGAGTCATGGTCAAACTCCAGTACTATCAATCAATAAAGCCTTTCAATAACTTAAAAAAAAAATAAAAAAAAAACATTAAAATTCTCTGAACCACGGGACACCTTAAGCAAGCATTGACAGTTGACCCAACACAGCAGCAATCAAAAATCGTCTCTTCCAAATATCATCAACAGCCTCTTAGTTTTGAGTTTATCTCTATTTTTGTCAATGTACACAGAGCTGCTCGAATGGCCACTGCTGCGTGTGACAGTTGTAATTGAGAACGAAAATTTAATTAACCAAAGCGCTTGTGCCCTGTTGCAAAAACGAAAAAAATAATTCAAGTCATAGAATCCGTGAAAAATGATTGAATTCGCAAGTAGCATTTGACTGGCATAGATTTGATTACATTTCGAGATATAGTTTGTTTAGTTTGGTGGCTTTTCTTTTGTTGTACAACGAACAACAATGGTTGTTTTTGCAAAAATCAGGAAACACAAAAGTTTTAAGAAGTTTTCTGATTGCTGTCCTCCGGCGCACACACATGTGTTGCGCCTAATAAAATCTCGTTGCAGCTGTTGCTTGACGACGTGTTGCATGTTAATTGCTTAGAAATTGCTAAAGATATGTGCGTCAAATAGCGTTTCACATAGCGAGATATTGCGTTCGGCGTTAGTGTGAGTGTGTGTATATATGGTACTCGTATAATGGTTAGCTGGCTTAGTGCTAATTGGATTATATACGTTCATGGCAAAACTAGATGATGTTGAAGTGTCATTGGCGCTACATCAAAACGATTTAAATACTCGAGCAGCCTTAAAGTGGCTTTTAAAGCAGCTTTATAGTTGTGCAGCGGAGAAAAATCAAATCAAATGGCCGCAAGATAATTTTAAAGTATGCAAAGGTATGCTGTAATAAAACACACACACAGCATACGCACAGTCACAAACGCTGACAAATACTATTAACAATGCATGCATACCTATAATAAAAAAATAATAAAAAAAGGAAAGTACAAAATGGCAATGTTTAAGGCTATGAGACAGGAGCGCACACATAGCAACAACTCGACAACAACGAAGAGAACAGCGACTTCCTTCAGTGAAATTAAATTATGGCAATTCTACATACATACACACAAATATAGCCATGCGTGCAAACACTAGGGTGGCCTAGGTAAGTATGAACTTTAAGCGCCCAATAAAATATAGTTCAACTATACGAGAATTCCTTGGTGGCCACTTAAAGACGAAGTGCTTTTGGCAAAGGATAGCCTTTCCAACCGCCCTATTCTGTGCACTCTATCAAATGAATAGATATACTTTGAAAGATTTTGATTGACTTTGATTGGCAGTAAGCGGCAAACCATTTTTATGGGATTTTTTGGGTGATTTTGCTCATTTAGAAAAGCTCTTTGCTCTCTTTGATTTTTTAACACCTCATCAGGTCATGTCAAAATATTTCGCACACTATTAACACTGCTGAACACTAACTGCTGAAATGGTTTGCCGCTTTTTAGCAAAGTTTTTGGAAGATGAACATTTTTACAATAGAAGTGTTTTAAAATCATTGCATGATAATAGTGATCCCTTTTCAATATCGGCCAATGTTTTTGAGAGAAACTATTGACCCTCAAAAATATTGTGTCACCTATTGGTAGAGCCATTGAAGCCGTGGGATAATGGAAACTCAAAAATTCCATTTGAGTTTCGTTTCTTGGCGGCTTTATATTTCTACGCACATGGGTAATACCAAAAGTGCGTAGGAAACAACCAATTCAAACAATTTCAGAACTGATTTGCACGGTGAAACAAGGCGAAGTGAGCTTTTTCAAGCAAAAAAAATACCATACTCTCCGCTGTGGTATGGTATTTTTTGGACTATTACGAAAAACACCTTTCTTAATAGTGAAGCTTTCCATGTGCGCCAGAATAACAAAAATGACAAAAGCTTCTAACTATTCAATTAACATGAATTTTATAGATAGAGTGCACAGAATATGGCGGTAAATGAAGAATTGACATTGGCTATGGCTATGAAAATGAAGAAAAAAAATATATAAAAAGTACAATTCTATTGTGGCTTATGGCTATCCCTTTTTAGAGCAGTTCTTAAAACCAACCATTTTGGCACACCCTAGTGACTCGCAGACACGGAGACTTGCATTGGCACAACACTTCAATAGCAGGCCTGTTTGACAGTACGAATAGATGATCAGATAGGCTGAGAGCGAGTTAGACAGGCAGACAAGTGTAACATCGATGTTGTCTATAGGCAGAGCGGAAAGCTTCCTCATTCACGCAGCTCCACTCATGCGCTAACAACTAATACAAACACAATCAGCACTGTGTTATGCGCTTTCATTTATTTATATTTTTCTCCTTTCTTTAACTTTTTTTGTTTCATTTTTGTTTTTTGTTTTTGCGCATTCCTTTCTTTACCTCTCTCATCGCAAATCGATGGCGTAGTAAAAAGCAGCAAAATCGGAGCGTAGCTCAACCTGAACGCAAGGATATTGTTTTATTTTACTGTCGTCTGTCACAATGGCGCAACATTTCCATTTATCAGTTATTGTTGATACTGTTGTTGTAGTGGTTCTGACTATGACGCTCTGGGATTGTGTGCGTGTTGCTTGCGCTATAGGCTCTACTGCTTGCTTGTGCAATAAATTTAAATGTGCTAAGCTATTTGCATAAAATATGAATATTATAACGAAACAACAACAACAACAACAAAAAATATAAAGCACATAAATAAAACAAATATAAAAATTATGAGTTATCTGTGTATGTTTTGCTATTATCGAGTGAAGCTTATGTGGCTTTGATACTTAGAATTTTCACATTCGCTCATCAAGTTGTAAGCACATTGAATTGTTTAAAGCGCTTAAGCTGAGCTCTGCAAGTGATTTTGAACAATCCATCAAATTGAAAAAGCACCATATTGACAAGCAAATCTACTTTGAAAAAGAATGCTGACAACCGACTAAGCCCAATTGGCGTGGCGCACACAACACCAACAAAAAAACAAGAAGATGAAGGAAGACAAAAATGCGATTATTGATTCCAAGCACATGCCTTTAGTGAGTCCGTACTCGCATCAACGAAGTGTATCGGAAATGTAGCCAATATGAAAATAACACATGCAAGCGATGCAGCAATTTGTCATTGAAATGCAGTCGAAAAAATGATGTGCTCACAAAAAGAGGAAAAAAGTTTGTTCAACAGAAAGAAACCAGGAACAGTTTGTTAGATGCCTTCATGAATGATACTGGGGTGGGTCAATATGTCAATGACTTTTTGTATATAACGCATTGTTAGCAAGGTAACTTTGTCATTTATATTGTCATTTATAGCAACTTGTTGGATTGTTTCAATGATTTGTAGCAAAAACCAATACATATGGCCAGGGAATATTCAGAAAAAATTATCCAAGATGGAAAACCATTGAACGAAGTCTTTTGGTATCAAATGCTTTAAATTGTTTTTTTTTTTTACAAAAAAAATTTTAAAAGTAATAACTTCATTCACCCGCTCTCGTAGAGCCACCCTACGCGGCACAAAAATCCCGTTACGAAAAACATCCCAACCGTAAAAACGCTGAACTTACGAAACAGAAAACAAAGAACGGCTTTGCTGTTGAAGTATGAGTGGAAGAGCGCAGCACGTGCTATGCGAGGCTGTTGATGTTGTAATAATAAAACGGTACTCAAAACAATTTCCCCTGCATGGAAGCAGCGCCATACAAATACACAGACACGAAGTTGCAACGCATATCGTATACGATATAGCGACCAACAGTTGCTTCGCCACGTTGGCAAGCAAATGTCTGCTTATAGAAAGCAACCTGTCCACGAAGCACCACATACGACTTTGAATACGAATCGTAGCGAAGCGAAATGAAATGAAACGAAGCAAAACGAAGTGAATAGGATAACTGTAAAAGTTCTTAGCCGTCAAGCAACAGTCAACTTTCATCAGTTGGGCTGCCAACACGTTGTCAACTGGTTATTGTACCACAACACGTTGGTAGTCAAGCCAGTCAGTCAGACAGTCACTCAGTTAGTTTGGTTAACTTGAAGCAGTGCGTTGATAGTAGTGTTCGCGCACTCATTGGCTTGTGAGACATCTTACCTTGTCTAACAGCATACGACGATCCCTAACGGTAATCACTGCAGCGCATCGCATTGCTCGATCGTTGCTCTCATTTAACAATAGAACGGTGGACATCTTTGCAATACGAAAAACAGTGATTCAAATAATCAATTTTTTTCGAGAACTGAATTCAACAAGCTGCTTCAAATTGAACGAATTCAATGTCAACTGACGCCATTTTATTTTTGCAGCGGAAATTGTAACTGATTTGGCTATTGGCAAGGTGTGTGTGAAACTGTGCTTGCAACAAGAACACTAAAAGCGAGCAACTGAACGAACAAACGGAAATCAAGAAATTTTGCAAATATTCTGACTGCAACAGGAAGTTCGTGCTTAGTTCTCATTTTTGCGACAAGTGCAGTGTGCTGGACGAAAGCCTATTCAGTTCGGTCGGGTCGCATCGAAGCGGATCGGTTGAGGTCCAACTTTTCGAGACTAGTGTGTGTAAATGGCGAGTTTGTCATTTTGTTCTCAACAACTGTTGCTGCTGAGGTTGCCTGGGTGAGTTTTATTGATGTTGTTGTGTTCTAATAAAAATGCAATCTATTTCATTATGTCTCTTTATACTGTAAGTGCTATCAATCATTTTGAAAAGGCGTAGAATGAATTCCTTGACAGTTTGTGTGATTGAAAAAAACAAAAAGCAAAACCTGATTTCAATCTTCCCCGACGTTGCTAGATATAACATAAAAAAAAATGCCAACTTTGATGTGGCAAAATTATATTTCAGCATGTCAGACGTCATATTAGAAATTTGTTTGAAGGGTTTTTCAATTCATGAAAAATCATCTCCACGACAAGTTTAACAACTCACAATATCTCATTTCGACATGTCTATTTTTGTGGTTATGGAAAAATTTGTAACAACCATTTTTGGGTTTAGATATTGTTAAAGAGTACCCCAAAAAAGTTGATTTTAATGAAACCGTTTGCATTATTTTTAATAATTAATATTAGTTTTATTATTTATGAAAAATTATAAATTATGAAAAAAAATTATTTAACTTTGGTTTAGTCAATTCCTGATTTCTTACACTCCCTCTTAAGTATTATGATCTGTAAAGTGAATAACCTTTAAGGCCTTGCCATTCTTACATATCGTAATACAACTTCAGTGCATTACGCATACGCCACAGCGGCACTCGTTAATGACGTAAACTGAAGTGCTACGTTAGAGTGGCTCAAGTTCGCTATCGATTTGTAGCGCATATTATTGATTATCGCAGTCTCTACATACGATTACACCCACGTAGAAACGCTCATACCAACAAACAAGCACACATTCGCATAACGGCACCGTACATCGACCTATAAATAAATATAAAATTTAATGAGCATCCATTGCTAACCCCGCGTCAGCGTCACCGGTACCGTAGGCGGTTGTGCATAGCCAAATTTCAAATGCTCTGCACAAGTGGAGCGTAAAACCATTAAAAACGTATTATCCAGACAACAAATTTCGACACTTTGTATTATCATAAAAGCGGCATAAAGAAAAAAAGGAATGAAAATTCTATACAAAAATGGCTGAATTGCTTTACAAAAAATTTTTTACAAAAGCGAAAAAGTCAACATGAGCCCACTGAGGCTACCTGTGCTTGGAAATACAATTTGTCACATGCGTGTCTGTGAGCAGAGACACCAAATTGAAAAAGAAATAAAAAGTAGTCGCTGACTGTGGCTTTACTGAAGCTTTAACACTCCACTTAGCTAATAGAATTTTCGCTTTGCCACTACGGCTATTTTGGTATGTTTATAAAGAGGCTGAAAAATTGGCTACAAAGTTCGTGTGTGCATGTCCCACGTGAATACTTTCTGTAGAGGTGTTTGCATTTGATTCGAAATCCTTTTGTAGATGGCAGCCTGAAGCGCTGAAAAATATCGAACATCAGATTCTATCATGATTTTCTTATCAATCGTACTAGATAACGCCATTCTAGAGTAGTCGAGTAAGTCGATCTGAACCTTTTCCTTTAATCAGTTGCTTTGAAGTGGTTTTTAGTTTTTAAAAAATGTCAATACCATACCTGACTGATTTGAAAAATAACATAAATAATGAATGACATAAAAGTTAAGAACAATCCATTCATTTTCATATTTCTCGCCAAACTTGAAATAAAAACTTTTTGCTGAAATTCTGCATTCAGTTCTTAAGCTAAATCAAAGTTGCATACGCACGGAGCATACTTTAGTGGCATTAAATTCATATTGCTAATAAAAACTACCAGTGTGGGGCGTGTCGACGCCCACATATTAAATTTCTACTTTGCTCGACAAAATGATGAATAAAAAAGTTGAAGTACGAGTAGCAGCAGCGGCGGCAGAAGAGGGCGAAAATAAAGAGGCATTTTCGAGCATAACGTCATCATCTTAAGCCAGATTTTTTTCGCTTTAGGAAATTTGTGCTGTGCGCTTTATGCCACCGACTTGTTTTATTTTTCTCTGATTTCTGATTTTCACGCGCACTTCATCATAAAGTGTTGGCAGCAGCGCCCACTTTTCTGTTAGAGGGTTGCTTTTATGTGTTGCCTTTTGCTGTTGTCGCTGTTGCACGGCTGGCTGTTTTGTTCCGCCCGTGTTGTGGCGCATTCATTCAATGCAAAAGCAAAAGTCGGTTTACAGTCCCCAGCGGCCTGATTAAATTCTTATCCCGAAAATAGCCACGACGGCGTGCTCAACTGAGCCAAAAAAAAAAACAAACAAAAAATTTAAGGTGAATGTTAACGGAGGAGAGACAAAATTGTTGAAATAAATGAAACTAATCCAGCAACGGCAGGAAATTCGTAACGAAAGTAGCGCCTCGAAATCTTTGGAGATTGGGGCCTGGCGTCTGACTTAGCCATGGCAAAGGATTTTGGTGAGCTTACCACGACTAGAACTACAAAGTGGGGAGTACGAAACGAAATGCTTTCTATTACTTTCGTATTGACTGTCTTTGCCAATGGGGGTTCGAAAGTATTGAGCGTGTGCTGTGTGAAAATGAAGGTTCTGCAGCAAAACTACTGCCACTGCCACTGCTGCTGACTGCTTAAGAACGACACCGATGACAACGACGACAACCAAAACGACGAAGACGACAATGTTGTCGACAAAGCCACTGGTGCTGACGTTGGTGTTGGTATTTTGGCGATGAACATCTTTGCAATGTAAGCAACAATTTTAGTGCTTAAATTGGGCTGACTGTGTGTGTGTGTGTGTATGTGACGGTATCGAATTCGAAGTCCGATTTCGTGTTTGGATGTGGGTTTGCCGCAAAGGAAATGGTTTGCTTACAAACTATTTTGTGGGTTGCTTTGGCCTTCGATTTTGGGTAAGGGTTCCTGTGAAATTTTTAATGATTTCAGCTAAAACGTGTTGTTAAAATGTGCGTCAAAGCATTTTTATAACCAAGTAATAGATTGTAGAGCAATGATAAGTTAAAAGGAAGCCCAGAGCATAACGAAAACACGCGTGCTGTTTCAATAAGTAGCTTAGAGTCTTTACAATGCTTTTAAAGCTACAGTGAAAATTCACAAGACGGCACTCAATATTACAATTCTTGAGCGCACATGAGAGTTTTATTCCCAGAGCTGAATAGATTAATAATTATTATTGACTTTTTGTTTATTTAACTGAGTTTAAAGAAAAGTTCAAATTCAACGCAAAGAGGTAACATCTAATACAACTTTTGCAGAATAGACGAGGGTTTTAAACACTAACTAAACATTTTAAATTTATTACTAATCAAAAATTTGTGCCCGATTTCTCTGTTTACAAAAAATGTGTCCACTTAAGAGAGGCGTTTTTTGAAATTGTTGTAAACATTCTATTCTAATTCAATTTTGACAGCTGCAGCTCAAAAAAATGGTTAATACTATTTAATTTTATGTGGAGCTCCCTAGTTTTTATTTATTTTATTATTTTTATTGTTTTGCCTCACACATCTGTCTTATTTTTTTTTTGTTGCTGAGTACTGCGCATTAGGCTAAGAGGATTATTATTATTATTATTTATTTTTTTTTTGTACAATTTCTGGTAAGGCGGATTAAGCTGCGCCAAAAAGGTACACAAAAATTTGATTCTAATACATAATCTGTCCTTCCAAAAGAGTGCGTCAGTACATTTGATAAAATTCTTTTTAAAGCGTTCTATTCTTATGCAGATTTTAGTTTAAATTTTAACTAACGTAACATTGGGATTTGAATTTCAGTACTCATTTTGTCGTTGCCTTTAATTAAAATCGTTCTTTTCCATTGGAAATTACAGTTTAATTTCAAATGAAGAACTGGAAGCTCAGTTTTCACACTTGAGTGCTTGCGATGAGCAAACTCAAGGAATTTAATTCCTTTCAGTTGAGTAGTTAATTAACGGTTTGTGAAAGTAAATGCACAAAGGCTTTAATTCATTGAGCTAAAAGCACTTACTAATTGCGTTTGACAAATCAGGTGTTGCCATCGCACAAAATTGTGGATCAAATCATACAAATACATTTGTAGCATTAATGTATTATCAGCTCAGTACGACAGAAACACCTACACACCGCCGCACTCATGCACCCTCATTCTTTTGTTTCTACAGCGACAGCAGCCCACGGCCTTCTGCTCAAACACGCTTATCATTTCCACTTCCTCTGTTTGTTTGTGTGCGTGTTTTTTGTTTGTTGTTTTTGTTGTATTGCAAATGTCGCCATAACATTTTTCATTTTATTCGTGTCGAACTACATGTTTTTTTTTACATCTCGGACTTTTTCAGTTGGAAGTTGATTTCGATTTTAATTTTAAAGCGCAAACATTTGTTACACGCAGTTGCACAAACCTCTCAAAAGTAAAACCATCAACACCAGCAACACATTTGCCACTCAAATGCAAAGTTTAAAGCAAAAGAAAAATTCAAATCGTTTCGTGTGCGTGCACATATTGCAAATTCTTGGCAACACTCACTTAATCCGGCTTCAATTAGAGTCTTCATTTTACCAATTCTCACCCGTTTTTCTCTGCAAATGCACACATTTTCGACTGTTTTGCTGCTAATGACAATGCAAAGTGAAATTCATGTTCATGTGAAAACCGTTTTTGTTGTGTGGTTTTTGAAATTCTTTGTTTCGTTCATTTACAGAAGTTCTGAGAACCCGATAGAGAGGGATAGGTAAAACAATGCGTATGTGCTCTTGAAGCTTCTAACGTTCAAAGTGAATTTTGTTTGAGGGTCACTATTACATACAGTTTTCCAGTTAAAAACGAAATTAAATGGCATCTTCTTTATGGCAGTTTCAGTCGGTATTATAAGGTCATCTAAGAACTGAAGAACATTCTTTAGAGAGTTTTACATTATGCAGTACAAAACATCGAACATTTGAAGCTTTGGCTTATTTTGAATGGATACCTGGGCTCTGGTCTAGTCACATAAATGCTTACAAATTGGTCACACGATTTCCATTTCGGCCACATGACTAGGGAGGAGTATGTATTCCTGCCCTTACTATACTAACAGAAAGGCTTTTATTAAAAAAAGTCATAAATAAATATATTATGCTTGTAACAAATTTGGAATAAAATTTTAATAACCTTTGCCTTTGCTCATGATGAAGTAACCACTTCCTTCATTCTTGCAAACTTACCAAGCCGCAAAACTTTTTATTTTTGCCGTGATATTTCTTTGATTAACATTGCATTTGAAATTAATTTTTGCTTTCTATTCAGAATGGTGCACCACATTGAAAAAAATGCAAAAAAAACATTAAAGTAAATTAGAAATTAATAAGGCGCACTAAGTAGAATTTAGTGGAATTAAATGGAATTAAGTACGAGTATAGCCAACAAAGACAAAGAAGGCGAAGAAGCTAAACTCTCACAATTTTGAATAAAAACTAAAGTGCATTTTTATGTTGAGCATGTTTTCGGTACATCAATTTTCATTAGCAAAACGGGCTAATTACTCGTCTACGTAATTGTGAATTAAACTGCACTTAAGCCAAGTAATGACCTAAAAGCATGCTACAAAAAATGTGAAGTGTTTGTTGCTGCTTTGCTTGGCTTTCTTACTGAGTATGCTTAATTTAAAACAACCACAAATCGAGGTTAGAAAAATCTCTGCTTAGCAAATTATGTTCGTGGTTATAAATTGCAGTTTATCCTTGCTGCAACAACGTACTAACGAGTGCAGGCGTTATGTGTAAGCAAATACGCACACACACACTCCAACTTAAATAGTGATGAAATTCTACGCTAACTACACAGCACGAATCCTTTTACTCTGCTTAACACGCCTTGTCAGCTTGCCATATTATCAGCCACTAGAGCCTGCCAACCTTTTAATTTGCTTATGAAATACATAAAATTATACTGGTGACATTTTGTATTCACAAATTACATTCTCAAATTATGATTACAGATAGGCGCACAAAGATCTCGATAATAGAGCCGCTTGGTATGGGTTTTATGTCTATCCGCATTACTGTAGCTAATAGACTGAGTAAGCAAGCAATGTATTTAAATAGCTATAATTATGCGATATCAACAAACATAAACAAAAGAGTATAGATACTCTTAGAGAAAACAAAAACCAATTCGCCCAACGTTTTTCCTGTTTTCCTGTTTTCCACAAAACGTAATCATTACGCTCAGCACCGCAATTCATGCACAGGCATGAGCAACCGTAATACAACAACACCAACCATGGAAAGCCACTCTATGGTATAACGACACACAGACACAGAGACACACACAATGTCGCACATACGCGTAGAGATTCCGAGACGAACACGTGAAAACACACACGCGCATGTACAGACGCGTGGCACCCCAAAATCCGATTATCTTTTCATGTTTCATTTGTAGGTTTGTTTGTACGAGTATATCTCGAAAGTTAAATGACACTAATCTGAATACCAAAAACCAAATAAAAATCTTCAAAAGCCAAAACCGAAAATGACAAAAATTTTGCGTAAAAACAACGCCACTCGAAAAGTGTGCATTCTACAATGGGCAAACATTGCATTGTTGAGCCCCAAATAAAAAAAATAAATAAATACCAACAAAAAAGTTTATACAAAATGAACAATAAGAGAACAAGGTAAACAGTGCATCTAAGCCGAAGTTGTAATGCTCTGCAGTCTTTTTTTTTAAGTTGATCTACGCTTTTCTGTAGCAACTATAGTGAAAAACCCTTGAAATTTTCCGGTTTGGTTCTGAAATAATGAACTGGAATTTCATCAGGGCTATACGGATCAATAATGATAAAATTATTAAATTCTAGAATCTTGAAATCGTCGAAATCACTGAAATCATCGAGATTACTAAAAACAATGAAATCATCGAAATAATTGAATTCACCAAAAATACAAAAATCACTGGAAACCCTGAAATCACTAAAAGCAATAAATAACTGAAAACACTATAATCACCGAAATCACCAATAACCCTTAAATCACCAAAGTAACTGAAATCACCAGAATCACTATAATAACTAACATCACCAAAAAGACCGAAATAACTGCAAACACCAAAATCAACGAAATCACTGGAAATATCGCTTATGCCTAGTAAAGGTGGATGGTCATGAAATTAAGCTTGATTTGCTTGGCCCTCCTAGGTCTATTTATTCCTACTAGGATAGGTTTCTCTGGTGTCGTTTTACCCATGGATTGTGCATCACATTGAAGCCGCATCGTTTGAAGTCTAGTTTGTGAAAGTAAAGTGTGCACTTGAGGATTGGGGTTAGTGAAGGTTGTAGTCCTCTTAGTGGACAAAAGTGCAGCATATGGTAAAAAAAAATTGGCTAACTTAAAAACTTAGTAATTCGTTTGCTTACATATAGCAGTAACTCATTTCGCCAATGATATGTGGCTTTTTAAGCCCCCCTTCACTTTGTAACAAACTTCATACAAAAATATAATAACATTCACCGCAAGAAGAGTATGAAAAACCAAATTGTGGTCAAACGTAAGCGGTTCCAGCATTCCCACGGACGAATTTTATGTGTTGGTGCTTTTGTTGTTTGTTCTCCTCGATTTTATTTTCTTATTTGTTCCTTGTTATTTGTGACCTTTAAGCATTCATTTGGCACTTTATAGCCGGGTTTGCAACGCTGACACAGATATGAGCACATATAAAGTTAGGTTTATCTTAAGAATGTAGATTGCCTGTAAAATATTTAATTACATGCTAGGGTGTATCCTAACACACACACACACACACACACAGACAGGAAAACACAAATACGTTAGCTGGGTGGGAGGCCAACTTTAGGCCGTGGTAGGCAATCTAAGCTTTACATACTACAAATAAATGTAGCAACGCACGTACATATTTTTTAGTATGTGTGTGTGTGTGTGTTTGCTCATCTGAGTAAATTCATGTATCCTTGTTCACTTGGCAATTTAGAAGTGTTGTTTTTAAGTGCACTCGGCACAAGTGTCACTTATATATGCTTGTCTCCTTGCGATTGCTTTAGCACATATTTGGTGTATGCGTGTGGGTGTGTATGTGTGCGCGCGTATTAGTTTATTTATATTATATGCTTTTACAACAACTACGAGTAATACACATGCTGAGCTATGCGTAATTTGTAGTTTCCTTTTTTGTAACTTAGTTGGCTCAGCGTTTATTAAGGCTCATCAAAGAAGACATCCTTTCATTTGGGGCTTTCATTCTCCAGCTTCATTACTACCACATTGTGAGGTTGTTCTTGCATTTTATAATAAATTTATAAGTTTTGTTGGGTTCATAAACTAACTTGGGCTGCCATTACGGCTTTTAGCTGACTTTTCAGTTTTGTTGTGCTCCTAGTTCTAACAACGATTGTAAGAGTTGTTCTTGGAGATGGACTTGTACAGGAGCTGCTATACTATATTTTTTTGTTAGTTGTGAAACAAAATATTACGGTTTCTATGCGCAGGCAGAGAATTGACTACTAAATCGTCGTTGTTAGGAAAGCGAGAGACTCCTTTAACTAGGATGGTTCTGTAGTCTGGTTACTCAAGAAGCTACATATATGCATCTGTTTCGTTTAGTGGAGGAGGCTATGGATTAAGCGCTATTACAGCAATGCCTGAATGGATCCCTGTCAGTTCCATTTTGAAATGAAATGCTGTGCTCTACTAAGAGTATACATACATTAGCAACTGTACGATGTTCTAAAAGTATTGAATTGGTCTTGTAAAACACCTACCACACAAAAAGTTTTACTTTGTGCGTGCCTCGTGTAAAAATGCCCATTGTGGTCAAAGCAACATTCGGCGGCAGCCATTATTCGGAACGTGTGAGAATTTAAAATATTATTTTTTTTCTTTTGTACGAGAAAAAGAGGGGGAGCCTTAAAAATATAAATAAGCAAAACCATCAATTGTCGAGCAGCAACAACAACAACTCGGCATTTTTATTGACTTGAGCATTGAATCGTTTTTGAGAACTGCTTGTTAACAATGCCAATAACCAACAATAAATAATAGTCAAGATCCCGAAATACGCAACATAAAGGCAACTTTGCATTGGGTTTTTTTAAAGGACAAACAATAACAACAACAACAGCAACAGCAATTGAACAAAAGCAACGAACAAGGTCATTTTAAAAATATGCTACAACTTCCACTTCTACCGCTTGCGCCGTGCAACCGCTAAACGTGCTGTGTGGGGCAACGTCAACGAAGTTATCGATAGTGGGCTGATGGTTAACCATAACCACAGAAATGCCTTGGGCACACCCCAATGCCGAAGTCTGTTGTCGACAGCCACAAAGTGGCCGACAACGGTATTAGCGCTTTGAACGTCAACACCACACCGAAGCCGCCATACCCGCCGAAACCATTGGCGTAGCTGTCAAGCTGCCTTTCACTAACTTGCAAGTCATCGCAATGGGTGTGGCTTGCGGCTGTGAGATGTTGACTGCCACGAAAAGGTTTACTTAATGTTGGCGTGCGCTTAGGTGTTAAATGCGCCCTGCACGCACGCTGCCAATACAGTGACCTTCAAAACGCGACATTACGACTAACTTGCGCTTCATGCATCTTCCCTTCTCTGGCAAACTTTTTTTTTTGCTTCATTTAATGCCGCATTGACAAGTACAGCCTCGTCTATAATTAAAAGTGACACAGCTTAACATTGGCTTGCACAATCGCAACGAAATAAGCTAGCACCCTGCTAAACCGACCCTTAATTAAAACATCACATAATGAAAAAATCTAATTAATCAATTGCGTACTTTAATTATAACTTGTAATTGTATAATTTACGCAAGTGTCTCCTTGAAGTGCACCACCTGCTCCCGCCAACACAACGTCTGCTTTGGAAAATTAGTTGAGCGCGTAACTGGTACTCGTATTGCAGCTTTCATTAAATGAAATCTGAATGAAGCGCATTCCACTTAGCACAAAGCGCTGAGCACTGAGCACTTCTCTTTAAATGCGTATTAAAAAGGCAAAGCAGAGCCACTTGCTCGTGAAATTAGAAAAGAAAATTGAAATAGCACCGCGTTAATACCGTAGCCAAGGGCAGACTGTTCGGTTTGACATGGTGCAAGAGTAGATGACTGCGCCGCAGAAAATTGCTTTAGACAATGGAAGCGAAATGAGGTCTGACGGCTTAAATGAGTTTTCTGTTATCTTTTGATTTTTTGTTTTTTTTTGTTTACTCTTTTTAATTCTAAATATGCTTTCGTATTACTTAAAACGTAGTTTGATGTCCGTAGCATGCTCGCAGCTTTGTCAGCTTGTTGAAATGTCATCGCGCACCCAACAACTCGTATACCACGGCCGTAATGGCTTAACTCAACTTTGAGTTTTACTCAACTATTGGACAAGCAAGACATTAAACACTTTTCGTACAACTTTTTTAATCTGCTTAGACAAATATCTGCTACGTCAAACGATTTCAGCTCGTCTTCTGTCACCGCAATCAGCGTTTCACCTGACAAACTTTCATTCCTTTCGCTATTGGGGCTTTTAACGCAAGCCCACTAATAAAACAAGCTCTATGGCTTGCGTGCGAAAAATCATTTTCTTCCAAATATCGATTATAATAACTGTAATAATTTATACGCATCAAGGTGCATTTCCAATCAGTAAACACTAAACACACCTTCAAGCAACTTCAGTGGTGAGAGCTGGGGCTCAGCGCTGTTAGTTCATTTCGTTGATTAGTTGAATACAATAAATTACAGCAACATTTATGGTATAACTAAATTAATTTATTATGATGATTGTTGGATTATTTTGTCTTTTTTTTCGCTTTTTAATATCATAATTTATTATTATTATTATTTTTACACTTAATATTTTTACACAAAAGAAACACTTATACCAGTGCTCCAGACTTGAAATAAGTGTTTCTCAATAACGGAGAGTGAGTTTTGCAATTGCTGCCCACAAAACTTTCGTTCCAACTTTGTGCACACTTAATCGACGCACAGAACAGGCTGCCACATAACCGGGTACAATGTGTACCTATCCAAGTAATACCGAACTTTGTGACTTACTTGCTTACAGCTATGTTTGCACAACTCCTGTGGCAGGACATTGAGTTGTCTACTTGTACATACAGGTAGAGACTCTTGTATACGCGTATATATTATATAGCAGAACTGTGATATTATGCAATACGAGTATTAGAGCAACATGCAAATGACGACGACTACGATGATGATGATGATGATGATGACGATGTTGGCATCGTTGAGAGCTCACATAGATTTTGAGACCATGTCGTTTACTCTGTTGACGCTAATGCATTTCCGACATGGCCATGTATTGTGGCTATAAATTCGTATATGTCAACGGCAGCAATTCAAAACCAACCCGTACACCAACCAACGACAACAATAACAACAACAAGCACAAGAACAAGAAAAATAACAACAACAATAGTGGCGCATACCTATACGCCTCATTAGTGCAGATATTTTTCGGTTAAACTTCGTCAGTTGGTTGCAACCAAAAACCGCATGTCAATTTAATTGAATGTTTATTTAACTTGGCTTGCGTCATGTTGATGCCAAAATTGATTAGGTTTATTTTTCCACCTCAGCTATAAATTCAAATTTGTTTTTTAATTGGTTTCACACACACACACGCACACCCATCCTTGACATCCTTTACGGCAAATAAATAGGTCGGTTTCGCTGAGTGTGTTTGCTCAGCAAAATGAGTATGCATTTTGTGGCAATGCAATACAATTTGGGTAATGCGATTTGCGCATAGCAACACAAACAAAATTCTCAGAGTGCACCTGTCGCTCAAAGTTAGTTGAAAAACCATTTAGTCGAACATGTGACAAGTCTTCGCTTAGACCAGGCAGCACAAGGCACAAATCTTTACCAGTATCAACTATCTACCTTAATAGCCAAAACTTACAGCGTCTCCTATGCTACTCTTATGCTCACGGGCGTTACTTTTGGCAAAGTTTTTCCTTAGCGAAAATCCGAGAAATCACTCAGGCGCCAACGAAACGCATGCCAAGTTGAACAAATTTAGCGTACATTTGTGTACATTTCGTGTGCATTGAAGCTTGCATAGCACGTAGACAAGAACTTTGAGTGTCTCTTTGAATATTACTAACATGTATCTTGTATGCTATGCTGGAAGGTACGAGGGTGAATCAATAAACTTATGGACCCATTACTTTTACGATCGTTGCAGTCACAGCTCTATTCAGCGAGCTATAGTACCAAAAAAAAAAATATTAAGCATCTGAGGCGAAACGCACGGCCATGGGGATTAAACCCCAGATAAATTGAAGAATTGAATTTTTTGTCCCCCCGCCGTTTGGATTGAACCTCGTTCTATGGGCCTACAACCGTAGTACACTTTCACTAGGCTACCGAGTCAACGCACGCCTTCAGGCAGACAAATGATTTGACTGTATGTGGGAAGCGGCTCGAACGACTTAGAATAACTTCGTGCGTGAGCCAATGACGATGTTTGATTGCATCCGAGCGTGATGATCTTTCATTATTGTACATGATTGCAATGTTTGATTGTATGCGAGCGTTACACTTGTAAAGTTGTACCCTACTGAAACCAAAGATAGCTGTTGCCATAACTGGCGCTTATTGTACTGAATTCATGTTTGGTCAATGACATTGAATTGGCTGAGAAGATAATCCTATTTAATATGTTAGGATATGATGTGATATGACTATGTGATCACATGCAATTTTAATCGCCGATCGACCGAATCCTTATATTGGATTTTTATCAATTATTTTCAGTGTTGCATTTGAATTAACGACCCGAATAATTAAAAACTCAACGACGTTTTGATGCACCCTAATATAGCCAATGTACGTGTCTGGCTGAAGTCAGGAAGCTTGCGGATGAGAAAACTGTCAAAAAAGAAACAGTCAATTGGCCGAAAAGAAAACAAATTTCTTGGCTTTCTTCGTGATATTTCTCCACGGTCGACGACGTGTCAATGAGTTTCGAAGCAGCCAGTCAGCTTGAAGACGCGACTTTATGATGCGGCCTTTCTCGAACTTTTCCTTTTTGGAGTATTTGTGCACCCAAACGGACAAAAGTCATAAAAGCGAAAAGCAAATATGCTGCAATATTAAATACATATTGAAGTGGCATAAAAACTAAAGCAAATTGTTTAGTTTTCCAGGCCTTTCATTTCTGTTTTCCAATTTCTTTTTTCTCATTTCAATGATGCCAAATGAAAATGAATGGTTGTATACGGCAAGAGCACAGAATAAAAGGAAGTTGGGTGGCATTATAGAATTGTATGAATATGTAAATCAGCAAGGCAAACAGATAGCGCACATCTGCCCGTACACATAAATAAAATCAAAGACGTGCACGTCCATCACCATCATTAACATCATGTCACAGCAATTCGCAACATTGTGGCGTTGACATGCGGCGGCAAAAGTGGGCGCGGCTGATAAAGGGCGTTTGTTCATGCTCAGTGCTGGGTGTCAGAGCACAACCCTAGTATTTTCATAATAAAAATTTATGCGCACTACATCATTTCACTGTTGCTGTTGTTATTACTACTTTTTTATTTTCATTATTTTTACTGTCCTTTGTTATTGTGAGTGACATCTACAAAAGCACTGTTTTTCGCTGTGTGTGCCTGTGTGCGTTTTCTTCTTCAGCTCTCTTTTTACACACGTTTAAAGTATAGCATTCAACAAATGAGGGGCACTGAAAAAAAAAAAAAACACAACTCCAAAAAATCAATGTTAATCAAAAACAAAGTAAAACTGGCATAAAAACTTGGTTGGACTTGGCTTGTCGCACGTGTTGACAACGAATGTTATTAAAATCGCATTCAGTCAAGAAGCGTGACCAAATCGTAATTTCTGTTTTTAGGGTTCCGTACGTTTGAATGAAAAACGAAACCATTATAAGATCACTCGTTTGTCTGTCTTTGACACTGGGCCAATTAAATTTTGTGTATATCAAATGGAAGGGCTTGTTGCAAGGATCTCAAATTTATATTTTTTTTTATAAATTTAAAGTAAATAGTTTTAAAATTATTTAAGAATATATATTAAGCCAAACAAAATGTATTGCGTGCGTAGCGAAGATCGAAAAAAAGAAAAGAAGAAACGGGGATAAGCTCGCTGTGTTCGCAGTTGTGGGCAAGAAATGCATGCGGCAAACGTAAATACAACAACACCAACAATGGAACTAGCTACAGAAAAAGAACGCGCAAAAAAACAACAACAACAAATAGCAAAAGTCCCTTGTGGAAGACATTGTGATAGTTATTTGAAAAGACATACGTTACCCACATTTACGAACCACATGCGTTAAGCCAATTCTGACCTACCAAGCGACTTTCAGAGACAGTGCTGTTTACAAAGCACTACTACTTGGCCAGATATACTCTTTTTGTCAAATAATGACTTTTTGTTTTATCGCTTGGTTATACTACTTCCATTGGCCTTGCAATAATTAGTAAATTTCGTTCATTCATTGCGCTCATATTTTTGTAAAATGTGCATACCCATTTACATAATGACAATAATTAATATTGTATTAGTGACTTTACGAGCGCATTTGTCTGGCCCCAAAAAAGCCAAACGGCTGTTAACAACGGTAATATGAAAATAATCGATTTTGCGACTTAATTAAATGAAATTGCTGCCAGCTCACAGACTCAGACTGACTTCCAGAGCTTAGCGTTATAAATTGGAAATATTTCACTTTGAAAATTTCGCGTTTAATGAATTTGAATACGCGTGGCGCGAAATAACGAGTAGCATAAATTTCTCATTCATCATAAATTTTGGTTTAAGAAAGGCACTGAAAAACATACATTAAAATAATTAATGGCTTTGAGAAATTTTCCTGTAGTAGAATTAGCAGAATATTAAAATGAAGTCATAACTTGGCTCAAAGTACAGCGCCTTAAATGCTTCTCAATGTCAAAGTTTCGCAGCCAATTTAGAAGAGTCTCTTTTAACTAAAATTTTAACAAAAACACATAATTTAATAAAACATGTTTCCTATACAATTAAAGCTTAATCTTTTCATTCTAGCCTGCCTGTGTGGCCAAACTTGAAAAATCACGTATACGCCATTTGTAATTTTCTCTAATAGGCTAAAGTTAATAACGTTGCGGCTGCCAAAAACATTGAGCTGTTTGTCTGTGCTAATAGACATAACACAGACTGACAGACACATATAGGTACATACACATGCACACATACATGTATATAGAAAAACACTCGCAGCGAGAAAGTGCAAAGAAAATAAACAAAAACCAAAAGAAAATGAAATTATTTGCTGAAGACGAAGAAAAGAAGCAACTAAAACTACAAAAAAGGAAACGATTTACTATGCAGGCAATAATCTACATTAAAGACTTATTCAGCTGTTGTGTTTTATTGTTATTGTAATTTTTTTTTTACGCATTGCGTAAAGCAATTGCTGGGTTACCCGAAAGACTGATTAAGTTGTTGTACAAACAAAAGGCAGAATAATAAATACGTAAAAGAAGTAAGAAAATAATGCACGAGTAGTGTGATTGGGTATATGCGACACTTGCATATGCTATACGAGTGAGTAAGCGTAGAGAACCTAGTCGGAATTGTAAGCAAGTTAAATTGGTTTATTTAGCATATATTATGTACAATGCTTAACTATAGCATAATGCATAACATATAAAAAACATTTTTTTTAAATACATACGCTTTTCCTTTCCTTTTACAACACTATCTACTCTAATTAAAAAGACCGTTACAAACTTCTGTCAATATTAAGTATGCTCACTCAACTGCAAAGGAATTAAAGAGCTTACAGAGCTAGGGACGTTAAGAAAAAGACAAAAAAACCAATATAACAAAACTTCCGCAGTAGTGAGAAACAAGACAACTGAGTACAGCAAAGGACAAGCAACAAAAAAAAAATAATTCTAATACGACAAAAGCGATAATTCTCGCACGCCTTGTATTGTTCTTGTTTTTGTTGTATATCGACAATGTCTGCTTACCCAGAACAAATTCATTTGTCTTTAGTTGTCTGCGCTTGCCTTTTGCCTTTATGAGGGGTGTTGAACTTTATCGATAAACAGCGCACAGGACAGAAATAAAATCAAAAGTGAAAGTACGAATACACACACACACATTAAAGTATGCAATAACAAACAGCACGAAGACAAACAGCAATGGAGAACGCCAACCAACTATTGGCACACTGAATTGTTCGGGGGTAAAACATTTTTATGGACAATTTGGTTTTTATGTCAATTTACCCGGTTGGTGTGCACAAATGAAAATAAAACGGAATTCATGAAGTTTGTGCGTTGAGAATAAATATCTGATTGGCTGACTTGAAGTTGCATTTTGCTGTGAAATCATTGCTAGTATGACAATGTGATAATTGTCAGCGACTGATGGAGCCAGCGTGCGTGAAAGTACAATAACAAATAAAGAGTAAATCTTAGTAAAACTGCAAGTTGCGACTTTAAGTTATTAAAGGTTTTATAAGAATTCAAATTGAAGCGCTTGAAACGTGACATGCAACGTGACGTGAATGTTAAAAAAATGTGTTACTTTTTAAAGCAGACTGCTTTTTTCTATGGTTTTGAAAGACATAAAGACAGATATTAAGATGTGCGTTACACCCAACTTGTACTTGGGATTGTAGTATAGAAAAGCAAAATAAAATTGAAAAGTGTAGCGCTTATGAAACTCAATGTACGCTACATACACTAAAAAGAGTAGCTGTCAAACTTATTTTAGAGCGTATTCAGATGTGGATATCTATAGTAAACTTTTATTGATCAAAATCATCAGAAAGGCGAAATCTTTAAATATCACCATTTTATATAATGCCTTTAATAATGATGCTATATTCAGCAGGGTACCAGGTTGAGTTGTTTCATTCCGTAGCTCAAACTACACTCAAAAGGGCGACTTAAGTTCCAATTAAGTTCACTGCAAAGAAGAACACAAAACTGCTGTCGAGAGCGAAACGAAGCAATGATGAAGATATTGAGCAAATACACATACACATACACCACTTTTATAACAAACCGCAGCGTGAATATACATTTTATTTACTTATTACCAAGGTTCTTACAGAGTTCTGATCTCCAGCGTAAGTTGACATGGTACTATTACACACTCATCGTTTGACCTTTAAGGTTGTAACATTTTCATTCTTTTTCGTGGCTTTGGTTTTGCTCTTGGTTTTTATAACCCCACTGAAGGTTTTTTTCCAAGGATTCTTACTTCTTCTTTTACAGCACCTGCGGCTGGCACATAAAAACCGTAAAGGCAGAGGGGTCGCGTATAATTTATTTGCACTAATTTCTTTTATATGCATTTGTTATAGTTCCTACACCATCTACTGCTCAGCGACATACTTAAATTTTTCTTGTTCTTCTGCTTCGTACGCTCCTAGTTGAGTTATCAGTTTAGTGGTAACGTAGCGCAACTCATTGGTTGAGGCACCGCATGTGCATTAGTAATTTTTCACTTTTATGTGCGCTTTCCACGTTGTAAAACCATTGCCAACACTACACACACACACACACACACACAACACAAACACATACGCGCACTTCACACAGATACACAACATTCCCATCTAACGTTAATGTTTATGGGAACGCGCATTGTTGTTGACATTGTTGCGGTGTATTTGTGTGCGTCTAAGCTGAAATATTGCTTCCTGCAAACACGCTTTTACATTTCCGTTTCCGGTGATTTAATGTCCCATCAAAAATTATTACTCTACACTTCCACAACACAACCTCCTCATATACTATTGCGAACATCGTACAACGTAGCAACCATACAATTCACAGCGAAATGTCATCGCCTCAAAGCATTTCGGCGTGCTCATTTCTACGTACATCCACATCCACTTCCACAACCACTCTGGCGCTGGTGTCGGTTTGTGTACTTGCTCAAGCGTTTTGTTGTAGCCCAATTCGTTTGCGTTAATTTCATGTGATAAATTTATGTGCCGCAGAGCTGCTGCTAAAATGCTGCTTAACAAAAATTGCTATCATCTTTCGCTACTAGTCTCTTTGTTGTTGTGCAATATTTCATAATTAGACATAATTGCATAATTCGTTGTTAGTCGTAACAAAGAAGAACCAAAGGAGTTTTGCAAAATTGTACATAAAATAATCATTTTAATTAAATTTGTTGTGAGGTTTATTTATTTATTTATTTTTATCTATTTTTTTTGCGTTGCTTTTTATGTTTTTTACATTTATTTTCGTCATCAAATCAAAGGCTGCAAAGCTGAAACCTTAACTTGCGCCGCGTGGTATGCTATAAATTTGTTACCAAAGCTATCATTGCTGAATTTATCTGTCAAATATTTTCAATCGAATATTTTGCATAAAGCTAAAAGTTTTTTACAACAATTTTGAAATAAATTAAGTGAAAATACCTTTAGCATCAGGGTCGCTTTTTTGTTGAACTACACTGAAAAACTGCTGCGAATTTACTCGAAATAGTACAAAAAGTTGTTCGAAAATTCTTCGATATCAGTGAAATGGAAACAAATTTCAATTTATATCTATACAGAACTAACTTGAAAATAAATATAAAATAAAAAATTGACTAATACCGAACGAAATGATTGCCGCCTAAACAGTTTTTTACCTTGATTTTTATACCATTTTTAAGGGTTAACTGATGGAACGTCAACGCTTTGTTAAGTATCAGAGAGTGATGTCAATAGAATTACATTAATTGTTAACATTTTACACTTTAAAAGCCATTCTGAAACGCCCTATTATTATTTTATATTTTTAAAGCTATTTGCTTTAAATTATGTGCATTTTCATTTGCAACTTGCAATTTAAAGCTATTTGCTTTAAATTATGTGCATTTTCATTTGCAACTTCACATGAAAAAAAAAATGAAAATGTATCAACGCTTCATGGGCACCGTGGGTGGTCAAACACCACAGCAACAGCGCCACATTGCGAAAAAGTTGCTAAGCGACAGCAAAATTACTTGCAGCCATTTTTCTGAATTATGTGCAAAACTTGCCTGAAACTACAACTCAACCAAACAGCAACCAACTAAAATTAAAATAAAACAGCCGCAATTATTCAGCAGTCAACACGGACAACATAATTTAGAGCGTGCTCAGTTGGCGTTCATTTCAGCGCGATGAACTTAAACTCTACGCAAATAAATTTTAGCTGTTAAAATGCTCACAACACTTGTGCGGCTTCAGTGTACTTTGACACACACTCACTCCGCCTTTTGGTAATTGCTGCAACTGTTGTCGTTGTCAGTTGTTAATTGTATATAATTGTATATACTCGTAAAATACAATTAAGCACTTATACACACGATCGTGCCAATAATTAATTCAAATTTAACCGAAGCACGAATCAACATTAATTGCCTCAGTCAAGTTCTTGATTTCACACACTTCTCCAGGACTTTAAATTTATCCGTTAATAAGATGAAGTGTACGAGCAGAAATTATGAATGCGCAGTAAATCGTACATTAGAAACTGGAGCACACGTCTTGTTGAGCTGATCTAGAGTATAAATACTTAACTTATAAAGACTTCTTATGCCCACCTAACTATGTTGCAAAAGTCAGTAGAAAGTTGACATACCACACGTTTAATGTAGCGCACAAAGAGTCAGGCCATAGCGAACTTTTTGCCAGCCAATCTGTGCTACAAACACGTCTGTCTATATGTCTGTCTCTATAAACGAGTGAGTGTGTCACAAGTAATTATCATTTCAATGAGATAATATGTCTTGACCACATATTGTCTGCACGCAAAGTGATACCTTAATGTGTGCACACTTGACTGGTTCACTTGTTCGTACTGACTTAACCTAATATTCACGTATTGTGCGCTTGGGGTTTGCTTGTTATTGTTGTCACGCTTGCTTGCAGTATTTGGAATTGAAATTGTTTGCTTTCTGGCTGATAGCGAGCCCAATATTTTATGTAATAATTTATTATTGCTGGTGCGGGCTGCGCAATACAAGTGGGGCAACACACAATTCAGTTTAATTAGAAATTTTCACACTAGAAGACAACTTTAATTAAATTATGTTATTTATTTTGCTGGATTCGTGGCAGATACTTATAATACTTCTATAGAAAGAGAAGAGAGAGAGAGAGAGTAGTGTAAATTGCCCTATTTCTTTTCATTCTTACAATCTTTTGGTGTCACATTACCTATCATAGATCATAGACGACTACCATCTATACCAATATTATAAAGAGGCAATATTTGTTTAGATGTTAGAGGTAATCTTCGAAACTACTCATCCGATTTTAAAAATTATTCCACCAGTAGAATGCTTATCACTAAGTGTCATGGGCAGTGCCAAAGACACATTTTTTTAAAGTAAAATATGGTATTATTAAGTATTCTGTGTAACGCAGCAGACAGTATTTAATCGTACTTTCTAAATTTTAATTATAAATGTAAAAAACTACCGGACAGAGCTCATCCTCGATAGGACGTGCTTTTACTCCAATAAAAGGATCGCGTGGGATAATAGTCAGTGTTGGTTCATAGCAGACGAGCGAAGTCGCAGGCGAAATCTAGTCTTACATAAAGTTACACAGTCTTGAAGATGTTTTTGTTTCATAATACCAGCATTACTGGACGTTACGGCCTACAATTATTCTTAAAAAATCTCTCATAAATACCAGTGACATACGTACAGTCGAACTTCCCTATAACGAACGTCTATACAATGAAGCTCTCTATATTACGAATTGAGTTCAATTACACAGCCTTTTCGAGTACATTCCATTTTGAGAACACATCATTTCTGTATAACGTATTTTTCATATAACGAAGTGATTTTTAGGTCCCTTGAGAATTCGCTTTAGGAAAGTTTGACTGTAAATTAACAAGTCTTCCTTCCTTACTTAATGCTAAACAAAGACTTTCGGTTGATTGGTCTACTCAACACACTTCAAACTATAAGAGCTTCTTCTTCATGCTAATCTTGCAGCATAATAATTTTGTCACAGCTGTTGTTATTGCTGATGATATACGCAAGTTTTTGACATGAATGCATATTCATTTGTGTGTATCGGTGTGTGTAAATATTTCTACAATTTTAATAAACACGCCGAATACGTGAGCGTAAGGAAATTACCATATTAAAGTTGAATTACTCTACACTTAACCACACGTGTCTGTGCAATAAATTTATGATTAGCGCAAAAATTACTTGGAGCTAGACGAGCAGTAAATAATTTATGAGTGAGTAGACAAGTCGTTGAAGGCATTTATGCTGCGATTTACCTAAAGCCTTGTCAAACTAATAAGCTGGAAAAGCGCGCCGACAACAGCCTCAAGAAATTGGATGAAAGCAGAGCAAATCAAATAATTTAGTTAACACGCACAAACACAAGTAGCAGAGGTCAGAAAGAGTAAGAAAAAAGTTATAGAGATCAAGAACAATTTTGCAATTGAGTTGTTTGCGCAACAAACACAGCAACACACAGCGAGCGAACCTGGGCAACGACAACGAGAAAATTGCTTGCTATTTCCTTCATTGTGAGGTCATTTTAAAAATGTGCTACAACTTCAAAACACACCGAAGCCAGTAGCGTTAGAAGTGTGTACGTCCGTGTTTCCACCACAGACGAGGGATAAAGAAGAAAGTAGAAAGCAACACTGAGTCGACAACCTTGAAAGAGACGCTGGCACTCAGTTGGCAATGTTCGAACACTACAGCAGGTGTTACACATTATCAACGCCAACAAGTATATTGGCAGGAGACTATTTCACCCCTTGCTTCACACATGGCTATAAAAATACACATACACAGACATATGAACACACGAACACCCACAAACCACACCAAACTGGCAACCGAGTGAACGAAGCAGACATTTTCCGCTTTACGGTCTAAGCTGTTTATAAATGGAATTGACGGGATATTGGCAACTTGAATCGGTGCTTAGCACCGAGCTTGATGGCGTAATTTGACATGCGTCACATTTAAGGCCTTACATTCGATATCGGTGTTGGCGACACGCCCACACCTGCAGATGAAGAAATATACTGGCATTCTCATCAACTGTTAATTAGAGGCTGTCAATGAATGGCGTCGTTCAAAATTGAGGCGTTTTTGAACAACTTGCAGGGAAGCGAAATAATAGGCCGTCCAACTGAAAGCCCAACTCGAATGCTATTGACCAAATCTAAAAGCAATATCAGCATCCTAAATCAAGTCATGTCGAAAAAAATTTCATAAAGCATAGAAATGCAATAAAATAGGATATACTAAAGACTTTACGGAGACAAAATGGGTCTCATTAACCTAAACTAAGCCAAGGAATAGTACATTGTGTAAAATAAGTTTGCGGAATTTCTCACTTTCAAATCCCACAGTGCATTTATTGAAACGAAATTGTGTGTGTAAGTTGGCAATATGATAACCAGTATGCCCAAGGTAGTTGTTTAAACCAGCCGATCTCGAGTGTGCTCTGCGATCTTTACGTTAGAAGGAACTGTCGTGTCAGATGTGTGAAAAAGAAATTCTTGGATCCTCCATCGCGATAATGTTTCGTCGCACACATAGAACGCGAATTTTTGGCCAAAAACTCAGCAAATATAATCGAACGAGTAGAGTATTCACCAGATATGGTCCAATGTGACTTTTTCTTATTTCCGAAACTCAAATTACACCTTCTGTGTAGTCGTTTTTAGTCGGTTGAGGCCATCGAAGAACATTCGCAGAAGAAGCTGAAGGCGCTGCTTTCTTCAGCATTTAAAAAATGTTTTGAAGGCTAGGAGGAGCGTTGTCATATATGCATTGCTTCTGATGGGGACTACTTTAAAGGCGACAAAATGAATTTGGGTGATTCAGTAAGCAATTTGAGCTTTATTTATTCCGGATAATTATTTTACACTAGAGGTTACACGGCGCGTTACTCTCTCTTGGCACCCATAAAAGTATGCAAGAAATGTGCTCAACAAATACGAGTAATCTGTTGCATAAGCTACTTTTGGTTGACTCTGATGGCCACTGTCATGCATAAATGATGCACGAGTTCATTGGTAGTAAAAGCAGTAAGTCGCATGTTTTTTATCATTACAAATACACAGTTCCTGGAGTATGAAATAAGTACTTTGCACAGGCGACCAATGTTCAAATAACAACAAAAAAAGTGGCTTTAACCAATTCCCAGAATATATAAAACAGCACATAAATTTCACTTATATACCACATATGTGCGTAGTGACCTGCGGGTGTGCTATTTAATACAGCTAACAAAGGAGACGCATTCCTTTCACGAGTGCCACACGGACACTGCGTCACGCTGTGCTGGTGAATGTGAAACGACACGGTTGTCTACCTATCAACAGGCCGCTTGTTTGTTTATACGTCGAACCTACGCTACGAAAAGTACGCATTGATTTCAGCGAGATGATGACATACGAAAATGTCAACGCAATTAAGTTTATTAAATTATTATATGTTACGACTTTTAATTGGATTTTGCCGGTGTTAAGTCGATAAAATGTTCGTTGCCTAAAATTAAATACCGATTGGCCTGAGCTACCACAATAGCAGAATATTTTGCATAACCAAACTGCGCTCGAGCTTGCTTAGGAAATGTTGATCCTTTATAATGCTGAGCTTAATTCTGCTACAGAGGAGCTAGTTATCATTCATCTACAACAGCAAATATTGCGGTATTAGAATTTCAAGCTAAAGTTGCATAAAACATTAGAGAATTTTCAATGTCACCACAAACTACTCTTATTAAAATGAAAAGCGAGCGTTGGCGAATAATAGGGAAAAGTGAAATTTCATATCTGCAACTAACGAGTTCCATGTAAATTTTATCAAAGTATCCAATTCCACTTCAGCTGACGAACTGCAGGCGAAGCGAAAGTGAACACTGGGCCAATAACAAGAAATTAGGGCAGCCAAGGACTTTTAAACCGGAAAAACAGAATTAAGCTTGTGGAATATTTACTCGTAAAGATACCCAGAAAAAACCAAACATACGGCCAAGGGTACGAGTAGCTTTGGTGCCGAAGTTTTTAGACTTGATGCCTATTCGTTGTGGCATACGTCACCTAGTCAATGGAGCTTACGCTGAGCTGAACAAGCTTCTACTACGGACCATTCACTTCTATAATCCAAAGCACCAAAAATGGGGCCGCCCAATTATAGGGTTTCAAAATCAGACAAATCAAGCATGTTTAGTGTTTAATGACTTGATTAAGTCGGACACGATTTAACCGACTACCCACTATTTGCATACTATACGCCACTCGCAACAAATCCAATTAAAATTATCTGCTTTGTGTCTTTTTAATAGCTACTTCAGATTGACAAAGTTACGCGTATTGTGAGTATGATAAGCCGCGAACCAAGGCAATATTCTGCCCTTTCAGCTGCGCATATCACATTGTGTGGAATTGTATTAACTTTCTAAAAAGTTCAAAAGGTGTCTGTAGTATTCATGTAAAACGGCTGAGATATAACAATGTCGACTCTGTCTAACTGCGTGTGTTTGTGTGTGTTGCTGTGGGTGCTCGTTTAAGTTGTAAGCCATACATAAAAGACTGCTCAGCTCGCTCCATGACGCCCCACGCATCTAGTCGGCTAAATGTATTTCTTAAGCCGCAATAACCGAGCACGCCAAACACTCAAGTTGCTGTCATTGTCGGTGTTGCCTGGGTCTCACTGGCTACTGCCTCCACTGGTGCTGCTAAGTTGACAGGCTAGTTGTGCGCCTGGAAATGGATATAAAACTGTCAACGGCAAAGGAATTCTCAACGGAATTCTTGCAATTCCTTTGTCGTCATAGTAGTCGTTCACGTTCTAACTACCGTCGACGTTGTCTTTGTGGCTGTCGTTGTGAAAAGCCAAAGCAAACTATTCAGAATTATTTGCGAGTGACTGCGTTGCGACTGTAGCGTTTGCTGCTTTCACATTGGAGTTGCGCGCATTCACGTTGAAAGGCAACACTACATGCGCAAGTCTAGGATAATGAACTTTAGTCGAGTGTACTCAGCAGCAACAACAACATCAACAACAACAACATTGCAGAGAAAAGTAAATAAAACAAGTTTTAATTACTTAGCTGCTTATATATTATTCATATCATCATCAACTGCAGCACATGCCTCCGGTATCGCTACAAGTACACAGCGTGCATACCATATGAAACCCTTTGCATAATTATCAAATCAAATTTTAAACAATAGGCTCGTTGTTATAGTTTCGAATTTAATGTCGCAGGGCACGCCAACAACAACGAGCGCAACAACGACAATGCGGACGGGTGCTTTTCTATGAATGAATGCTTTCCTATGAATTTGTATAGCCTTCTGAATATATGGTAGCCAACATGGCCTAACTAAATACTATACATACACCATGTTGGCATAGAACATATCTCGACCTTGGATTTGCTAAAGCGTTAAAAAAAATGTTAAAAAAGTCTCGTTGGCAAGCGCATGTCTGAAGCCAGAAAGTCGCTTTGCGACGCCGGTTGGTATGCTCAGGAATTTCGAAGGCAATTACAATTAAAATTAATAGACAATTAAGGGTAACGAAAGTGCATGCAACATTTCTCAGAATTGCTTTTCACAGACTTGTTGAGTGCAGCACTTAATAAAGTGGGCCAGTGACAACTTTGCTCTACGCAGTCTAAGTTACATACAAAGAAGTCCTGAATTATTAAGCGACGAACTTTCAGAGTGCCTATCCCCTGCTTAAAGCAACCGATCGAGTCAACTTCTAAATTCTCAATGCATCAATAGCTGATATTCCTATCTTCATAGGTTATGGCCACATCGAATTTTTCCTGTTAACCAACTAAAGCTCGACTTAAATGGTAAAGCATCTCAAAAAATATCTTAAAAGTAATCTCACAAAAAGCAAAGTGCACAGTGCGGTTACGATAGGGCGTCCTTGACATGTTTCTGTAGTATGTTTTACATGTTTTACCGAAAGCTTCTGCTTGATAAAGTCAAAATTCATTCATTCGACAACCACGAGCAATGTGGCAAGCAAGCTGTTGCATGCTTGGTTCGTTGTCGTTGTCGTTGTCGTTGTCGACATCTCTTTTATATGAAACAGACACACATACAAAATCGCCCAGAGACATCCGTGACAAAAGCGAGAAGCTCATGCAAATAAAACGAGTGCCAACGGCAAAAACGCTTGAGGCCACTTAGAATTCTTGGCATTGTTGAAAACTGCTTCGTACGCAGAAACACGCACATAAACTGCAGCAAGAAGAGAGAGGGTAAACGAAGCGATTGTCATGCCGAACAGAAAGAAGCGTTTGAAATTCTTTACGATTATCGTAATAACGTTACTTTATGCGCAAAAGTGTGAAACATGTTGCAGCAGTGCAGTCAACACGTTTGCACAATTCACGAAGCGAATGTGCGAATGAGAAAGCACAATCGATCGAAAGACGGCAAGTTACAGTTACCGTTGTTGGGAGTTAAATTAAAAAAAACAGGGAGAGGAAGAAAAAGGTATAGTAATTGCATATGACTCTGCTATGCAACGATGGGCTTAACCATAACAAAAACAATAGCAACAACTGTGGGAATGGAACAAGCGACACATGAAACTATAACGCGATGAAACGCTGCTAATGACGCTGATGCGTTTCTGATGTTGGTGCTGCTTCTGTCTTCTTTACCGCCCCTGATGTCCTTCTCGTTTCATCATCATCATCATCGTCGTTGTTGTTTATGTTTTTGTTGTTATTACTGTTGCGCAATGCGCCACTAAAAATATAATTGAATGTTTACACTGGCGGATGCTTGTTCATTCGCCCGCTCGCTCAACCAGATTGCGCGCATGAATGCAATTGCGATACCTGCTACACATAACTGCGCATGTGAAGGTTGTACTTAAGCATGAAAAAAATCATTGGGAAAAACACACTTCAACTGAAGCACAGGAAAAAAAAGAGAAGAAAAATGTAATCAGCGTAAAAATCCACACGAACCATAAACCTGTAGGCTTTGAATGAGTTTCAAGTGTGCTACAAAAGTGAATATCCACAGATATTATTTTCTGTCAGTGTGTTCATACTTTTAAAGCGGTTGTGTTTTTCTTCTTCTTTTTTTTGGCGTTTTCTTTATTGCATATGCATTCGGTACTTTTTATATTTTCAGTGCAATGGTGCGTATACGCGATGTAAATATAATAAAAAATCGTCGCGTCTAATTTTAGGTTCAAATACTTTTCACAAGAACCCTGAAAAGCCTTTAAAGTCTATCTTTTTAGATCCATCCATCATTTAATATGATTTCCTTTAGGCTATTTAAGTAAGAATTTTTGTTGCACTTATCTTTCCACTCAAACTCTTCCAACACAATTATAGTCTCTAACGAACGGACCTATGACACCCTTTGGGATGACAACTTGAGATCGACGATATTGCAATTATTCGATATCAGTGATTGTGATTTTCAAAACATTGTGATTTTTACCAGTGATTTGCGAACTCAGTTTGTGATCACTTAAAACTCTAAAATCACTAAGAACCCTGAGTACACTGATATCAGTGAAATCGCCGATATCTCTGAAATCGCGAAAACACCGAAATCTATGAAAACACTAAAATCATTGAAAACACTGAAATAGCTGCTACTTTTGAAAACCGACCTCAGTTGTGATTTTTAATTCACAGTGAATAAATTTCAAGTTGTATTTATGAATAATTTTAATTGAATAGCCCTTGCTGAGCCAAATTCCCATAAAATGAAAATTCCCAAGCCTCCACATGCTCTCATCGGTGGTTTGCACACTACAATAACTTTCGCATTCAAACAAAACGATATCGCAAAATCATCGAAATCTTTTGCACAACAACAAAATCTACACCTAAATTCTAAAAGCAAATATAGCAAAACAATGCAATAGAGATTAGCTAAAAATGCGCTTTGCTTGCTGAATTATCAACAAGTAACCCGCATTGAAAATGCTTGTTTTTTCAAATGTCAATCCTTTCGGGCTTTTTAAAAACCTTTTGAGCGCACCTACAGCTGAGCCAATTAAGGATATCGAACAAGGACAAAAGGCGGCCGAATTTGCATTGAAAGTAGCGCAGTTGTCAAAAAATCATCAATTTGCATTTATGAAGCATCAATTAAAAATGCTAAGCCCTTAACAGGACTTCCGTATTTGGAAGCATTTTTTAAGCCAAAATGAGTTGCCTTTTGTTGTGACTTTAATTAAAATTTTTTACGTATAAGAGGTTTTTCCACTTTGAATGAAATTGTGGCAGCTGGCGTTTTGTAAAGGAAGCTGTTTTGTGTACGGCTTGATTGGATAATTTTTCATTATTCACTGAGCAAAAAAAGGTGTGTAAAATAAGCTACCAAGAAATACGCTAAAGATGTGACGACGCTGTCTGCAACCACTCGACGTGCCTCGTTTTAATAAGTTTATTATTACAGACAACAATGACAAACAAAACAGAATAAAATCTTAAATGAAAAATCTTATCTTTAAACGGAAGCAACACGACTTGTCATTTAATTGTGTCAACCTGAGATGAGCTGAATCCTTCTTCTGCTGAGATGTTACGCCGAAGAAGAAGAAAAAACAAGGGAACATTATAATCAAGCTGGATTGTGTTGGAAAATGTGTGCGCATTTCCGTGTAGATACTCGCTCTTATATACAAAACTACACGTATGCTACTGATAATTGGATGTAGGGCATTAGATAAATGAGAAAAATACGCAGAAATTAAGGCAACATCACATTTCCTCGGAAGTTAAGCCAACAACAACAAAATGGATTAAACTCAACTGTCAATGTCAAACGTGTTAAGAAGAAGAAGAAGAATGAAAGTAAAATAGTCAATTTGTGTCAGATAATAGCAGAGGGATAGACAAAAACTGCTTCACACACATGCTTGTATATGTGATAAGTCACTTTGTGCCCCCCTATGTAGGCTACATTTTTCTTGTTCATGCAACATTTGAACGGATTTCTAAAACTGGCATTTACACATAGAGCTTAATACGTTGGACTGTCAGTGGCAACACATCAAGCTCGACCACCTGTAGCGACCGCACAGTTTATTATGCAAGCTCTTCAGAGTCATTTTAAGTAAGGTAGTCCAAGATAACGGTTAATCACTCAAACAATATTGGCTTGACATAGTAAATGGAAGTACAGTGAAAACTTTCCCAGATGAATACCCACATTTATTCGCGTTTTCTTCCATTAGATCGTTTTTTTATACGTTTATACTATAAGATACATATATAAGATACATATAAAATATGGTATCCATTCTGAATACTTCACGGATCGTGTCTGTCGCATTATAAAAACCCTTTTAACGTTCTGATGATGATTTTTTTGTTAACACAAAATCGAATTTCAATCTCTGACCTCTGTCAATTTTTTTAATCTCACTCTTTGGCCAGCAAATCGTGTGTCTTGAGCTAAACCCAATTAGCATAGTTATTGATTTACTGCTTGATGACGGTGTCGTCAGCATTGACTTGTTCATTGTTAAAATCACTTGCCCAAATCGAATTGCTGGTTTTTATACGACTTCGATTTGCAGTAAGCGCTAATTGGGGTTTTCGTGTAAATGAAGGCTGCCATTGCGTAAATTAATAAGTTGTCAAATGACACTTATTTGCTTGTCAAAAATAGCTAATCCATTGTTCGTAGGGCTTGTTAATAATATTTTACCTTCAAAATGAAGAAATAATACCGCAGCACCTATGCACAAGCACTGAGTGAATAATGCAATGCTGAAAGTTTTCTTAAAATAATTGGGTTATTCTAAGTTGATTGCAAGCGCCTCAACGCTACACTCACCTTAAGTGCTGTCGTGGCCAGTAAATGAAGGCAAATTGACAACGCTAAATAAATTTTCGATCAATCAATGAACTCAAAGTACGCAAAGTAACCAAAAAGCAAAACGACGCAAATCATAGATGAAGGACACTGCGAGAAGACAGCGGAAAATTGTGTAAGGAAAGCCAAACTTACTACAAACTTTTAGCTTTGCTCGAAATCAAATGGCAAAGTTCAAAATGAAATTGTTTGCAATTTAATTTGGTTTTTTGTTATTTGCGAGCAAACATTAAAACCGGACCACAGAGAGGGGAAAAAAAAGTAAGTTGCAAGCTGTAATGGATGAGACACAACTTGTACCTAAAAGAAAACTAAGTGGTTGAGGAAAGATTTAATTCAAGGCAACCGAAGTTTGCTCGCTTCAGATATTAATAATTTTGCTCAGTGTGCGATATTATTTGATTAATGTAATTTCCACGAAAATTGGCAGTTGTAAAGAAAGCAAAGCAAAGCAAAGCATAACCTCAGTTCATACATACATTGCTGAAAATGCAAGGAACAAGGTGCTAGGAAAACTATGGACTACATCGTGCACTCAGAAGGTCGGTATTAACATATTTGAGTCAGTAAACTATTCCATTAATAAAGCTGGCGGCCATACAGGTCGAACATGCTCGTGTGATTCGTTCGAGCAAATCAACTCGCTCGTCAACAGAGTCAAACATGTGCCCTCAAACATGAGCGAATCACACTAGCATGTTCGTCATGTATAGCCAGTTTAAAGAATAGTTCCCTGATTCAGTAAGTCTGAGCACTTCTCCAGAATTCACAAAAATCACGATCTTTCCCCACATCACAGAAGGCGAAAGCTGTCTCTTTGAGGTCTACAGCCTCTTTCTTTATCTCTCTCAATCTAAATATCTATACCTCTCCCTTGGTGTCGCTATCTTGTCACTCAGCTGTGCACATATAATCAAGTAGTTTGAAAAGTCTTCCTAGAATTGAAGAACTACAAACTCAGCTCTCAGATCAAGCTCGATTGACCTTGTGTAGGGCGTATTAGTAGTAGCTCAGCACTTTCCTTGTAAATTATGAAACAAGTGGAGAGGCAAATCAAATAAAATAACTTGATTTACAGAATGTTCCACACAGATTGAGTTACTCTCATCCGCTCAGGAGTCAACTTTATTCAAGACGATAAGACAACACCGAGAAAAGTTTCACCTTGCAACCGGAAGCGTTGTTTTGTGCATCTAGGCGCGGTTACTGGGCAAAATGTTATAATATAATGTGCACAAAATCAGCACATAAAAACAGGTAGCAAAAAAGTGCTCTGCAATCAGTGCAGCGTTACTTTTACGGCTGCTGCCACCACCTTTTACGAATCAGAGTCAGCTGGGCAGTCAGCTAGGTGGGCAGGAAGTTCCACATAAACGTTGAAGAAAGCACAAAAGATAGAAAGGTTAAAGGGTGCTGAGAGTAGAGTAAATTGCTTGCATTTAAGACACGCAAGTTTTGGCTGCAAGTCGACATTCGACTTGTTGCGACGAGGAAGAAGAAGCATAAGTAGTCGTAGTAGTCTGCAAGATTGCATTAACTTGCCACGAAATTAGTTTAAACGAAGCGGAAACAATGTACGAATAAAGAACTTTTTACTAAGTCATTTCTTTCCTTCTATAATATTTTCTGTTTTGCATTTCAGTTGGAGACTTCAAGGACTACGGCAATGTGAGCGGTAAACAAGTTAATACAACAACAACAACATCAAAGGACAATAGACATTTCAAGGAGAGGAAACAATTTAAGATTGGAGAGCAACAAAAAGAAGCACGAACAAGTCAAAACCGAAAAACAACAACAACATGCGCACATTAAAACTGTCTTCAGATTTGCACAGCAACGAAGACGACATCATCATGAACTTGTCCAATTTGGATGCTGACAATAAAACCGACACCATTTACTCTATAAAGCCGGATTTTTTTACCGAATGGCAAGTTGCACAATATATAATTATATGGTATATACTCTAATTATAATCATAATCGTTCGATCATTACCACCAGGCGTCTTCGCAAGGATCGCGAGAAGCTCTGCCACACGATTTATAATCATTTTGTTAACCACAGCGAATGCAAACGTCTGCTGGACGCTGCCAAACTCTATGGCGGGAACAATACGCCGTTGCTCTGGAATGACAATGACAACGACCAATTTGGACTGTACAGGAATATGAGCATGAATAGCACGGGACAGCAGCCGCTTGAAGATGGACCACAACTGGTGCTGCCACCATTCGAGACTTGGCAGACAATCGCCATTGCAGTGTGTCTGCTCATCTGCATTATTTTGACAGTGGGCGGCAACATACTCGTGCTGTTGGCCTTCATTGTGGATCGCAATATCCGACAACCGAGCAACTATTTCATTGCCTCGCTGGCGGCCACGGATATGTTGATAGGTGGGTTAATAAGCAGTTAGTCTGTGCGACCAGCGCTGCTCTTACTAAGACTTGTCTTCTTTTTCTAGGCACCGTTTCAATGCCCTTCTACACGGTGTATGTGCTGATGGGCTACTGGGATTTGGGTCCGTTGCTTTGCGATCTTTGGCTTTCGGTTGACTACACGGTTTGCCTCGTCTCTCAGTATACGGTGCTGCTGATTACAATTGATCGCTATTGTTCGGTGAAGATTGCCGCCAAGTATCGCAGTTGGCGCACTAAGAAGCGTGTCATTTACATGGTGACCATCACGTGGATTATACCAGCGCTGCTCTTTTTCATATCGATCTTTGGCTGGGAGCATTTCACAGGCAAGCGTGACTTACTGCCCGGGCAGTGTGCAGTGCAGTTCCTGAAGGATCCTGTCTTCAATACAGCACTCATCATTGGTTACTACTGGACCACGTTGATTGTGCTCTTCGTGCTATACGGCGGCATCTATAAGACAGCGTATGAGATGCAAAAGCGCAGCGAGGCCAAGCAGCGCAAAATGCAATCCATGGTGGCGCTTAGTGCTGGTGCAATGTCAGGCATGGCGGGACATGCAGCCGGCATTGCTGTCATCGAGGAGAAGATACTAAAGACCAAAGTCGAAATGGCCAGCTTAAACGAAGTGGATGCTGGCAGCGGTGCCAGTGTAGCGAAGCGTATGAGCGGTTCGGGTCAAGCAAATCCATTGGCGCAGGCGCAAGAAATTGTTAATGGGAATTTGAGCGTTGAGTTGACCCAGGCGAACGAAGCGCGCCGGGTATCTGAGGAAAAAGTTGAAGAGGCTAAGCGTAACCTTGCCGAAGCCGAGAAAAGCGAACGTTCGAGTAGTCCGGCATTCGACTCCGACGAGGAGAGCTCTGTGAACCAGGCGCAACAGTTAATCAAGCAACAGAAGATGGCCAATCTGCGCAAACGTTCGTCTATAGGACTCGTCTTTGGAGCACAAGCCGCTTTGCTTGCAACGCGCAGTAAAGGTAATCTAATACAGTGTACATCCACTTCCAAGTCCAGTGAGGCTATGGCTTCTATGGGTGGTGCTGGTGGCGGTAGTGATGCCAATTCGCCGAAATCACAAATCCAGCACCAGAGCCAGAGTCAGAGCCAGACGAACCTTCAACGTACCCAAAGCAAAGAAGAGGTGGCTCACTACCATCACACGGCCATTGAGCGTCCGAAACGAACTTCCTGCTCCACACTCTCCCAGATCGCCGAACATGAACGCCTTATTGATCTCCATACTAACGTGACCAAGTCCCACGTCACCGGCGATGCTAAAAGTCCTTTGTCACCCGTTGATATTGCGCCGGTCGAGGTTCCAAGAGAACATGTGCAACAGTGTCTGGTACAGGCCATTCTACCGCCGCCCGAGCAATTTCAGTGTCCCTCACCTTTCTCCGACTACTCCGATCGGCCTTTTGGCAATAGTTCGGGCAACAGTGAACTCCAAATGACCTACGATCTGCTAACGAACAATTCCGAGTTACGTTACATGGACGAGAGTTCCATTATGGTCGCCTCACCCACAACCAATGATAGTCTTAGCTATTCATTAAATAATCCCATTTCGAGTATAAAATCCAAAACACCGACTACCAATCGTTCCAGCCAACAACAACAACAACAACATCAGCAGCAGCAAAAACAGCAACCCGCCATGAATACCCAAACTAGCCCCACAGTATTGCATCAAGCGCTCCTAAGGGCTGCTGCAACACAACAACAACAGCAACAACAACAAAGAAGCCAAATGGCCCCCTCCCCAACCGCCTCTACCGTACTACCCATAACGGAGGTGGATACCAGTAGTCAAACCGCAAGAGAAATCGCAGAAGTTGAGATTGAAAAACGTCTTCTTGTTTCGTACACAGGCATTGAGGATTTCGCGAAGGTGCGCCGTGAGAGCTGCATAGAGGCCATCTGCTTATTGGACGTGCCCGGCGAGATGAACAAAGTGCTGGACAGCTGCCCACGACGCTGCTCAAGTCCGCTTGAGAAGAGCAGCAAAGACTCCGCCTTGTACTCCAAGAGTAGCGACAGACAACAGTCGCCCGGTGCAACAACGCCAGCTGCCAACGCCGGCGGAACTGCCAACACAGTCGGAATGGCAGCACCCAACACACTGGAACGTATAGAGGAACGCGAGATGTCGGGCAACACTAACAAAATGCCTTCTACATCGGGCACCACCAGCACTGGCTCAACTAACGGACCGGCTACAAACACCGCTGCCAACACCAACTGCCGTGAGCCAGCGGCGGCCGAAGGCAGACGTGCCAACTCAGTGAAAAATAACGCGGATGGTACGAGCCGCCACAGCTCTAGCAAACGCGCCTTCATGCACTCTATTGGGAAGCACTTCAAGAGCAGGAAAGCTTTGCCACTCGTCATTGGTGGCGGACGACAGAAGTCCAAGTCGGAGAATCGAGCACGCAAAGCGTTCCGTACGATATCCTTCATTCTGGGCTGCTTCGTCGCCTGCTGGACACCCTACCACGTGCTGGCACTCGTTGAGGGCTTCTGCCGCAATCCACCGTGTACCAACGAGCATCTCTACATGTTCTCCTACTTTCTATGCTATGCCAACAGCCCAATGAATCCATTTTGCTATGCGCTCGCCAACCAACAGTTCAAGAAGACCTTTACGCGCATTCTTAAAGGCGACTTGCATATGACTTAAACTGACGTTGCGGCGACGGACTCACAGAACGACGGGCAAGTTTACCAATGCGCTTTAGACAAAGCTGATTTTGTGGAAAAGCAACGTTACGCATAATTCTTCAGAGCCCCAGAATGTGACGTTGTGATTCTTCTTTTTTATTTTACTATTATTTTTCTAAGTATAAAACGCTCTGCTAAATTGTATGCCCCCGTCGACCAAGACGGTTCAAATGCAGGCACCACAGGCAAGTCAGTTGCTTAGAGCGAGCAAGTTGGTTGATGTACGTGGATATACGACATCCTAGAAAGGAAATATAGTCAAGAAAAATAGTTAAGTAGCGAAGCATATGGAAAATGTGACGCTTAAGTTTGAAAAATGTTTAGACAATAATAAAAAATTAAATAAATTAAAGAGAAAATCTATTTAGATAAAGTAAATAAATACATTCTGAATTGTGTAACGTATACATATGTGAATCGCTATATACATATACATAGAAGTGCATAATATTATAAACATATCTAGCAATAAAAATAAAATACGTTTAGTGTGAAACAAAGAGATAGTAAAAATATTAAATAAATATGTGTAAAATATAATTAACATTAAATATCTACAGTAAATGATATCAGCATGAGTCAATAAAAATACATATAAAAATAGATAAAATTCTATCTTGAGATACATCTAAAATACCTGTAAATGAATTACACATATTTAAATATAATAAAATAAAATGTTTTATAAAAGCTGACCCCATGGGAGATGGAAGTAGAAGATATTTAAATAAGAGAGCTAAATATATTTACAAAAATGAATTCTCAAAAAAAAATTTCTATGAATAAATTAACAATAATAAGGAAAGAGAAAATTTAAATAATAGTAATAATATTGATGAGATTAATAAAAAAGTTAATAGTGATAATAATAACAATAACAATAAATACATATATATATATAATATAATAATCATAGTAATAATAATAATCATAATAATAATAATAATAATAATAATAATAACAATAATTATATTATTAATGAAAACCATACTTATAGAATATAATAATCATAAACAAATAATAACAATAATAATTAAGTAATCAAAAATCGATGTCAATTTAAGCGCGTAACTTTGCTGTGTATGAATACTGGTTTACAACACTGTATGTAATTCACCGATTCGATTGGTTTTTTAAATGAATTTTTCAGTTGAATATATTAAAGCCCAGTCGTTTAACTGTTTATGTTTATTTAATAGAAAAAATAGAAAAATTATACTATTTGAAATGCATAAGTTTCGACTAAACTTAAGCAACAAAACAGTGTAACAAAACAATAATTATGAAATAATTAAATAAATGGATATTAGTTAATTAAATTGTTATTTGTAAATAGGTAATAACTGTAATAAACGCTTTATACTTTCTCTGTTAGTAGGCATAACTTTACGAAGGACAGTTGAGCAACTGCAGCCTCATTAGAACTACGGTCACATGCCTCAAACTGAAGGATAGCCTCCTCCTCGGTGCTGAAGGAGCTAAGAGTCTCAGAGTTAATTGAAAACTTATACTCAACATGATTTACACGTTCACCCCACTCTACTTCTTAAGCTGATTTATCTTTCTGACAGAATTATAGTATTTTTTTATTTGTTTCTCCCAAAAATGGTTTTCAAATAGACTTAATAGGTTTGGATAGAGGCTATCCCATGCGAGTTTTCATGAGATTCTTTGCTGAACGATAACAAATTTATTATACACACTTCTCCAAGAAAATCTTTAAAGCTTAATTTGCCAGATTTTTTCATATTTTCCAACACTCTTATCAGAGATTTTACCGATACTTGGACGTTCTTATGCAATATCGCATAAAATAAATGAAGCAAGGGAGAGAACAATTTTGATTGTTCACGTTGATTTGACACGATTAAAATTGAAACCGTTTTCGGTCAGTATGGTTCAACTTGTACCAATCAAAATTAGGATACACAAAAGCAAAAATAAATAAATAAAAATTTAAAACTAAAATGAAAATCTAAAACTTCAGACGAGAAAGTGTTCTTTCTCTGCACTAAATATTCTGTCTATCCAACGCTCTGAGGTTGAACCACTGCCGAAGAGCGTTTTGAAGCGCTCTTCTAATTTCTAATATTGCCATAAGTTCAAGCACGGATTGAATTTAATTTTAGTATCGAAAGTAAAGTCGAGGCGTGAACAACGTCAAACTCAAACTAACCGCAAAGAATCGAAATATAAGTCGAAGCTTACGCAGTCTGGTGCTGCTAAGCGCCCAGCCAAAGTACACAGCGACAAATTCAAGCATAGATTAACCTTGTGAACTGCACGAGCGACGCATATAATTACATCGGACATAAGCCTTCTTCTATGCAAGAGTACATCAACCCAACAAATAATGGAGATATTGATACGCTTTATGGCGATGATCTTGATGCCATTGGCCATGCTGCTGAAGACGATAATGGATTGGATGCTGCCACGTGTGAGGCCTACCTATCCGCCGATACGCAAGCGGATACTTACGAAATCCGTAATGGATTTGGTGCACGAGTTGCGTCGTAAGGAGGTGACGTCACTCGAATTGGTGCAAGCCTACATTGAACGCATCAAAATAGTGAATCCGGCGCTGAACGCCGTCGTTGAAGATCGCTATGAACAGGCGATTAAGGAGGCCAAACATGCTGACGTCATGATCGCCAAGGCTAAGAATGAATTTGAACTGGTGCAGCTCTACACTAACTACCCACTTCTGGGCATACCATTCACTGTGAAAGAGGCATGCGGGGTCAAGGGCATGTCATTCATCGTGGGCAGCATGGTGCGTAAAAACAAACGTTGCACTGAAGATAGCAAGACCGTCGCGCTGATGCGCAGCGCCGGTGGCATACCCCTCGTGGTCTCCGCAAATCCGGAATTCTGTTTCAGCTTTGAAACAAACTCGTATACGCACGGCAAATGTCTTAATCCGTACGATCTGCGTCGCATCTCAGGTGGTTCTTCGGGTGGCGAAGGTGCGCTATGTGGCAGCGGTGCTACGCTTTTTGGACTGGCATCAGACATCAGTGGCTCGATACGTTTGCCCGCCTTGTTCTGTGGCGTGTTTGGACATAAGCCCACAGGCGGCTTAGTCTCGGTCAAAGGCCACTTTCCAAATTCCACGAAAGACGCCGATTTTCCAAACTATCTGCAAATGGGCCCCATAACGCGTTTCGCCCGGGATATGCCATTTCTGCTGGAAATTATGTCTGGCGCTAACAAGGACAAACTTGGTTTGAACAAACAAGTACCACTGAAACAAATAAAGGTGAATAGAGTTTGTAAGGTTATAAGCCGATTTAGCGTGTGTGCTATATATATATATATAAATACTTAGGTATACTATGCTTACGGCTACAATGGCTTCAATGCCTGGACGCATCCGCGAGTGGACTTTGATATAAAATTGGCAATTACTAAGGCAGTGAAATGCTTCGAGAAACATGGCATGGAAACCAAAGAGGTTGGTGTTGGTGCAATCAACATTTATTATACATAGCCCCCATATACATAACCCCCACTTTCAGTTAGATTTAAGCTTCATGCGTGACTCAATGGAAATCGCTGCAGTCGGCTTGGTCGAACTCAAGGGCATACCGAGCATCGTAACACAGCATCCCGAACGTGGACCAACGCTCAAAATGCTGATCACCGAACTATTCCATAGCTTCATCGGTCACTCGATCTTCACAAAGGAGGCGCTAGTCGTGGAGGTGATGCGAAGACTTAACGGTGGCATTCGACAGTCGCAGATGGGGCGTTATCGTGAGGAGCGCGAAAAACTGAAAGCACATCTAACAGTAAGGAGCACAAATCAAATTGGTAAAATAAACAAAATAGTAATAATCCGATTGCAATTTAATATAATAGGAACTGCTTGGCGTACGCGGCGTTCTCTTCGTGCCCACATTCCACACCAGCGCTTTGCACTTCCACACTTCAATGCTACACTTCAGCGGCGTCGATACCTTGTTGCTCTGCAACATACTCGGCTTCCCAGCGACGCATGTGCCCATGGGCCTCGACGCACGTGGTTTGCCGATTGGCTTTCAGATCATAGCAGCGCCATATCAGGACAAACTTTGCCTTCAAATTGCAGCTGAACTTGAAGGCGCCTTCGGCGGTTGGGTGCCGCCGTTGCCACACGAAATCGACGATTAACAGATTAGCACAGAGAAAGATACAAAATGTTGTCAGGGCTAACGGTTCAAAATAAAATGTTTAAAATGTTCGGCCCCTTCGAGTTGTGTTGAGGTTCGATGTCGACTCTCAGCTGTCGACTGTCGTTGATACAAAACCTGATTAGGTTTGAGCAGCTCGTCAGCGCACGATAAGATTGTGAGGTTTGAGATACTTCAGTCGGGCTTTGTACGTCGTCGCGTGCAGTATGGAGTTCGTGTTGAGATTATTGCTGGTGTTAATAAAATTCATTTCGCTCGTTCGCTCGCTATTTCGCAATTTTATTTCACTTTCTGCCAAAAGTGTCTCACTTCTGCCGCCAATTGAGAATGGCTTGTTGCAGCTCAGCCTCAGGGAGTTGCAGCATAAACTTCGCACACGCCAGGTAGGCAGAAACTGACGGGGTGACGAATACAAACTATCTTGTTATTAGTGCTAAGTATTGAGTTATTTTCCAGCTACACTCGCTTGAACTTGTGCATGCGTACATAGCGCGAATCAAGGCAGTAAACCCCAAGCTCAACGCCGTTGTCGCCGATTGTTTCGACACAGCGCTAGTTGAAGCGAAACGCGTTGACGAACTCATACTCAGCCAGCGTAGTGTTGCCGAACTAGCGACGCTGTTCGCTAAGCAGCCGCTACTTGGCTTGCCCATGACAGTGAAGGAGTCATGTGCGCTGCTTGGCATGCCACAAGAAGTGGGCAGCTTAGCGCGTGCTGGGTTCAAAGCCAAAGCGGATGGTGCGGCTGTGAAGCGACTGAGGGAGGCTGGTGCCATACCGCTACTGGTGTCGGCTAATCCAGAGTACTGTTACAGCATTGAGACATTTAGCTATACTCAAGGGAGATGCGTAAATCCATATGACTTCGATAGATCGCCGGGCGGTTCATCCGGTGGTGAGGTGAGTCTTTCATACATCCCTGGTTGTAGGGCCCCTCGAACTTGGCCTTGTTAGCAGTGCGGTTCGAGGGCCTAGAAATGCATAGAGTTTTCTATAACTCCTCATCCAATAGGGTGCACTAAACGGCTCAGGCGCATCACTCTTCGGTGTTGGCTCCGACATTGGCGGTTCCATACGTATACCAAGTCTCTTCTGCGGCGTGTTTGGTCACAAGCCTACAGCTGGCGTAGTTCCGGTGGAGGAACATTTTCCCGACTCGAACGATGTGGAGTTCGGGCAATATCTGCAACTGGGTCCAATTACGCGTTTTGCTTGTGATTTGGCGCCACTGCTCGAAATCATGGCCGGCGACAATGCCAAGAAATTAGAGCTTCAGAAACCCATTGATATTCGACAAATTCAAGTGCACTACGCATTGGGTTTCGATGGTTGGAATGGAGTCATGCACTCGCCTGTGGATGACGATATCAGGAAAGCAATTTTACGCGCAGTCTCACACTGTAGTAGCTTGCGTTTGTCAGTGAAGGAGGCTTCCTTCAAGGGACTTCACAACTCCGTCGAGATTGCTCTCTCCGGCATTGCGCGTCTTAAGAATTTGCCTTATCTAATCGATGTGCACGAACACCAGGTGTGGGCCACGCTCAAAGAGTTCGTCAAATGTTTATTCGGCTGTTCCAAATACACGCTCAACAGTCTGAATTTTGAACTACTCCGTCGCACGAATTCATTCATGTCAAACGAGAAACTGGCTAAATACGCATTGGAAGCAGAGCAACTGAGAAACGAGTTCACGGTAAATAAATCAATAAATTAATCGCTAAAATATAGAAGATATTCTTTCTCAACCGTTGACTTGCAGAATCTTCTAGGCTCTATGGGCGTGCTGCTGTTTCCAACTCTTCACGTATCTGCCATACCACACAACAGCTCCATGTTGGGCGCACTTTGGGGCGTCGACTACACTCTCTTATTCAATGTGCTCGGCTTACCAGTCACACACATACCCATGGGGTTGGGCCGTGACGGATTGCCAATTGGCCTCTCTGTGATTGGGTCACCTCATCAAGATCGACTTTGCTTACGCATGGCTGAAGAATTGAGTGATGCTTTCGGTGGTTGGGTGCCGCCGCCCACAAAACTTTAAGAAAAACCTATTTCTATTTGATATTTAGATGAATTTGCCCATTGCGTTGTTTTGTTTTATTTAGTGGTTTCAATGGTAGCCCTAATTACATTATAAGATGGGAAGTTTTGATAAGCGTCTTTAAAATATTTAACTGAACGGCAGTTTGAATAGTTGTTGGAAATGATTCACGCTTCATGAATAAATGATGTTAGTGTAGCCCTGAAGAGTTTCCTTTTTATGTGGAGTGCAACAATCGGAATGAAATTTTGATGTGTCTTAGATATGCCATAGCTTATTTTATTAAATATGCCGATAGAGTGCGCTGTCACTTACTCACTGTGTTTGTGATTCTGAAGCAGTAAAATCTTATATGTTGATTACTACGCAGTGTTAAGCAGGCTGGCGACGTTACGCAAAATATTTGAAAATTCTTAAAATGAGTAATAATGGGCATCCCGGTTTCCACACTTGACCATCACTACAAGGTAGCCAAAGAATTACTCGAAAAGTAAAATATAAATCACTTTCTTGACAAACAGCATATTTTATATCTACTTATAATCCAGGTTTGGATTCATAGAATTGTATAGGAACTATATGCCCTGAAGAACAAGAACCGTCTCTAAAACAAAAATTAAAACATGTAACACGATTCCACAACTTCGCTTACACCTTCGTCAAAACAATGTAAAGTTTTTCTTAAAAGTCAATCGGTGAAAGGGACATTTGGCATATGTAATTTGTCAAAACCGCATGTGATCGTTACGAGAAGTAATCTCTTTTTAAATTCGAATTTAATTTTTGTATTTTAAACATCTATGTTTTCAAACATTCAAATTAAAACGCTCAAAAATGTTTATATCGATAATTCTAGCCAAACATACTTATAATTAAGTAATCGAACCAATACCTAAGTATGTGCGTGATGCAACCCTGTAGGAAAAATAATGTTGAACGATTGTATGTTCTGTTGATACACATGAAAACAACAGTCAAACACTCTAAGCGCTTGCAGCGAGTGTGAAAAAAAACGTGTCGAAATGAAGAAACGAAGTAGACTCGCACCGGACGGTGTGCCTGTCATTCATTCAAAATTTCGAATTCGGACGCGCAACAAGGCGGACGATAATCTGTGAGCAGGTTTGGAGAGAAGATTAAGTGAAAAATTATTTAAGTGCATTCCGCATTTATTTTCGGCACTCTTGGATATTCATACTTGAGTTAAAACAGTTTCAACAAGTGGAACAAACAACAATTTTTTAAATTGGTTAAAAGCAAACTACGACAACTCCATTGCAACACCAGAAACCTGCCGTGGAATTTGGTTTTTGTTTTTGTATTTCGGCCACGACGAGGCAAACAGTCAGTAAACACAGGAAGTTGCTGAGCGCGGGCCCATACAACAAGTGTTTTTTGAGCGTGCGTTTTACTTGAGACGCGATCGATTACCTAATAAGCTCAAATTATAATTTTTTAATTTTAATATAAAAGGAAATCAAATTTATAAATTATAGAAAGGCGCGAATAAACTTTATAGACCAGTGAATAAACTAAAGAAACATAAGAAAAAACTTAAAAATCTTGTTACTGCCAAGTGGTTTTGAGTGGCTTAACAACAATAAACACAGTGAGCAACCGAAGTGAGTTTTAATTTCTGTATATGTGTGCGTCTGTGATTGAAACAAGCACCGCTAACACACGACACCACCACCGTCGCTGCTGTCCACAACATTAAGCTCAACAACAACAACGACAACCAACTAACACACAAACAACAGACGAGTGCTACCAATACGGCAACGTCAACAATACGCAATTGCTGTGAGTGCGAGGAAGACGGCAACTGCGTGAGTCATAAAAGTGAAATGAAAATGCGGATAAAGCGAGAATCACCGTGTCTTGTGTTGAGATTTATGCCAATCACAAATAACAACAACAACAACAAAATCGGTATGTTAATTACATGCTTAATTAACGTCGAACCCAATTCGACTCTACTTTTGTATCATTCCGTTTTTTGAGTTTAGGTTTTTTTTTTTAGATTTTTGAGTTTTACAACATAAATTTTTTTGTATATATCATTTGTTTGCGTGTTGCCAACTAACTATTAACAAAAATTCTTATTAGATCATTACTCATTTCTTAATGGGCTTCCTTGCTTGCTTGCTTACTTTTAGCTTCGACTTTTATAAGCGTCGGCGCGCATGCAAAAAAGACACGAAACGAAACTCTGCGCCTGAGCGCATTCCCCACAATAGCAGACGACGACGATGTTATTCACGTTGTCGTCATCTCCGAATTCGAAGTTAAGCAAACAAACAAACAAGCCAGCGAATGAGCCAACGAACGAACGAATGAACCAACTTCTTTTGTGACTCACTGGCGTGTCTTCAAAACACTAACAACACAACGACAACATAGCAACAACAGTAGCGACCACGAAACGAATGCAAGAAAAAGCGGGACAAAAACAAAAAAAAAACTAAGTCAGGTTTATCGTTTTTGTTGTTGGCTCACAATTCATGTTGGCAACACTGCGCGAAAACCGCTTTGAAACGACCTTTCGAGTACGAATTCGTTCGCAAAAGCAACTTGAAGAGGTTTTTCTCTTTGCCGTTTTCTGTTTGTTTGCACTGCTCGCTTGAAAGTTGCTGCATGGCTCAGATTCACATTCACATGCTGCATATACTTTTTTCATTCCTATCTGCATCTATGGGCTTATGTATGTGTTCAGTGCAATGGCATGCGAAACTAGTTGTTTGTGTGTGTGTGTATTGTTGCGCTCGTTATATTAAGGCTTAGCTGGCACTAAGAACAACAACAACAAAAGGCCGACCGCATGCATTTCCTGCCAAACAAGCAACGCAAAGCGAAGGGAGTGAAAATATTTCAGCTCATTTTTTTTTAGTGTTTTTGCCTAGGTCTCATGTCGGTTTTCCAGAGACATACACAATTTCTGATAAGCTTTGAAATTTTCTAAGTTTACTTGAGGTATAACAAACAACACAAGCAAGCAGCTCGCACTCACAAAAAAATTTTAAGGAAGATTAGAAAAGGTTTATAAAGTTTTTATTTCATTATTCATGGCAGTGTTGTTTATTTCTTCGTTTAACGCTGATAAGCGTTACGTTTTTTATATTATTTGAATTTTTTTTTATATAATTTTTTTTTCGCGCCCCTTTGAAAACCATTCTTTCAATGCTGCGGAATTAAAGTACATAGGTACCCATTTGCACACTTCATTAGATGTTTTAGTGATTACGGACTTAATTCAGAAAATTTTCAAAAGCTTAAATAATTTTAATCTTAAGCTGAAAGCGATTCATTCAACATTAACTGAACGGAACTGAGTAGAAGATATCAAGATTTATTACACAATTTCTTTCTTACATAACAAAATAAATGCGTGCCAAAACCAGAATCAGTCTATCCAAATCTTTAATTGAATTGGAAGACATTTGTATATGTATGTCCATTACAGAAATACACTGTTTTATACCAATGGGTACTTTTTGTGGGTTCCATAATCGAATAACTAAAATTTTGGTGTTATTAAAAATCTATTGAAACATTCTTACCGCCAAGAACCAATTAAAAATTTTAAATACCAATTTGCAAGAACTTCAATATATAGTAGACTACTTCGGCGTTAGAATATGTAGCGCATTTCGAATTCTGACAAACACAATTTGTTGAACTTTCACAAGTCTTGTCAAGGTAATAAAACAATTCGGAAAGCGCATGCTGATAATGCTGATGCGTATAATTCATAATGCCTCCTTTTCTACACTGACTAATTGAGTCATAGCTATTTTTGGAGAGCGTTAAATCAGTGTCTTATCTGTGTCGTATAAGAAATTTAATCATAAGTCCCTCGAAAGGCAAGCCAGCTTTCAGTTACCGTCAAAATTACAGCACTTCAATATATATGAACGAGTAAAAATATAAACTAATACATTTATGACTCAAAAGAAGTTCATTGCGCCTCTGTACATTTCATCCTGAAAAAAAAATAATAATAAATCTTACGTCAGTCCTCAAAAACTGGGATACAATTCAGAAAACCTCAAATTTGCGTGCTTTTTTGAATTGTTAATTTGTTTTATACAATAATATTTCATTGTTTGTTGCGTTTGCGTTTTCAATTATTTATTAATTATTATTTTTAAATTATAAAACGTAAGAAGAAATGTTCATCTTTAGAAATTTGTCTTTGTTAGCTGCTTCGTATTTATCTATATATTCGCCCAATTTCTGTGATCTGACGTCATTGCCAGATTTAAAAATCACCAAACATTTAAATGCGCGCAAAGCAAAAAAGATTAATAAAGAAATATAAAAAAAATTTGATAATTTAATTGGTATTTTATGCATTTTCACTTGAATGAACTCACTCTCACTACCGTACGCCTCGTATCTCATTAACTCCTTTTCTGTGTTTTCTTTCGTCTCGCATCTTATAGCAAATCATAAAGACTACCCCAACAAGCGATCTAGGGAGAATCTAACATGTGAGGAACAGCAGTCAACATCATCATCAGCAACATCGTCAACATCGAACTCCGCAGCCATGGCGCCGACAATGTCTACGTCCGGAAATCGCACACCACCACTTACCCGCAGCTGTTCCAGCCCTGCTGTTTATGGTGAGTACTTGTCTATTTTTTTATATATATATATATTTTTTTTTTTTTTGCAAGCCCCAACCCATTCGCAATAGTAAATGCAACATTTTATACTATTGTTTATTATTGTTATCAGAGTCACTCATTTTTGTCGCTTTCACACTCGTGGTTTGTGCTTTTAATTGAATTTCATTTCCTTATATACAATTTTGTGTTATTGCACTGCATGAGATACATTCGCAGATAAACTAATTCTTCATGTCAACAACAACCGCAATATTTACAACGACAAAAGTGAAAAGTGTAAAGCGCATTATTGCGCAATTAATCAATGATTTACTGGTTTTGTTGCATACACTAAAATCTTATATGCAACAACCAACAACAAAAATACTAACAACAACAACAGATCATTGAACATGTGAAAAAATTTGATTTTTTTCTGTTTAGCACGTGCTTAATATGAAAATCACAAATGTTGTTATGCATTTCTCAAAACACACAAATAAACAACAACAACAACAACATCATCAGCAACCACAATTTTCAATGTCACTGGCCATTTAGGTACTTTTACTCATTTACGGCGCTTGACGTAGCTTATTTTACTTGTATCATAGTTACATGTAGCTTACTTGTAGTGGTACTGAGCAATTTTTAAAAAAAAATGTTTCATATTTTCTTTTATTTTTTCTGTTACTTTTACATGCAAATTTCTGATAAACTCAAATTGCTTGCTTTTACTACATATAAGCTTTCTACAAATAAGCTTTGTTATTTAGCTTAGATAACTCGATAACTGAATACTGCCTATTCTGAACAAAAATATTGCTAATGTTAAATGCCAGTAAATCCTGCCACCTTCTACAATCGTAGTTAGGCCGTCTCTATAATTAAAGTATTGATTGCACCAACTGCTCCAACACCTTATGCCTGCTGCCGCCATGGTGTTTGGACATTACAAGCTCAAGAGACACAGATTTAAGGCCGTATGAGCCTATCTTTTGCTGTCAGAAGTCACACTAAATATTACAAAGAGCCTTTCTATATACTCATTATTCTTATTTTTGAATATAATTATTCCATTATTGATCCCAAGGTCAATACCAATACGTCATGTATAGAAAAATTCGTCTACAATATTTTAGCCTATTTCTGTGCGATGTGTAGCCAGACGTAGCTGCTGCAAAATTCATGCGAGGTTAGATTGAGTTTATTGAAGATACATTTGAATGACTCATTTTGAAGGCTTTCCGCTAATCTAATCAGTTACTTTATTCTACTTAATGAACGTAATTTCCAGCTTTTGCATTTGTTTTATATTAATTAATGTGCAATGCGACTCACAAAACCCGAACAGGGATGTAGATTAAAACATTTGAGTGAAAAATTGTGCAGGAGCAACGCGTCACCCTACTGATTTTTCGTCTTTTTTTTTTTTTTTTTTAATTGTTGCTAAGCGACAAATGGAATTTTTTTAAATTCCTGTTTACACAAAGTGCATTTCACGCGCTTGAATTTGTTGCCTTTGTTGTTGTTTTTACACAATTTTACGTATTACACGAAATCTTAGACTTTGCTTCGCAGTCAATGTAAACAAACAGTGACCGCACCGCCACTGCCGCTTGCTGGCGCCTTTATTGTACATGCGAGAGTGGCGCTAAAATCGAACAGAGTTGAGTCATTGCGAAAACATTTTTTGCATTATTTATTCAAGTCTGATTTATAGTGCGGTTATCTTGCATATATTCCAAGGTATTGCAATTAATAGGAAAATTTTGCGTGGGCCCAAATTAAATGAAATGAAAGAATTTCATGGGAACGAAATTTCTTTTTTCCTTTTCGATTTTTGACTATTGTTTGGACATTGCTATTTTTTGAGTCATTTAAACCGAAATAGATATAAACAGAATTAGAATAGCATGAAATAAATGTGTTCGTCATGGTTAAGTGGGCATTTAGCGCCGAAATTCAATTAGCACACAAACAGCAACTAACAAAAAAAAAATAAAATAAAATAAAAATAATATAAAAGCCATAGAACTACCAAATAAAATCAATAAAAAACAATTTCCTTGGCTTAAGTCAGCGCGCCCTTAAAACGGCGCATTTAATGTTGATGCCGCCAAAGCAGCGCAGCGCAGCGATTAGATACATTTGTATCTAACTACACACGAAAGCGAGAGATACAATTGAGCGGGCGCCTCATTCAAAGTACTATGAACTTAATTCATTTCATTTTTTGTGCCTTTATTTTCTATTTTTTTTTGTTGCTTTTTTCGTAAAAGTAAAACGCAAAAAATTGTGATGCCCGAGTCTTTCATATAGACCGACACGACCAATAAATGAACGAACGAACGAACGAACTCCTCTCCACATGCCACAATAGTTTAATTGTATGTATGTGTGTGTGGGTCTGTCCGTCCGTATTTCGTTGCGGTTGCATGACTCATGCAACAAAAAGTAAACTACGTCTATAAAAAAAAAATGAGGAAAACATAACAACAACAACAACAACATAAACATACACATACACACAAAGAAAGGAAAATAAACAATTTCTTGTAGAAATTTAGTAGTTTTGCTAGGTACACTTCACCCAAAACTCTCTCTCTCTCTCTCTCTCTCTATCTCTGTCGCTCTCTCGCTGTCACACACCCTTTAAACATTACCAGCCCACTCAAGCGTCCTACAAAGTAATGCTTAGTTTCACGCTATCTTTTTTTACGGTAACCAACTCAAATGGCTACAAAGTGAGTGTACACTGAAAAAAGAAACGCAGATGCGTTGCTTTTTTTGTTTTGGCATTTTGATGGCATGACGTCGTGAATGGCAACTTCGCACTCATTGCTTAAATATAAAATAAAAAAAAGCAAGAAAAGAAAAATCACGAAAGCCTCGCGCATCGCTGCGATCGCATCTTATATTGTATCTAACATTCGTTCGGTCTGCCTATTTGCATGCTCCCATCTGTTTGTACTCAGCACTTTCTGTACATGATCAGTATCGTTACGGCGAATTATTATTTAACAAATTCTAGACGCGCACACTCGCTGAAACACTACTTACTGCAGATTATTATACGCACTTGTGTTTTTTATGTAGTCAGTAAACAAATTTTCGACAATTTAATTCGATTCTACGCTTATGTCTTGGAAAATGCCTTTACCAGTGTCTATAGTAGATACAGATACACAGAATTGTATGTGCAATCTCTATATTTTATATGTTCTTAGTACAACTCATTAAAATTTATCTTTGTCTTCTCTTGTCCCACAGACATCGAAACACATCCTGCGTCACCAGTTTTTCCTCATCTACTGCTGGGCAATGGCCGCGATGCCGATGATCCGAGCAGCGTGGGCGCAAATTGTGTCCTCAACGTTACCTGCCAAAGTCCAAATGAGAATCATTTAGCCGGTCTAAAGTATATGCAAATACCTGCCAGCGATACGCCGCATCAAAATATCAAACAGTACTTTCAAGAAGCATATGAGTTTATAGGTAAGTTTTATCTATCGATATTTTAGTCGCGCGATGGCCTTTGATTATTAATTGCCGATGTAACAGATATCGAAGGGTTATAGCTACACAGAGCAGGATTCAAATAACACAACTCAAAATTTTCATACCCCAATCCTCCGCAGGGGTTCAAGTGCAAGTATGAAGGGAATGCGTAGTATACGCGAAACTTAACAATACCTCCAGGGTATAGTTATTTGGAGAAATTGCTAAAGAGTAAGAGAGTAAGAGTACTGTGGGAACGTTTTCGAGTTTCTAGAAATTTAAGAAATTGTCCAAGTTTCGGATAGAAGACCCGGATCATATCGTTATTGCTTCACTTTGAATAAGTTCATCTACGATTTCCATGCGAAAAATTGGGATACGTAATCCCGTTGTGGTTACGTATCTGAGACCAGATTAGATTTCACTGGTTTGGTTTGGTTTCAGCGTAAGTATCCGCTGGCCGTGGGAACCAGTGCCAGTGTCGCGACATTTTTTATGTTCTTGTGACACTTACATTGAAGTAGTAAAGTATGCACATAGTTAGAATTGGATGGTCATTGTACGACTTCTGACCGTTGACTGCTACTAGGGAAACTCAGCTTAGTCATCAATTATAACTAATTTCGAGAACTATGTACCACTTCGTTTTTGCCGGCTTCATTCGTTTACACTCCGCTCTTTCTGCTCGTTTCATTAAGCCAAGCTTAGTCATTATTAGTTTTTATGATTGCCAGTGTTGGTTAAAAAGAGATATAAAAAGTACACTCATTAACACAACTTGGACTTCATTTTTGTGTGTTTTTATAAACAAAACCAACTGAAAAACGTGACATGTTTTTGGATGCTAAATTCTGGCGAAATTTGCTGATTTAGCACGAACAACAAAAACATTAATAATGTTTTTTCCCATTTAAAACAATATTTACTTTTCCAAAAATTCGCTGGCTGTTATTTTCCAACAGATTTCTAATATATATCCCCTAAAAAGTATTAAAACAAACTTGCGACACGCGCTTAAGTGAGATTTCCATTTGTCAGAGCAAACAAGCAAAAGTATTAAAAAAGAAAAATACGCTGATTTTCAAAATTTCGAATGTATTTCTGTATGTATTTTTCTTTTATTTATAATTTCTTTATTTTTGTATACGGCAAATATTTAAATTATTTTTCAAATAGCGCTGACGTCAATTGGAATTTTTTTCACTTCTTCAACTGCTACGGGCAGTTTATTATTTTATTTAATAAATATTTTTTTTTAATTTTATTTTATTTATTTGTCGGAGCCGTCAACGGCACGTGTTATGAGAGCCGAATTCACGAGCAGCAGACAGCGTTCAATTCGATCCTGAGCATTTTTCTTCAGTCACTTTGTAAAAGAGTGAATAAGTAAAATTAACAAGTATTATTAAATAAATGGGCCTCAAATTTCTCCAAGCTTACATAAAATTACTTACATAAAAATAATAAAACACATTCAACTTGAATGTGAATTTGTCTCGCTATTAGACAGCGACACAACAAACAAGACGAAGCCCACAAAGTAAGCACAGCAATGAAAGAAAGGCGCGCTTTTTTCTCGACTGATGTTCGGGTCCCCATTAAAGCAGTTGTTGTTGTTGGTGTTAATTCAATGATACACAGCAGACAGTATGGCGGCTCACAGTGCTTTACTCCTGTCGCTCTTTTTTTCTTCTTTTTTCACTGTTGTTGTTGTTGTGGTGTGGTGTGAATTGCTGTGTTGTCTCCTTCGTTGCCTGCCTGGGGCACAAAACGGAAACCACGAATGCGCATTTTTTCATGCTCTTTTTTTCTTTATTTTAAAACTTCAAGCGGAAAATGTTGACTACGTAAAAAAACCAATAATGAATAAACGAATGGAAGCAAAAAAAAAATTGCAACTGCATCAAATGTGTCTGCAAAAGTTACACTTTAATGGAACGCATGGCATTGCAATTGTATATGCACTGTTCCTACTTAACACTGTAGCGTGCAACAAACTCCTACATTTTGTCTAATGGTATAGCAAAGAGTTAGGAGAAGAGCAAGGATAACAAAAAAAAAAAATTCCTTTGTTTATCACGCACGCATGCACGCACTCACTCTCCAACACAACACAACACAACACGAGGGTTGCGCGCCAAAATTTATTACGCCATGGCGGCCAGGGCCGGTGCATTTACCAATAACTTACGTCACGTACACACTTTTGTCCTCGTTCTTAGCGAAGCGTGTGTAATAATTGACACACACACACATAATACACAATACACGGATTCACTTCTTTTATACAGTTGCGGAGGTGTAGCCAAAAATAACGGCTGCCGCACCGGTAATGCTGGCTGGCGGCAACTCATAATGTTGATGGTAATGATGATGACGACGATGAGTCATCGCCGTTGTCGCCTCCCAATGCTTAAAGTGGCACAAATACACACACCGCTATATACAGTTGAAGTACTCGCTCAGCCGTCGTTTTTGCTCTGGTTCCTTGAGAACCGATTGGCGTATGAGTGTTTGTGTGTGTGTGTTGTGTGTGCTTGCGAGCGGGAGCGGCAATCAACCGCATCGATTTTTCTTTTTGTTGCTATTTGCTATTGCCCACGGCAGTTGTTGCTCTGTGGTTTTTGTTGTTGTTGGTGTACGAGTTTTCTCACTCGGCTTTTTTCGGTTTGTTTGTTTTGAAAACCCTCAACCCCTCATACTTTGCTCACAGTTAGACGTTTAGACAATATGTTCTATTTTTGTGTAGCAAGCAGGATAGAAATATATATTTCTGAGTGTGTGTGTATGTGTGTGTGTGTGGGACAACGACCCTGTGTGGCTGTTTGAGTTTGCATTAGTGTGTGTATATATAGTGTGTATGCATGTATGTGAAGCGGAAATTTTGAGTCAGCTGCGCCAGGCAGCATTACTCATCGCTTGTTTACGTTGCCGGTTGTGTCCTTGTGACGTCAGGTGCTTTTAGAACGTTGTTCAAGCGTGGCATATCGTTATTGTTTTTTTTTTGACTTAATTTTTCTTGTTTATTTTTTCTTACTCTTTGTGCACACTGCTCTAAAAAGGCATTGCAGCGTAATAAGTACTTAGAATAATTTCTCTCGCACACTGCACACGCAAACAAAAACTAAATCACTCATAATCTCAAAAAACATTTCAAAAGCAACTAAAACGAAGTACAACAAAAGAATAACGGCCGACCACTTTACTCTTCTAACACAAACCTTAAATATTCAACGGAACCTTGTCGACCGCGCGTCTGCCTATACAAGTAGTAAAAACGATGTGTAGCCCACATGGTACCTTTCTTTCGCGCCCTCTCCCAGTCATACTCATTGCCTTTTGATATGATTTTGAACTCAATATGGTAGTCCAAACTACCATCCTCAGTCTCCGCAGCTAACCCTGCTGCTATGCCCTTATACAATACAATGCTTGTCGTTAATATACTTGAAGCACAAATACAACAATAACAACAACAACAACGGCGAATGAAAATTAAACAAAAACAGAAACGGATGAGTCATGATTTCGCTTGTAGTATTTTTCTGCTGTTGTTCTTGTTGTTGTTGTTTACTTTGTTTACGCTTTTGCCTCCCTCGCTCTTGCTCTAGCTCTCTCTTGCACCCATTTAGCTTTGCTCTCATCCTACTTTGTGTTGTATTTTTGTAGTTTTTCTATGCGCGTTGATTTCTTTTTCATTGCGCCCCAACCGTTGCTTCAACGCTCTGGGACCTTATTATTTCATTAGTTTTTATATTTATTTTTTTCATATTTTTTGTACTTCTTTTCATTGCTGCTTTTATGATATCTTACTGCCGCTCATGCCAATTTCATTCATATAAGAGCACTTTGTGTAGCTTCATTAAATAAGGGGTAGTGACAGAAGGGGGGAAGCGGATCACCACTCTTTTTTAAAGCTTACGCGAATGAACTCATTGCTAGCTGCGCACGATCATGAGAAAAGAAGTCGTTGAGTTGAGGCTGTACACAAATTAATACTTTCTGGTCCCACCTCCGGAGACTTACGTATTTTCACTTCATTATAACTATTATTTTTAGCTATCTCAGTTATTTGCCCCAGGGCTTCGTATTATTAGAGTTGAGTAAAGAGTTTTCAATGCTTTGAATACGCCACATGTTTCTTTGGCCTAGAAACTAATTACTTTTTTCGGGTGAATTTTTCTAAAATATTTTTTGCCTTGCATTGCAGATTTTTTCATTGCTTCATAATAAAAATGAAGGTGGTTTATCGTGACTCAATGGTTTGATTCGCTTAAAATAATTAAAGCAGTTGCTGTCACTTTAATGTTAGAAACACAAATCCTTAATTCTTTGCTGGTCATTAAAAATTCTCTTCTCGAAGTAAAATCTAATGCTGGCATCAGGTGGTGTGGGGTTTGGCTCATTCAAAACTACACTACTACACCTAAATTTATAAAATGCTATCTCTCAGCAGTCGAGTATCTCACGAATCGTTTCCTTATACTCGTATGTACATTATTCAGTAAACATTTAATCATTGATAATAAGTAGCGGTGTCAGTCTTTGTTTCTATGATAGCTTGCCACAACAGAGAACGCGTCGTTTGTCATATGACACGATGAACCAGCAAAAGGCATCCGAGGAACATTTAGAGATACACAGCTAAGCAAACCTGCTATGAGCTATCGGCTTTGTTATAGCTCAAGGTAAAAAATGTCAGCGATAGTAATATATTTTATCACAAATGTTTGCTGATTAGATAACAAAGAAGAAGTGAAGCGTTTTTGTCGTTTGCCAGCATACGAAGCAAACACGCCTATTTTGCAGAAATTCTGCTCAAGATCGTGTTCTCGCCCAACGCTTCTTTATTATGAATAATGCGAGACAAGTATTTATAAAGATTCTGTCCGTGGATATTCTTCGCAGACACACTCACGGGCATTATTCAATTATGCGTCAGCATGTTATTTTTGAACTGCAAAAAAAAAAAATGAAAAAATTAATTTAACCGGGACAGAATTCAATAAATGCGTTGTCTTCGAACGCACTAAAAAAGATACACAATATTGTTTATATCGGTGAAATGGTATACCAGAAGCACTTCATCATATTACAAGAAAAATTCCTGTGTGGGCAAGCGTAAGTGCAAAAATATTTCTGTGATATAAGTTTTTTTATAAAAAGTATTTTATTTAAGCACAACGCGCCTGCGCATTAAAATTTTATTATTTACAATATTGTACAGCAAAAAAGTTATGCGCGAATGAATCACGAACTGCTTGTGGGCCTTGGAAATCCAAAATTAACAATAACAAAGAACAAAAAACAAAATAAAAATTCATAAGTTCAGTCATGTCGCCGACTTGATACTCTTCACATAGGGCTCTATCTATCCATAGATATATTGTAGATAATAAGAACTAATTTCTTGCTATGCCTTCACTATAAGTTATACGATCCAATAGAGCGACTTGAGGGGATTAGCCTGTTAACACATTTTATGTAATACTTATGTAATACTTTGTATAATTCCCATAATCTGGGAGAATTTGTCAATATTCGCTATGAGTTTACATATATCTTTAGCATGGGTTTGTGCTCCGCTGGTGTATCTCCTCTGTGATCGTTGAGATACATAGTAATTTGAAGAATATCTACTTTAGCAGCAACAACTTGTTAGCAATAATAGTTTGGCGAATTGCTAAATGGGCTTAATCTGAACAAATTTGAAGACTCAAGATCCCGACCATTTCGTATTAGCAATTAATTAATTTCATGTATTTCATAAGGTCCGTGTTCTAACAAATTTAAAAGACCATTCATTGATGCCAAGTGTCTCTGTACATAAAAATATTTATGAACCTCAGGTTGGAGGTTGTTGTTTTGGGCGCAATGTTTTCTTCTTCTTCTTCGTTTTTATCACTTTCAAGTTGCAATTTGTATCACTTATGGGGAAGTCATTACACTCGGCTTTTGTGTTTGATGAGTAATGCGCTTGAGAGAGAGACCGTATACAATAACAACAACAATAATAATAAACACAACGAGACAAGTTTTTGACCAACTTAATGCAAACAACAAACAAAGGCGCCTGGCCTGTACTGATTTCCAAGTTGAAGGTCAACTGTTTTCGACTTGGACAGTGCAGTGTTAACTTGTATTTATGTTTTTCTTTTACTATCTCGTTTTGTAAAAATATCATTTCCGAGTTGTGATTCACCAATTTTAGGCATCAAGAATCGACATAAACAGCAGCAGAAGCCGCAGCAGACCAGACCACATATCCTGCTGCTGCTTCCTCACCTGACTTTTTCGCTTAATTGTTTTGTCTGACTGGTGTTGTGATTGTATGTCTGTCTGACTGTCACTTTAACTTAGTTTAAGTAAGCGCGGATTGAATGTCTGTCTGCCTGAAACCTGACTCACCTACGCGCCAGAAATTGATCACTTAGCGCCAACTCCTGAGCGTGACTTATGGCTTAGTGAGTGTGCAAGTGAGCGAGTGTGATGAAACAAGAAGCGACTGAGAATTAAATATACACATAAAATAAACAAATGTCACTTTGTTTTGTTATTATTGTTGTGTTGTTGTCGTTTATTTTTAAGACAAACAAAATAAATTTGTTTTATGTATCTTTGCGATATAATACCACACAACAATAACAACAACAGCGGCAGCAAAAATGACTCATGAGGATGTCGTCGCTCACGTCATCGTCGTCATTGTCGCCTCGAACACGAATTCTAGACGCGCGGCCTCCTTTTTTGACTGTATGCAGTTACCAAAATAAAAAAAAATAATCAACAAAAAAATAATCAACACACTCAGCGTCAAAAGTATGCACTCACATATTTGTCTGTCCGAATTGTCGTACTGTCTGATTTTCTATTGGCGCCGATTTAGCAGATAGTCATACTCATACTCATGCTCACACTCATAGGCCAATATGACTAGCGTCTAAGGCTGGTGATTAACTGCACGCATAATGCTTTTAATTGTTTTTTTTTCGGGGGTAGTATGACGTGTCACAGACTGAAAAAAAGATTCTTCTTTAAATATAGTAAATTTAGAACGCATCGATGACGTCATTAACATTGTAGTACTTAATCATGCGTCCACATTCGAATCGTTTGGATGATGCAACCGGTGGTGGCACGCTGATCCCGATAATTCTTTGCATGCCTCAGATTCAGTGTCACCATCACATCGCATTCATCCATTCGACTGCATTACGCATCTTGCACTCATTCAAGTCACGATGAATGACAGTCAGCACCCGACACACAGCAGTGACCTATTAGGAAATGAATTAATGAGTGTGTGTAATGAAATCTGATTCAGAAGTCGTGAAAGACAGACGTGCACGTCGTACTGAATTTGAAGAATTTGGCGGTCTCGGCATTGCACCATTGAAATGCTTTGACATTCTTACATTTGACCGACTTCTCTCGCTCATTCGACTTGTGACCACTCATCGCCTTAGAATGTTCACACACTTATTGCCTATGACTTTAGTCATATATTAATTGATTACTAATCCGGAAGGGGGCATGTTGTGCGCATTATAATTTTGCTCTAAGTCTAACTTTGCGGATTTGCTTTCGCATTGGCCAGTCTCGTGCGCGATCAGAGGGTGCGCTCAAACGATTCGATTTCGTGCAAACGAAAATAGTTCCGTTTTCGTCATCGTTGACAGTGAAGTTTCCTTTGAAGCTGAGTAATGTCGACGACAACAATTGTAAACCATATTTAGGTACTTTATGCGCAAATCAGTTTTTGATTTTTTATATAAAAATTAAACTTTGTCTCACTCATTTTGAGTTATGCCAGTTTTTTTTTTTATGGGCCCGACTGAATGAGCGCCACCACCACCTCAGACATAAACTCATAGCTAGCTGTTTGGCTATTACTTGGCATGGTGAGCAATTGTGTATGTCTGTCCTAACAAAAAAGCGAAATGATTTTTTTTTTTATTTGTTTATTTTTTATCTCTTCTTAATTTTACCGCCTGAGACATTTTTGAAAATTGTGCTAAATTTGCCATAATAAAACATAGATTGTCTGTGATTTGTTTTCATTTGTTTAACAAACCCTCCGCTACTGACGTAAATTCGCGCCCTCTTTTTTAAGTTATAGATCTTTTTTAAAACTCTTTATGAATAACCGATGACAACTCATAAATTCATTGATTCGATTGTTTGATCGACGACAGCCTATAGAAGTGTTGTGTTGATTGTACAAACAAAGAAATTAGTTTTTGTTTTTTTCTTTTTATTTTTCTGACAATTATATAAAAACTCAACCTTTCACTGCTCTCACTACACTTATCAATTATAATTTTTTATTCGTATTTTCCCAATTTTTATAACTTGCCCACTCATTTCATTAATCAAATCATCAACAACATTCGTTTCGACATTCTGAGTTCACAGTTATCGATAACTAAACAATTTCATTGATAATACAATATCATACTTTTATATTATTTCGCTGATTGAGATTACAAATATCAAACAAAAGTCTTTGTGTTTTTATATATCTCAGACCATGTCAGTGTCAAAACCTACACAAATTTACTACATACATGTTTGTTAGAAACACTCACACCTTTTTTGAAGATATCAGATAAAATTTGTGGCAAATATAGTAGTTTGGTACATTCATAAACTTAGCTTGATGTCTCTCAAAAAATACAACTTTTATAGTACTCACGTATCGTATAGTACTATATGTATCCTTGCGTACATTATTTTTTGTTCTTAAGAGTTGCAATTAAAAATTCACAAAGTACTAACAGTAAATGTTTTAAATCGTAAGTTCCGATAAATAAATTGTTGTTTTGATAGAAATTTTGGTTTTGTAGCAGCAAATGAAAACAATAAAAAGCGTTCACAGGGTGTGACCACTGAACTGGGGATGGGCATTCATCACTTAATGTAGTTTCGCTATGATTTCATGCAATTCGTGTATCGAAGGATTTTACCCTGACATATGACAAATTTTCCAGTTGTAAATTTCCCATGTTTTTGCGACTTTTTACCGTGTTCACGCGATGATAATCAAATGCATTTAGCAGCTGATAACATTACGAAATTGTAATGCTATTAGATGTTGTTGTATCTGTGTAGAGTATGACTAACTTTCTTAGAGTAAAAATCAAACGACAAATCAAATTCATTTGTTGAGGGGATTTCAGTTGGTACTGCGGCGCATGTGCGACACGAATTGATTTGATTACTTATCAGTACGGTTGTGTGGTTAAGTGTGCTGGGTTAAAAGGATTGGGGTCAGAAAAGTATATATGTATGTATATACAAATAACAATATGGGTTAATAGAACAGCAAACGTTGATGATGACTGTTCACTGCGAAATTAATTTATTATATATATATATATTATATATATATATATATATATATATATATATATATACATATGTACTCGTTTTTGAGTTTTGTTTATTAGGGCATATAAAAACTGTTGTTTTCATAAATTGTCCATAAGTCATTTCTTCGATAATTTTTGTTTTCGATTCAGTTTATCAGGCCAGCAAATAAACCTCTTGAAAGTTAGGGGTAATTATTCTCACATTTACTGTCGCCCATAATCGGTTGATTCGGCTGTCGTTCTCACGTGATAGAGCAATCTGCAGCTTCCGTCCTAACGGGGGGTACCTCCGCATTTCTGTGACTATCTTGGCCGTTTCCCCGTGAGGGCAATAGAGTGTCTTTTCAATTGTGGTTCTTGGCCAAAGGCCGAATTTGTGGGTCCGTTCCTACGTCATCGGTTTTTAGAAACGTTTTGCGCACTTTCCTTTTATTAACTGAATTAATTCAATATTTAAACAATAGAGACACCATTAACAAAAAAAAAAAACAAAAAAAATCAAACTAAAAAAAAGTATTAATTAAAATCACTTGAACAAATTGAATTGCGTTAAGGAAAATTAAAAAATGAAGCGTTCAATAGAATCGGCGAACGCGAAAAAAAAGACAAAAGCAGGGAAACATTAAAAAACACTTAAGATTCTAACTGAAACATCAAACATCGAAATTTGGCAATAAGAAAACAATTTTAGTATTTTTAATGATTATAAATCAAATAAATATTTAAATGTTTATTTAACTTATTCAAGCCCTAAAATGCGCCATTCGAGCGAACGCCACCGCACAGCCACCAGAGGCATCATTTTTTGTCGTTGTGTCGTCGTTTTTCGTCGCATTGTGCGCTTATCACATATAATAATGAATATAACGAGTGCAACAACAACGACATCAATAACGACAAAAACGAGAACGCAACGAGAAGCGTAAGAAGCAACGTACATATAAATGAGTTGTATGTATTTGCGTACATATTCGATTGTCAATAAAACCGTACGCGCTGCTGTGCTCTTGCTATGACTCATCGTTCGCGCGCACACACTCACACACACACACATTCACACACACACATTCACAAAACATGCGCTTATAAAAAAGAAGAGGTAGACACATACACAAACAGTAATGATTGCTTGCAAAAGTGCCAGCGTCAAGCAACAACAATTGGCTCGTTGGTTCGTTCAATGATATTGCGCGCGTCAATAACCAATTACGAGTGTCATTAACAAGAAGAAGAAGAAAAAGAAGAAGGGAAAAAAGCGAAAATGTGTACATATGTATGTATGTATGTATATTGATGACAACCCAGCAATGATATCGATATCATCATTATCCGCAAGGAAAATGGGATCTGGTGTTTTGTTAGTAATGGTGAGGGGGAGAGGGGTGATGAGATGTAACCATGGATAATCTATTAAGGCTCTTGCAATAATTTCATAGTTTTGTTTTGCTTTTTTTTTGATCTTTTTTGATCTCACAAACAGAGTCTTAAAAGTGATTTTTTTCGTTCTATAAGGGCACACTAATACATAAGTCTCAACGATTGCGATTGCGTGCTCTAATCAACAGTAAAGTTAGTGTCGATAACGTACTGAGGGTGCCAATAGGGCAGTGCCAAAGGCCATGGCTAATGACAATAGAAGCAGCATTAACATTTTTAGTTTTTATGGTTTCTATTACTAGTTGCTATAATAAATAAAAGTTATTTCATTTCGTTCACACTAATAATTGTTTGTCTTTAATCTTTCCAGAGGATGCACGCAAAACGGGTTCACGCGTACTCTTGCATTGTCACGCTGGCATTTCGCGTAGCGCTACGATTGCGATCGCCTACGTCATGCGTTACAAATCGCTCTCGCTGCTGGAGGCATACAAGTTGGTGAAAGGCGCACGACCGATTATATCGCCAAATTTGAACTTTATGGGTCAACTTCTGGAATTGGAACAGAATTTACGCAAGACAGGCGTTCTCGAACCATTGTCACCGGCAGCGCCACACATTGCCATAACGACGCCTGCAGCAGCAGCAACAACACCAACACCAACCCGTGCAACAACTAATTACTGTCATAACAATCCATATGTACCCCATGTGCCAGCGGTATGCGAACAACTCGAGCCTAATGCAGCTGCAGCAATGGATGAGGATTCATATGACGAAGTGGATAGTGGCGCTGGCAGTAGCAGTAGCAGCGGCGGCAGCAACTGTTCATCACGTCTAATATCGCCACCAATAACGCCTGACGATGAGGCGCCTTGCAGCAGCAATTCAGTTGCCAGTTGTCGAGCATCTAGCGCTTCCACATGCTCTACATCATCGTCATTATCAGCGTCATCTGGTTCATTGTTATCGCCGACACGACCGCTAGCGCTCTTCAAGCGTAACTCACCTGCTAAGCTCAGACTTAATTTAGAGTCAACATATATGCCAATACCCAAATCCATATCCTGTATATCCATACCCAATGCGACAAGCAGTAGCAGCAACGGCAGCAGTCCACTGCAACGTGAGGCGCCATCAACGCCGAGCTGCGAAGTGGCGCCAACTACACCCAAATTTCTTGAGAATAGTACTAACAACAATAACAACAACAACAATAATAATAATAGTCTAGTAACATCTAGCGATTAAGCGCTGTAGTCGTCGATGCTAACGCTGTGAATAATTTTATATAATAAGAGTTTGTATATAATGTATTTTTATATATGTATGTACCATATATGTGTCTAAAAGCGACTTATGTACAACGAAGCAAAAAGGAGAAGATGAAAAACAACAACAAACGATCAGACACAGTCCCTACTGTATGCAGACTAATATGTACCTAAACAACAAAAGAACTAAACACACAAACCACAGCAAGAAAATTATGGAAAAAGATATTCGAAAAGTCTTTTTAAATTTTCGATACAAAAACAAAAACGAGAAACTAATATTTAGACAAATTTTTCCACTCGCATTGCTTAAACGTAGTAAGATTTAAGTGGAATAATTTTTTTTTATTTTAATTTTTATAAATTTGATTTGTAGCCACACACCCATTCATGTGGTGGCGTTTGTTGGCGAAATTGAGAAACCTGTCAAACAATGCCGAGGTGACTTGTTAAGCGCTAAAAAGCTTATGATTTTAATTTTGAATTTGTCTAGTTCTAAGCCAAAACAAAAGCTACTAAAATTTAATTTGTAGATCAACTTAAATGTTGAGCTATTCAAGGCGCCATTGTACTCTACTTACTTCTTGAATTCGTATAACTACCAACTACCTAACTAAATTGTGTAACTAAACCCGTACCACTTAGCCAAACTATCTTTTAAGAGCGGAAATGCTGATTTTTTAGTTGAAAGTTTTTAATTTTCCGAAAAAAAACTACAAAATTTGATTTTATGAAGAACAATATACAAAACTGTTTTAAGTTTTAATTTTCACCGTAATTTTGAATTATACTCGTAATTAAAAAAATTAAGTTATGCATCACAGCAACTGCAATAATAATAGCAACAATAAAACAAAAAATACTGTTAATTATTAGCAATATTCAAAGCAGCAAAAACAAACAACAAACAAACAAAACAAAAAATATTTAAAAATAATTTGTTGGTTTACTAGTTTATAAATTAATTAATTTATTTTGTGTGTGTGAAATGCGAAAAAATGCAATTTGCAATTTGTATTTGCTGTAGAGCTAAGTCGTTCATTTATAAGTCGTACATTTTGAATTGTGAGCAAAGCAACGCCTACGGGAAACGCGTGCATCTAGAAGGAGATTAAGTAAAAATAAAAAACAACAAGAAATAAAATTAATTAAAAATTTATTAATTTAGATATTTTTTGAATGAGTAAGAGTCGAATTTTTATTTTCTGATTTTCACATATCTGTTCAAAGCCCCTTACTGAATGCGTTGAGCAAGGGGCGACTGGTAGACCATCTCGAAGAGCACGACTAAGCTGATGACATGAGTACGCAACTCTTTCAGATTTTACTCATTTTTGGGACGTTGATACACTTTTCCAAACCCCGTGGGTACCCAGTACCAAGGGTAAAGAAGCTGTGAGGTAATTATTAAGAAAGTAAAATTCCTCAACTCTGGTCTTGTATTCGTGGATTTCGACAAGCCAAATTGCTTGCCTGCCCAGGAGCCATTCGTTCAAATCTGAATTAGGTGCTTGGATTTAAGGCTGAGGTGGGTCGTTTAACATTGTGTTTAACAACTGTGTCACGTTTTTCCGTCTGTTTAGCGGCATAGACACGGTCCTGCATACAGTATTTATCAGTTGTGTACGTAAACACGAAACTGCTTAATGCATGCAGTTCAATCATACAACCGTTAATTTCTTGTGTTCTCTTTGTAGTGAACCGACGACAATGTCAATGACGGACGAACAACATTTAAAACAGAATATTATGAAAGAAATTGAAAAAAAAAACATTTATTTGTAATTTAATTTATTAATAAATTTGTTTGACTAATACTAAAACATATATATACTAAATAAATTGTAAATACTACTAATAGAATATATACTATATCCTTTTTTTAATGATGTGAAAAAAAAATTATACTTAAACGAAATTAAAAATGATGCTAATTGCGCCGAAAGGGCAAAGACATAGAAGGCTGATTCCTTCTTAGGGGGAGATCATGCGGGTGTAGCCTCTTCAGTCTTCGCCTTTTTGAGATACGGCTGTGGGAGGACGCGAGCGGATTTGGGTGCGATAAAAATCTGTAGTGATAGCGGCAGCTGTGAGAATCACCTTCATAACAGTTGGCAAGGAGAGATCCCTGTGCAGCGTGGTGCTGCGGACGTACCAAGGGGCGCCCGTAAATCTTCTGAGAGCCTTGCTCTGACACGCCTGCACTCTCCTGATGTTGTAGGAAGCAGTAGTGCCCCAAATTTGTATGGCGTAGCGCCAAGCAGGTGCCACTACTTGCAGATAGATGAGCCTTTTATTAGTTAAAGGTAACTTATTCGATGGGCGGAGAAGCCACTCCAGTTTCTTGAGCTTTTGGTAGCAGCGCGCTGTAACTACCTTAATGTGTGCACGCCAGGTAAGACGCTTAACCAGGATCAGACCGAGATACCGGATTTGCTCCATTTGCGGAATGATGCCTGTGTTTTAAGTCACAACTGGACAGACGCCTTGTCTTAATGTGAAGGTGCAGTGAGCTGATTTCTCAGAGTTTATGGCTAAATTCCAGCGCCTGGCTGTATATACTAAAAGTATATACTATTCATTATTTATTTCACAGCACGTCCGCTCTCTGCAAAGCTGCACACGCACTGCACAAATTAATACATATATATATATATATATATATATATGTTCAATATCAAAATGATTTGGATATTGTTCCTATCATCGTATGTGAGATTACCGCATGTATCTAGCACTAACACTATGATAACGTCCGAAGCTGCATGCAGGACCGTGTCTAGGCCCCATTATTTTCAATTATTATTTTTCTATTTCATACGTAAAAATCAAAACGGTTTGGATATTCCGTCTGACATTGTAAATGTCATGTACGACTCATTCCAGTGCTGCCCTTGCCGTGTTTATTCACAGTGCCCATAACTGTACGGCAGTGGTGCCAATTAATGGCATACAGAAAACATACCGTTTGCCGGCAGCGCCATTCTTCATATAGTAATTCATATTCAACGTGTTGGACGTTGGTGATCCGCTTAGTGTCAAACTTGTTTTAATGAGCAACAATCCCAACATGTCGAATTTTTTCGAAAGCGTTTCTGTCAGTTCCACTTCTTTCGGGCGCATTATTGGTCGTGGTGGTCAAAACATAAAATCCGTTCAAACCGAAAACAATGTTAGGGTCGATATCGATAAGGAATCATCAGTGGTAAAAGTGAGGGGCAGATATGAGAGCGACGTTTCCAACGCGGCCGCGCGTATACGCGAGTTGGACCTACAGGGTAATTACACTGACGATAGAATTGACAGATGTAGTCGCCCGGCTCGCGAACACCATATTCCTGGAACTGGTGGTCAACGTGCAATTCATGTAATCGATGACGACTATGACATCTTCAAAGATTATAGAAGCAACCGCAAGAGCACATCATACGGGCAACGATTTGACGCACATGAAAATCCTACGCAGGCACCGCAATCGATGCCATGTGATTCCAGTGGCGAAGTCAATTGGAAGGAAGTTTACGAGCGATCTGTAAGTATAGATCACAGAAAAATTACGAATATTATATTAGTATTATGTTCATAATTGTAGCTCCTGGCAAAAAAGGAACATTGGGCCAAGGCTCCGGAGCTGACAAAGGATTTCTACCAGGAACATACCGAGGTAGCAAACTTGACCCCCGAAGAAGTTCAGCGCATACGTGATCTGAACAACAATATTCGCGTGTCGCGTTTATTCCTTTCGGAGGATGGGCCAACAAAAAATGGCGATTCTTTACCGATACCGAATCCTATATGGCGTTTCGAACAGTGTTTTAAGGCATACCCCGATCTGATGGCCGAAATTGAAAAGCAAGGCTTTACAAAGCCATCGCCAATACAAGCACAGGCTTGGCCGATTTTGCTGAAGGGCAATGATCTCATCGGAATTGCTCAAACGGGCACGGGCAAAACGTTGGCATTTCTCTTGCCCGCTATGATCCATACAGAGTACCAAACGGTGAAGCGCGGTCAGCGTGGCGGCCCCAACGTGTTGATTATGGCACCAACTAGAGAGCTAGCGCTACAAATCGAATCTGAGGTTAATAAATACCAATTTCGTGGTATGCGAGCGTAAGTGTTGTGTCAGGTTAGCCTCATATTAATCATCTAAAACTAAAATTTGTTGCAACTCATGCAGTGTCTGCGTCTATGGCGGTGGCAGTCGTAAAATGCAAATATCAGATGTGGAAAGGGGCGTAGAGATTATAATTTCGACGCCAGGCCGTTTGAATGATCTGGTACAGGCCAAAGTCATCAATGTATCGTCCATCACCTACTTGGTGCTCGATGAAGCCGATCGTATGTTGGATATGGGTTTTGAGCCTCAAATACGTAAAATAATGCTCGATATACGCCCCGATCGACAGACAGTTATGACGTCGGCGACTTGGCCACCCGATGTACGTCGCTTGGCGCAAAGCTATATGAATAACCCCGTACAGGTATACGTTGGTTCTCTCGATCTAACGGCGACGCATAGCGTAAAGCAGGTCATCGAGATTTTGGAATCGGTTGAGGATAAATATGAAGAAGTGAGTACTGATTCCGTTTTCCCAGGGAATTGCAAGATTTTAATTTATGCCCATCAACAGATTAAAAGATTCGCCGGAAAAATGCAACCTGAAGAGAAGGCAATCATATTTTGTGGACGCAAGGCGCGTGCTGATGACGTATCCTGTGAACTTAGCCTCTCTGGCTTTGAAACACAGTGCATACACGGCAATCGCGAACAAAGTGAGCGTGAGCAGGCCATTGCCGATATAAAGTCAGGAGATGTCAAACTTTTAATCGCCACCGATGTCGTTTCGCGGGGTCTCGATATAGACGATTTAACGTGAGTAGTGGGTTGCTAAGCCAACTACATCTTTCTACTATAACTAACACGTTTTTGTTGCACATTTTTTCAGTTATGTTATTAACTTCGATCTGCCGCGCAGCATTGAAGAGTATGTGCATCGTATTGGGCGCACAGGACGCGCCGGACGTACCGGTACCTCAATTAGTTATATGACACGCGAAGATTGGGCCATGGCTAAGGAACTCATTGGCATATTGGAGGAAGCCAATCAAGAAGTGCCTCAAGAATTGCGCGCTATGTCCGAACGCTTCAGCGCTATGAAGTTAAAGCGCGCAGCCGAAGGTCGTGGCGGCGGCAGTCGTCGCTTTGGTGGGCGTGGCGAACGAAATCGCTATTGAATCAGGGAATTTATAACCAAAGCAATAATTAGTATTATGAATGCAGTATTACTGCACGTTCTCATACAGTGAAACAATTATTTAATCATGAAAAGCACTTCATTCCAAAATTAGCTTATACTCATCAATGATTTAGTTTTAACTTAACTATGAACTCTGATAGAAACGCTTTGTTTTCTAAAACAATCTCGAATTTATTTAGATCAAATAAAAACTGAATTATCAATTTCGTTAGTTATGTATATCGCCTATAAATTAATGTACGAGTATAATCTACATATCGCTCTTCAGAGCTTTATTTCTGTAAGATCTAAAACATCATTGAAGGCGTTCTCAACGCCCTTTTGGCTCTTGTAAATGGTTTCCTCGGTCTCTGCGATGTTCCAGAGCTCGTCATCGTCGTCGGCATTCATCGTCGTCATCCCTGCGCTGGTGTCGTGCGCTGCAACGCGTTTCGCCGCTCTACGTTGTAGAGCATTGCGTTCGCCTTTCTTTTCAGCACGACTGGCCATCAACAGTTGGCTTTCTTCGAAGTACTGGTTCGGATGATTGATGCTTATTTCGTTGGGCGCATCGTGTGTGACTTGAAAGTACTTCGAGCAGGCCAACTGATAATGCCCGCGCGACGCAAATGAAACGACATCCTGCACATGTCCAGGAAGCAGCCCATGAGCGACTAGCTTCAGTTTGAGTGTATTCTGATCGTAGATCTTAAACGGACAACCATGGCAATCGCCGGGTACCGGATTATCCTGTATAATCTTCAGGCACGAATACGGTGAATAGTTTACCATGGAACCCTTTTTGCCGTAGTTATGCTGTATGTTGTACTCGTAGCTCTTCGAGAATCTCTCGGCATCCATCTTCTTCGTAAATTCTTCACGCCAAAACCGTATAGAATCCTCCAGTGTAACACCGATACCCTTCAGGAAGAGGCCATACTGCATACGGCCGCTATGTTTAATGTGATGATTCGCGCGTACGTGCTCATGACACATTCGCATGCACAGTGGCATCGATTTTTTGGCCAAATCATCCAACGCCTCGGGCGGCACACCAGCATTTTTACTAACCGTATAGTCCTTACCCGTGTACGAGGTGTGCAATGACTTGAGCAGATGGTAGACGCGTTCGTCTGTCTCAATGCTGCGTATCTGGTGTTGTAACGACTGCAGTCCGTGGTCGATTTCCTCTTGCTGCTTAGAGCCTACCACAGAGACAAAGTCATGCGTATTCACATAGGCAAAGCCACCTTTCAGATAGCAACGCCGATTGCGCACCAAATCGAGCACCTGAGTGAAGGGCACCCTGTAGAATTCGAGCAATTCGATTTTGGCCACACTCTGACCGACGGTGCTCTCGTACAAACCCTCTTTGACTTCGTCTTTTTGGACCTCACTAAGTGGCTGGTAGTTCAACTTGTTCAACTCTAGAAAATTTTTGATCTCCGTACTAGTGAGAGCTGAGAATTTATAACGAAACAACTCCATTTCGCGTGTCAGAAACCAACTGACAAAAAATTAAAATAATTAAGAGCTTAAGTAGGAAAATGTGAATTTACCGTTTTAACTCCTCAGTTCGGCAATAGGCCAGGCGTAATATGAAGTGTGATAGATAGTCACGTCTGCGCGCCTGCAAATCCGCGTCACGCTTGGTGCTGTTTACATTTGTATTGCTGCTATTGGTGGTGCACAAACGCAGATAGCCACGTAGCCCCTCACGAGTTAACTCGAAATTCACGTACTCTTTCCACTCGTCCGAGTGAAAGCGTATTCCTTTGGTTGTTGCCTGCTCCAAGATGCGGAGTACACGCAGCCGCTCCAGTGCTAATTCTTCGAATTCATGGATTTTAATGTCCTCCGTGGGTGGATAGTGATAGAGCATTACATTATGCGGGTACTGTTGCTCCAAACTCCCAAATTCTGGTTTTATTTCTGTCCGTACGCGTACTTTACGTCGGAAATCCATTTTTCAGCATTGAACTTTACAAACCTCTCGGCAAACGAATTTTGGCGCGAAATTTTTTGTATGACCTCAGCTGTTCCTCTCAGGGTTGAATCGGCACAAATGATTGAGTGTATTTGTTGCCAGAGATGTGCATTGATGTAAATTACTAACTTTCGAGTGATGAAGAAATAAGTTTTGTTATTTGTTAAAATTGTTAGAATTAAATAAAACCGTTTAATAAAAGGAAAGATTAATATCTGAACTTTAAGATAACTACAGTTAATTCCCTGCGCTACACCGAAATCGCACAATTATCTGGCATTGCGGTAAACAGATTTTGGCTCAGGATACTCGAGCATCATGGAATCTAAAAGCGTTGCATCTCCACTTGAAAGTTTATCGCCATTAGGTGATAAGCCCAGCGAAGTTAGGGAGCCAACGATTGAGAGTATCAATGAAGTTATACCGCCCGGTTATACGTTGGAACATCTGCGCAATGTCATGCAGTCGACCAGCATCCATGAGCAGTGCGCATTTCTAAGAGACACCAATGATGTCGACGAGGTATTGAATTCATTTCTTGAAAACTTAAAACTCCTGGTGCGGTGCTCTCGGAACGCCCGTATAGGGTAATACTTTTCTCAACAATTGGCGAACCCAGTTATTGTGCCGGGTTATCAACCACATATCTTTTACTCTGTTTGAACTATTAAAGCGCTCCAACATCAACAATAATCACATTTTTTATTCTTACACTCCTGTCTAGGTGTGTGACAAATTTTTGGCACTTATGCAGAAGGATAAAAGCTTGGAAGAAATGGCCGCGCTCCATGGCGCTGCTTGCATTATCTACTTGATACCATGCACTCCAGAGTGCACATTGGTAAGGCGTACACATCTATTGGATAGAGTCTTCCAAGAAGCGGATACATTGATCCCTTACCATGTGCGTTTTGCTTATATACTGATATTTGGATTGCTAAAATTTGTTTATTTTAAAGATTAATTACTTTGTCGAACAACTACTGCCAAAACTAAAAATGGAAGATGAGAAGGGTTATATGCTTAACATGCTCAAACTGCTGCCGCGTATGTCAGTGGCTAGCGAGACGGGGAAAGCGATTGCCGTGAGCATTGCCAGGTTCATTATTGGTGAAATAGTCGGTAGGCGTTTTGCACTGCATTCCTTTAAAAACGTAAGCTCCCTAATCCATAAATATCGTCATAGTTTTACTAATTCGAGGACAGTTTAGGGAACTTATCAATATGTTGCACCAACTAAGTGTGGATGATTTAGAGAAATTGGAGCTAAGAACGGTCTATATACTCGTCCATGCGCTTGGCTTCATACTTAGTGCTGTGGCCCTTGGTCAGAACGAGGCATTTACCAATGCCGGCTATCGGAATATGAAGCCGACACCAGGCGAATCCAAGAAGCTGCAAAAATGGTGTGAAACACTTCGATGCACAGTGGAGCCGAAGGATATAGAGACGTTAGATAGTGAGTTACGCATGCAAGTATGTAGCGTTTATATGTAAGAAAGCCCTCGCTTGTATTAAACAAGACTCTTTTTAGATAACCCGATTTATTATGCTAACCATATTAAACGCTTTAGGCTCAGATGACAACATTGCTTTTAGATGACTAAATAATTAAAATAAATATGTACTTTTATGTAAACTTTATTGTAATATAATTTATGCGACTTAATCTGCGCCACCGGCATATTTTTCGAGTAATTCCTGTTTGCGTTTTCTCAACAGCGCCTCCTCGACGTCCTTTTGTGTTGGCACAGGCACGTGTGCAGTGAAACGTGGCGCTAACAGCTGCATAGGGTTGTTCTCGGCTTCGCGAGCCTTGGCATCTTCGGCTGCTTCTCGTGCAGGTCCCGACAACGGGTAGATATCGTCATCGTCGTCATCATCGTCATGCTCGTTGCCAATGCGTCCGTCGCGTGCCATTTTCTCCTTCCATTCTTGCACAGCACGCTGTATGGCTTCGTGCTCCAGGCGCTCCTCCAATGGCAGCAATACACCGTCCTCATCATCACGATAGCCATAATATTCGGCATCGACATCTTTCATTAGCTCAGCGCGTGTTTTGCGTGGCGGCGGCGGTGGCTCTTGTTCGAAGAGTTCACGCACGCCCGGTAAATCCTTTGCTGCGCCAAAATACTTATAGCCGCGATTGCCGGGCACTTCGCGCCCCTCCGCATCAAACATTTTCGGGCCATAGCGTCGATAGTGGGGACCGCCTAATGCTGATATCTGGTTTTCCCAGTGACGTTTTTCTCGAAGTAGTTTGTTGATCTCATCGTTGAGATCTCGAATGCGAAATTCACCCAACCCAGCTGTAAATGTGAGTCATTAGTAGGATTTCGCGATATTATTACTTTGTTAAAACGGCTATCGAGGCATTTTGATACTTACCATTTTGTATTTGTGCAACTTTTTTCGAAATCTCACGTATAATCTCCAACCGATATTTCTCGCATTTGGGCAGTTCTGTACACTCCGAAGCCAAATATGGTCGGCGATCCTTGTCGCCTGATTCTATTTCCTTAGCGGCGCGCCAACGCGCCAATGTTGTCCTGTGTAAAAGAATTAATAGTAACTTAAAAACGAATTTTGCATCTACGTCATTGATTTATTTACATAGCCTTCTCTGCATTTCGAGCCTATAAAATACATAATAATTCATTAAACGTTTAAAAATTTTAAATTGATTTTGTTACTTACCATTTTGTTTAGCTTTTCTGATTCTTTACACCAGATGACGATTTACCCATCAAAGCGGTAACTCTGTTCAGGTGCAACTCTATTAGTTATCGAACCGATTAACACGATACAATCAAGTAACACGGTGCTTATATTTTGTGATCATTACACCCTGTGTTATTGTTGTTGCCAATTTTCTGGGTGTAGCGAAAAAGAAATAATTTGTGAATTTAAGATATTTATTTAAGATAATCGCGAATATGTTGGCGTTGATCAATCGGATATTGGACTGGTTCAAGAGCATTTTCTGGAAAGAGGAAATGGAACTGACGCTTGTAGGATTACAGTTCTCAGGCAAAACGACGTTCGTTAATGTTATTGCAGTAAGTATCAAAGTTTACGCTGAGGGACGTGTGGATGTGGATGTGTTGCTGTTTCGTAGCGTCGTTGTCTACCCAATGCTGTTTTCTTCCCATTGGACTTGCTCGGTCTCAACGGTTAAGCGTATGGTCGGGGGGAACAACGACAACATAAACTAGTGCCACAATAGTTCCCCTCACATCCTTTACACACCTACACTTTTCATATTTTTTATTAAGTCCAGCTGCTTTAAAATTCTATTGATTTGCCTTTTGTTTGTATTATGTGCATTGGATTTGTCTCTCTTTGTCTTTAATATTTTCTCTGCCTGATTAATTATTAATTCCGGACTAATTTTCTTCATTGTTTTAGTTGCTTTGGTTTTTAATGAGTCAATACATTTTATGTGCGCAGAGTGACGCCATTTCGCCGCTACCACTCTAAATGCTTAATGCATTTCGGAGTCCAATGATGGCTGATAAGCAAAGACAAAGACGACTTACTTTGTCTCTACTCGAGTCGATGTAGATTTAAGTAAAACTTATAAAACTTGCAATTTGAGTCGTTTTTGTTTATATTTTTGCCATTCACCGATGGTGTTTTTCCTGAAATGAGTCACGGGCATCAGACAAAGCGATTTAAATAGATTATGTTGTTGTCTTTAGTACTTAATTTCCACTTATGTCTTTCTCTAAAATAAATAAATAAATTTATGTGACTTGTGGGGGAGGGGGGCTATGCTTCCTAGCGAAAAAGAAAAAAATAAAAATGTGCTGACTTAACCCAGCCTAATTTTATAATTCCGCACTATATGTTCTAATTTAAAAATGTCGCTCGTGTTCTATTCTACAGTCTGGTCAATTCGCTGAAGATATGATACCCACAGTAGGTTTCAATATGCGCAAGATCACAAAAGGCAATGTAACCATAAAGGTTTGGGATATCGGCGGCCAACCGCGTTTCAGATCGATGTGGGAACGCTATTGCCGCGGCGTCAATGCGATTGTGTAAGTCTAGAGCCAAGCTTAGCATAAATTAAGCTAAAAAATATTTTTTTTTTTTACTTTTATTTTAACACGATTAATACGAACAACAATAATAACATCTACAGCTACATGGTTGATGCAGCCGATTTAGATAAAATGGAAGCATCGCGCAACGAACTGCACTCACTGTTGGATAAACCACAATTGGCCGGCATTCCAGTGCTCGTTTTGGGCAATAAACGTGATCTTCCAGGTGCCCTCGATGAAACCGGCCTCATTGAACGAATGTAAGTGCAGCAGCTAATTAAAATCAACTGCAGACAAAGAGACAGACACACACACAAACAGAGAGATGGAGATAGACAAAAAGACTAACGTAACTAACTTCTAACGCTTTGTTGTTTTGCAGGAATCTATCGAGCATACAAGATCGAGAAATCTGTTGTTATAGTATTTCGTGTAAGGAAAAGGATAATATCGATATAACGCTGCAGTGGTTAATTGCGCATTCGAAAAGCCAAAGCCGTTAGAGGTTAGCATGACCAGCGCTGTGGCGAAGCTGTGAAAATCTCTCGAATGTTTGCTGCGCGCATACTACATCACACTGTCAAAATAACACAAGCATACCACACTCACAAACACACACACACACATACACACACAAGACATATGAGAATGAATGGAAAACTATTGCAATTTGCTAAAACTGTAGCGATTTATGAGAAAACTAGTAATTTAATGTAATTTTTTCGAAACAACTACAATTTTTAAAGTGGCTAAACAAAATTAAGTCGACAACAACAGCAACAGCAGCAACAACAGCAGTAGTAGCAGAGTAAGATGAATTTTCAAAGTTCCTTAGAACGTACGCATGGTGCTTGGCTCCAACTGGAATGCCTCGTTCACAAATCCTCACTCTCATCTAGAGCAATGAAGTGCGCTGTACACTTTTGTAGTCTCTTTTAACTGCTGTTGTTGCTGTTCGTGATTAACTAAGCAGGCATAAAAACATACACACACTTGTAAACACACCCACAAAAACCACAAACACATACCTACACCTACAGTGTAACAACACACAGTGACATTTCTTTTGTTATTTATCACTGAACCTTTGTGATTTATTATTTTTGCGTATTCAATTAAGCCGCCTTGTTTATGATAAATTTGCGTCAACTTTTTTGTGTGTAAACTATTTTATAGGCCTATACGTTTAGCAAACGTTTGGTGTGATGCTATAAGATTATTATTTATTAGAATTTTATGTATTATTATTAAAATAGCAGATGTTTAAACAACTAACAAAAACCAGTAGAACTTCTTGCAAAGCAAAACGAAATTAGCAGGCAAAAATATGAATATATAATTTTTAGCAAAAAGAAAATGGTTTAAAATAAAGAGTTAAATTTAAATTTAAGCACGCAATAGCAAAATTTTGCAAAAATGAAAAAAAAAAAACAAATAGAAGAAAAGTTATTAATGATAAATGATAATGGCATGGTTTTTAATGTGTATAATGTAACGATTGTTTGATGTTTGATGTGTTGTTGAAATTTGTCGCCAATTAAGCAAAACCTAATCGAGAGATGTTTTTAAGCTGATAATGGAAATAGACAGGAGCGAAAGACATAGCAAGTGGAGCACGCTTTTTTCATAAATGTTTAATTTTGGAGGGCGTGTGTGTGACGAAAGTCTTTGCAACATTTATTATTTATATGACGAGAATACAAAGCGATGACTAAAATATATATAAACAAATTTAATAAAGACATAAATTAATTTCAAAAAATCTACAAAATGTAAATGAAAATATTTTTGTGCTACAATAATAACAAAAATGTAACACTGGACATATTGGACTTGGAAACTATAAACTTTTAAAGTGACCCAAGACACAAATTGTACCACGAAGCCTATTTGAGTTGAGTTCAAGTCGTCACAAACCAAAAAGTTCTTGGTATAATTGGAGATGTGGCCTAAGCTTTGTTAATATACAAAAAATTGAGAATATGTATACAGCAGTTTTATACTTTTCTGATGATTTTTACTAAACGACAACACTACCTACAATACAGAATAATTAATTAACCATCTGTTCAGAAGGCGCCAATGCAACCTCCTGTAAAACAGACTTTTAAATGGCAATTTTATTTGAACCTTAATTGCGCTGATTATTTCATCATAAATGCCTCGCTTCTTCAATCTCAGGTGAGCATAAATACCTTGCATAATTTTTCCTATATTATTCTACTTGTTATTTCATGCGACTTTCTACTGTATTACATCTTAATATTCCAGGTAATAGTACATCAGTTCAGAAGTCATAAGAAATAAACATAAGTCCTCCGAGCTTGGAATACCAATTGTGGGCGGGAAGGTTGAGAACAGGTTGGAAATTTCAATACACATAAGACCCCACGCAAACCACTTCATATCCTTGAAGTTAACTATGAAGGAAAAAAGCAACGATACAAATTATATTTACCATGCAACGTACTTGTAATCTCGCATCAAATCAATGCAAGAAGCCAATTGTAGAAAAAGACATTAGAATACAAAATAGTTCCGTGTCATGTAAAACAAAATTTATGGTTGCAACGCGTGTTGATTTATTGTGCAACACATCTGAGGCAGACGCCTTCATTATTCTCACCAGCCGAATCGCCATCAGTAATCGCTGCCACCCAAATGAACGTTGTCGCCACAATAAATACCCGAAAAAGACAGGAATGAATGCGTTGGGGAAGCGCTTTGCAGCGCGTGCTTGCAACCTGAGTTGTGGCGAACTAAAATCTAATTAGAAATTCTGTAGGCATTGCCATAGTCAGCAGCAGGTTTCCAGGAATGCGCCGTCGCGTCAGAGTCTTTGCCGGCCTGCTGCCGGCTCGAATGAGTCACAATGAAATGCACGTCTTCACTTGTAGGTTTCCTGCTTCCCTTTTTTACTTTGCTTGTCGTTTATTTGTTGATTTAATTAATTTGCTCGTTTACATGTAAAATCATAATTCAATTCAATTACTTGAATGTTGAAGTTCTTCATTGATTTGTGTGCGTCACTGCGCAGGTTCATCGCTTAAGTCTTTCGTTTTCGTTGACACTTACATGGGCGAGTGTGGCACGAGTTGCTTGAACTACTAATTAGCATCATCCATTCAAGATAAAAATCTTAGAATTTGGTCTGGTTTACCTTTATTTGCGTTTTTTGTATTTAGTTCTCTGACACAAGCCATTTTTATTACACTTTGCGAATGTAATAAACATTTTAATTGGACAAGAAAGAGTTCAGGTAAGTTCCCTAAACCACTCGAAAAACCCAGATGACATTAAATGTTTGTCTCTTGTCTCGTATTTAGTATTTTCAGCATACGCAAAGGCAGCAAACTTTTCAAACCAACCAGGCAATATAGAATTTAATGCTGAATTTCTTAAGTCTACTCTGCGTTATTGGTACTCGTGCTGATTACATAATGCGATAATACGCACCATCAGGAATAAATATTTTTTTGCCAAATTTTTTTTGTTTTGTTTATTATTTTTTGTGATTAGCGAAATTATATTTCAACAATTCAAATTTTGCAGTCAGTTCATGTTTTCTGTTTCGTTTGAATTGTGCCGACTTTGCCAAAAATAAAGAGGGGGAAAAAAAAATTCGCAACTTTTTGAAAGGTCTCATTTTTGAGCGTACTTTCGCACATCTACTTGTGCACTTGTGCCGCTTTATGTAGATATTTTGCTCCTAGATAAAATCTTGTGTAAATACACCTAAATTTATCTCCTTTCCCATTTTTTTTCTTTTGCAGATTTGTTGCTGCTGATTTCAAAATCTTTTGTGACTTCCAAATTACTGACACCACTAAGAAACGATATGTTTGGGTTTTTAGGAGTACTGGACGTCATAATTTGACTTTCCTTATGACTGGTACATTTTTTTTTCGATGTAGCTGGCCTATCTCATACGAAGCTTTTGCTTATGACTTAAGCAATACCGAATAAACGATGGTTTTATTCTAGCTATGGCTAGAAAGGGGCCAAAGCTATAACCGAGCATCAGGATGACGATCAAAATTGGTAATTTCGAATGCGCGTGTGTGACTCCCACAACAGCAATTGCAAGCAACTTAACGATTTACAAATTTTGCAATGGCAAGGACAACAACAAGAAGGTATTCGTAGCGTACAAATTTTAATCAGCCGAAAACAATTTAAGTGGAAAAATGCATGTTCACGAATTGTGGCAGGCAACAACAATTGACAACAACGTTGTTATTGTCGTTGCTGTTGCCATTGCTGTTAACAAATGTTATGCCAAACGAATGAAGGTTATTGTATGTGCTCAGTTGTACTTGTTGTTGGTCACGCCGGTGCTTGTGGCATTAACATTTGCCCAATTTGGCAAGCAGCACCCACCACATGAAGCGCCCATGAATGTTGTTTAGTTTTCTTGGGCACATTTTCGAATTATGCCTAAATATATTTTAATTGAACTACGGCCCAGTATGAGAGAGCAACGCCAGAGAATTGCTTTGGCTCATTGTGCTTGTGGGTGTTTTGTGTGTATGCCTGTGTGTGTGTGTGTATGTGTGTGCAGAACGCGTCTGTGGCAAATGTTGGCCTTTGGTGCGATAACAATGGCCCACCAAAAGTGTGTCTCCGACATGCTGTGCCACCTGAAAAGTTCTTGGAATTGTTAAAACAAAAAATGCCATCTCGAAGTCAAAAACAACAGCAACAGGAAAAAAGAAAGAAAGCAAATGGAGCTAACGAAATAGCTGCAACAGGCATAAAGTTCAAAATTTAACAAGCTGCTGTTCCGGCTTCTTCGTCACCTTCGTCTTTGCCTTCGCCTTCGTCCTCAACCAACTTCTTCATCGTCGTTTTCGTTTTGGCGTCTCCTGGCCTTTTCTGAGTACTTGGCAGACTCGTGGGCAACAATTTTCATGTTTTAGCGTTTGCTGTCAGCAGCAAATAGCAACAACTGTTGCTGCAACAAGTATCCAAAGCGCAGCAGAAACAACGACAGCAACAACAACAGCGCTCATGCAAATAAGTCGTCGTTTTTCTACAGAATCATTCTCATCGTTGTTGTCGTTTTCATCTTCTCTTGCTTTTTGTTGTTGTTGCTGTTGCTGTTGCCGTTGCCGTTGTCCCCATCAACATCAGTAGCCGCAGCAATATCAGCATCAACCGATTTCCAATGTGTTTGTGTGCAGCTTATGTCCTCCATCACTGTATTCCAAACAGTATCGCGCTGGCAAATCGTTTTTGTCGTTTTTGTTGCTCTTATTGCATTTGTATATGAGCCTGGCTGCCAACACTGCGCACATACAATTAGTTTTCTACTCCTTTTATATTTTTTTCACTTAGTTTTCGGTTAGTTACACGCTTAAAATTTTCATTTATCGGTTTTATCCTTATTAGAGCTAGACTATTTGATCGATTAAGTTTTTATTAAATTCACGCCATTCGACAATTCGGCATATTATATGCAATTTGTTGCACATCAATGCAAAATTTATTCGAAGCTTTTACTCCACTTCCATTAAGAATCCTTTTTTCCACTGCTTCGCTCGTTCTGTTGGACATTATCACTTGTTGCTGCTCGCACGCCAGATGATCGCTCGATTGTTTGCTCACTCACGCACACGCGAGTTCTCCACTCCACTGCTCGATTGCCATTTGGCTTTGCTCCACTAATAAAGTTCTCAGGTGTGAACGTTTTATTTCTTGCATTTAATTGATGACAACGTCTTGGAATTTTTGTTGGTATTTTTACGAAGTTTGTTCTTTTGCTTGTTTTTTTGTTCGCTTGCTTTCCTCGCTGCTGTGGAATTTGCACGTTGTTAAGAAACGTGGAGCAGAAGAGCGCAGGCGACTGTGTCCAAGATGTGGAGAGAACGAGAAGCTGTTACAAATGCACATTTATTTCCCTCCAACTTTTCCATTCCTTTTCAAATTTTATTCTCGCGTTGCGTGGCGTCGCTTGGGTGTTGTTTTGGTTGCTTGTGCTTATTATCAAAAATAGCTTCATTAAAATACATTTTTTATAGGCTTTTTAATGAGAAGTGTTAATTAAATCGTGTTGAATGTGTGTTATATGAAATTATGTTTTATTATGTGCATTTTAAGTAATATGAAGTAGTTCTGTCTTTTTAATGTTGTATTTGAGTGATGCGCTGCTTTGTGCTTTGATTTTTGTTTTTTCTTTTGTACTTAAAATTCGCATTGGCTAATAAGCTCAATGAAATTGAGTACGCCTATAAGAAACGATTAATGTGTTTTATAATTTGCAAAACATTAATTTATTAATTTACCTTTCCACAATCTAAAGTGCTGTATCACAAACTTTCTTGTGATTTTTAGTTTGCTGCTGGGCACTAAGGAAAAGCTATTTCGGATTCTATTGATGCACTGATTCGGACCCTGCATTCGTATCATCATCATGACTATGTAAGGTAATGTAAGCGAACATCTGCATCATTTGGAACAACAAAGAACTAAGAAAAATAACAGTTAATGCATTCAAAAGTTTTGAGGTAAAAGTAGTTTTCCTATTATATATCTATGGTATATAACTTTATATTTGTCCGTCTGTCTGTCCCAAGCCTACAGACACCGACATTGTTTGACTGAATACCATAAAAATTGGTGCATATATGAATGTTATCATGGAGAAGGTTTTTATGTAAAGACTTTATGTACGACAATCTATCGAGAAAGTCGGGAAATTCTATACAATTACAATTGCTTTTGTTTCAACCAAGCTTTATAATTTAAACAGTTTGCTTTCGGTATGAAATAGAATTAGAAGACGATCGAATGAACTCGAAAGAAAATGCGGGTTACGCGAACTCATACGATTTTTTTTTTCGCTAAAGGCGACTTGCCGTTTACACAACGCCCAGCAAAGCCGGGTCACCTGTCACTTTAACTTTATAAATCTTATTTTATATACATATGTCCTTTTTCTGATTAGAGAATATTCTCGTTGCATACAAAGTGTGCAAGAAAGATTTCGCGAGTCTGCGAAGGACCCACAATACACTATTTCATACGGCCTTAAGCAAAAAAAAACATATCAATGTATATGTTTTAGGAAGCGATTTTTAGTTTAATCATATTTTATATTTTTGTTAAATTTTTTAAATATAAATATGTGTGTCAATATTAGAAGGCAAAACGGCTTGAGACATAATAATTTGACAACCCATATTAGTGCCAACAGGAAAGGTTGCGTCAGCTATTCAGCTATGACATTATGTATTACTCTATTATACAGAGCAAATCTAATGCTGAGCTCGGCTGTGTCGAGATTTGAGTTTTACTTAATACTGTTTTCTCCGAAGTAAATAAATCTCAGTACTCACACATTTTCGTCTGAACTCATTTGTTGATTTTGTGTGTGTGTTTTGTCTCTAGAGGCAGTTTTGGCGATAACCAATTTTGCTATCGACCGTAAGAAAAAGAAAAAAAAAAACACTTGGCACGCTCAGGTTAAGATTTCCAGGAATTGAAGACGACTAAAATCGTGTTTGATTTTTGTTTATTTAATTTTTCGTTTGCCTTAACTCGAATCGATGCTTTTGCTGTTGCTGTTGCATTTGTTGCATGCAACAGTAGCACCAGTACAGTACAACAATGCAACAACAACAACAACAACAACATACACACACAACATGCAACAAAACGAGAAGCACCTTGTTAACTAATTAAAACCAAAATATATGCAAATCAAAGGCCAAACAAAACTTCAACAATACAAATACACACACACACACACACACACACACACACACACAACTCATCGCAGTGGCTTGCAACCTTGCTGCAAATTGAAGTACCATGTGGCCTAACTGAAAATGTTTCGTACACGAATAGCAGATAAAGCTTTCGATCTAGCCTACGATCAATTAAGAGGAAGCACATGTTTTAAGTTAATAGGGAGAATTTTGTATTAAATTGCAATTCGGATGCGGATTTCGCAGAATTCCCAGTGGCGCTACAAATGTGTCAAAGTTGAGCAATTAATTCATAAGTCTACAATAGGCGAGTCTATAAGGGGCCCTCCAGAGAAGCGTATTTTGAAAAACTAATTGCGATTTTCTGGTGGTCCCACACAAACGCACACACACATACGAATACTTAGATTTCATACGAATCCAATATGGATTTACGAGTTCTCCGCACATGAAGCAAATCAGACTGCGCTGCTACATTGCCTTTTTAGGGGTTCCATTTAAGTTATTGTGCTCGGCGTTGTTCCCTGGAGAAACGCGATTGGTTGTCCGTCCATCCGTCCGTTTGTGTATTGGTTTTAAAGGTGCGGACATATGTAAAACAAGCGCAACAACAAAACTTTGGTAACCGAAGTGCAGACCCCAGCAAACTAAACTAAAGCAAAATCAAAACCAAAGCAAAAGCAAAACAGTGCTAAGCCCTCAGCAACAAACAAAAAAAGAAGAAAAAAAATCATCACAAGGATTCGGAAGTGAAATTTATTTTGCATATCGCCTGACAATATTCGATTGTTTCAGAACTTGTTCAGTTCGCTGAGAATAGGCTTCATACCCAGCGTCGTCGTCATCGTCGTCGTTGTCGTCGTTGTTGTTGTCGTTGTTGTTGTCGTTGTTGTCATAGGGTGTATAAACTCGGTTGACCACTAAGGAGGATGGTACGTTTATGCGCTGACGATGCCGTTGCTGTTGTTACCGCTGTCGTGGGGCAGCAAGTGTTTCATTTGGGATTTCATTGTTTTGCACGCTAAATGGCTCAATGCCTTAATGCGCATGGGAATCTTTACGCCACCAACATATATCAATCGCAATTGAGCTTCGGGTTAGGTTCGTTGCGACTTGGCGACTTGGCGACTTGGCGACATTGCGCAGTCAATTTGGTTTGAAAAGGATATGGTTACTTGAATTGTGCTTGAACTTGCATCTGATTGTCACTGGGAAATTATCCAATTTTCTGTTTGCATTCAAATTGGATTACTCGCTGGCTGGCTACCGTAAAGGACGCTTGTCAATTTATATAAATTTGCAAGGTTGGCTTGAGTGGATGTGCAGCAGGCAGTAAGAACGCACGATCCGACTGACTGCCAGACAGACAGACAGAAGACAGACATTAAAGCTGTCACAGTGATGGATTTTGTCATGCTGCATGTTTTTGTGTGGTCGTCGCCAACGCTGCGAGTTGAAGCCAGTCTGTACACGATTGGTTGTCTGCGTATCTGTTTTGTGTGGCTTTATTTGCAGCATTTTAATGACGCTTACGCATAATGCACAACATAACACTCCATATGTAATAAAATCATAATCAAGAGTCTCTTACACACCGATTAACATCGTTTGATCAACGACTATTGCTTCCGGAGATGTAGTCCGGTATAAGAAAGAAAAAAAAGTTAGTGAAAGAGTGAGCTAGCGATTGTAGAGTAGCGAACCCATGAAATCAGTATCAGATCGGTTGGCCTCTGACCATGCAGGCAGCAAGCCAGGTAACCATGCAAACGGTTATTAATTGCATCAAGATCAATATAAGCAGCGGCAACAGCAACAACAACAGCAACAATGACGCCGGCAACATCAGCGTCAGCGTCAGCGTCAATGTTGCTGATCGATCGCTGATCGTTTGTGTTGATCGCCAGCGAAGCAATAAGCCAAGACAACATTTACGACCGACCTACCAGCACAACACAAACGCTCGCTACGTATCGAAAGAAGTTGTATGTACTCACATATTAGTACGAATCGCTCAAATCAACAAAGTACACGAGCTGCTCGTTGTTGTTGTTGTTGTTGTTCGGGTGCAAGACATAGCGTTAAAAATATTAAAATTCGTTTAAAAAAATTATAAGAACAACAACAACAAAAACTTGCTTGCTAATTTGGTATTTACCTTTGGCACATTTGAACGTTGTCGTACGCACGGGGCGTATGCTTAATACGCGATTAGATCTATTTTGGCGAGTGAACGAACGGGTGTATCGACTCGAATCGAATCGAATCATTTCGAAATATGCCGCTTCGTATCAAACTTAACGGCTCATCGCTCATAAAATTAATCAAGCTGCTTTAGGCCAACTTAACTCATAAAAATTTGAAGAATTATTTCACAAATGCACACGCACACAAACACATGAAAACAGACATTTTGGCTTTCCCTTCATTTCTTTTAATATCAAACAAATTGCTTTTCTTATCAGATCAGCCACATTGGCAAGGGTGAATGTACTCGTACTTCACAGTTCGAACGAATTTACGCTCATCGCATGCGAGTCGGTTGCATGAAATTTTATAAATTTTATTAAGCGAAAAAATTGCATTAATACTTGTGGTTGAAATTTGCATTCGCTTAGACGGCATGATATGCGTAAAATTTATATGAAGACGATCGAGCATAAATATTCTCGCACGGCGATCTCAAACGGTTTATGTTGAGTGGAGGCTGAGTTGCATCGCGTCGATTGATTGACAAAAGCGACAACTTACATGAAACTCTTTGGTTATTTACATATGTACATCGTCATCTCTTTTCACTTTGGCAGCAAAATGTCAATTTTAATTGAATTTGTGCGAGTGCATTGCTATCCTGTTGTTGTTGTTCATGTTCTTTGTAATATACAAAGATCTGTAGTTGTTGTTGTTGTCGTCGTTGTTTGCATCTTTGATGTTCGATGCTCGTTGTTGCATTTGAATTTATGTGATGTTTACCTTTTGGTAATAAACATGTCATGCACTTCAATGTCTCGTCTCGCATAGACAAACTTGCATTGATTAGTTGAAGTTTCGAAGTTTGCCAGTTTGCAATTTAATATTTGTTAGTCATTCGTTATGGTAAATTGTGTTGCAAATTTGATACTCGTTGCTGGAAATGAGAAATTGTATGTATTTTGGGTCAAAATAATTTATGCATTATAATTGTATGTAGCGCCAGAATGTTATGTTAAATTTATAATTGAATAATGAAGTCGGAACTATCAATGTAATATTGTAGGTACTTGGACTATATCTCCTTCATAAAGATTTGGCAGCTCAAGACTTATAATATTTCTGTTTGCGGAACTAAATGTACCATCCCGTTTTGAATCTTTTGAAGTCACACGTATTCCTTTGCCCCCTCTATATTCGGAGCTTATATGTGTGCTTTTTTTCTAGCTACTGTCATTTTAAAACTACCAGTAATTTTTCACTGTGAATGAAATATGTGAATAGCAACTGCTAACGTTTTTAAAATGTTTTTACTTTTTTTTCAGTGAATTCGGAGATTTCGCTGAATTCGAAGAGTTCAGTGCATTTAGAGACTACGGTGAATTCGGATAGTTCAGTGAATTCGGAGATTTCGGTGCATTCGGCGATTACAAGTAATTCGGGGAGTTCGGTGAATTCGAGGATTTCAGTGAATCCGGAGATTTCAGTGAATCCGGAGGTTTCAGTGAATTCGTAGATTTCAGCAGGTTGACAGCTAAGTGGTTGATGTGTGCTTTCAGGCCTGAACCTTATGATCTTCGCCTTGATCGTTGGGATAAGGTCTCGATGTATTACAGAATTCTAGCTGTACCACTGCGCATCTATAAAGCTACGTAGCAGTTTGGTTTCAGGAATTTCCAAGCGTGAATGCATCGTAAGTTCATACTTGCTTTAGAATGGACTCTTATAGCAACATCTTGTCTTTTAAGTCCAGTTTCGAGTTCGGCCTCAGGAGCGAATTCAGTCTACGCAGTTTGCCACAAAACCCACCTTGCCATTTGAGTCGCCCACAATAGATGGATTCCGAGTATAAGCATTATATCATTATTAAGAGTACTTATTGTGATCTCAATTAAAGCGTGCCATAAAATTATAATTTGACTGCAGCCGATTATCTTCTATAATGCCAAACTACAGTCACTTGTTATCTGAAGCTACTTACTAGCTTGATTGAAATTAATCAAATGAGATACATCTTAGATACATTGAGATACTCTGGACAGCGCTCTTCCCCTTTAGCGGAAACCGGCTACGCAATCAGTGTCACTTGTAAACGCCTACGGGCACAAAAAGGGAGTTACGCGACTCGATAGCGAGTTGTCATAGTTTGTACGTGTAGGCAGTGCGGCTCTGTAAGCCATGCTTATTAAAAGCGAGTTCTATACAAAAAAAGAAGAAAAAAAAAGAAAACTTGCTACACCATCTTGCCAGCAGCAGCCACAGCAGCTTGGCTAGGCATGTTGCAGCAATGCTTTTTTGTTTGTCTTCTTTTGCCATACTTAAGAAATGAGTTAACAACATTTTACAAGGCTGTCTTTAGTTGTTATAGTTGTTGTTGTTGTTGTTGCTGTAGTTGTTGGTGCTGCTGTTGATGTTACTATTGCTGTTGATCTTGTCGCTTTGCTCTGTAGCAGTTGCACCGATTGCAGTTGTTGTTGTTGCATGTCTTGTTGTGTTAGTGTTGTTGCTGCTGTTGCCTGCATCGGTTGCTGGCTTGCACCAATCCGAGAGCAACCCAAATGTTGCCTTCCTACTTAAATCATAATTTATGCGCACAACATGCTTAAGCGGATGCTGTAAGTGGCTCCGCCTTTTGGTCGGCCAATCAGCGACGGAGATTTTATTTTCAAAGTGCACTTTGCAAGAGTTTGTACTTGCGATTTGGGAGTATTTATTTTATTAGGAATTTAATTGTGTCTTTAGGAGGACTGCTTCTCAACCACCAACTGAAGTATGAAGTATCTTGTATAAAGGGTACTTTAATTATTGTACTCGTACATCAAAATGATGTCTTCATACACGCTTTGACTGATGTCTTCACATGTAAGACGCAAATGGATTGTGTGAAAACACCTTTATGCGGAAACAGGAATTACAGAAAATTCAATTTAGCCATGAGACGAGTCAAGAGTCAATTCGGGCAGTAGATGCACCTGTTTGAGTCTCGCGGTTATGCAAGCTGCTTGATGAAGCAATAAAAATGCATTGAGCATTGTAACGAGTGTGTGCATAAGTGCGTGTATGTGTGAAAATGAGTCTTTTGAGTGTGTGCATGAATGAGGAAGCATAAAATAACAGCGCGTGGCACAAATGCCGAGGATCAACGTACCTCGAGAATCATGTGCTGTAAAATGCAAGGTGCAGTCAGAGTTGAAGCAAAAGGCACAGCCAAAGGACAAATGCATTGAGGCATGCAATTCACAGGATACGAGTTCGAGTATCAATTTCAGTTGGGTATGATGAGCAGAGTTTATTGTATGAAATTAATTAAAAAAGTTGCAGCTTAAATACGGTTTAAGCGGCTTGCCAACTTCGAGCAATAAAATATTTTTGTTGTTGTTATTTTTGCTGGGCTTGGTTACATTCACACAGCAAATGTGTTGACGAGCAAATCAATTGAAATGAAATGAAATGAGTAAGTCGCACATGCGCACAATAGGCAAACAGCAAATAGCAAACCAGCCAATAAGCCACAAATCTCGAAATCCACTCGACACTCATTTTTTTCTTCCCATTTTTTTTTGGTTTATCAATTGTTGCAGCGCCGCGCGGATTTCATGCACCAGAGCGCATAATGTTGCACCGAAGCGCATAATCCGCCGCAAGCTGATTGCCGCCGCCGATTCAATGCACTCAACCGAGCGATCGAACAAACTGCAATTGAACCGTTTGTCGTACATTGGTTTGTTCGTTCTGCTGATCGGATTTGGTTATTTATATTATCATTTTTTTTGTGACTCACAATTTTTACGTTTGTCATTTGATGTGTTGGTATTTATCAATTGTCGGCGGGCTTCAGCGAATTTGTGCTCACCGTAGTTTTTCATTTGGGAACGTTTATCGCTCGCATTGTGCGCAGCCTCCTCTGTCATTTAACTTTGTACTCATTTTTGTTAAAGTTATTTTCACACACAATTTCCAGATTCTTCTCATAAGCAATAGTACTTCAACTCAGCGATAGCGTATATACAATATATCACACATTTATCTTCAGAAAGTTTTCTTTTTTACTAAGCCCTGTATATAGGTCGAATCATATTACCGAATATGTAGCATCATGTTGTTTGACGCATTGACATGGAAAGCTCTCGTAACAAGTGCAAATACATAAACTTTGAAATTTGATGACTCTAGCCTTAGAATGCCCTAGGCCATTCAATTGTATACAGAAAACATTTTTATTATTGATATGAAACCATTTTGGTCTTAGTAGTGTACAATTTTACAAGCGTAACGCTCACATACTATCTAACATTCGGCTAGTTTCACATATACTGTTAAACGATTTACCTGCCTGAATTTGTGCTTCGACTCGTTAGCCTAGTGCATGTGTACTACGGGTGGCGTCCCAGGGGTTGAGGTTCTATTCCACTGGTTCGCGGAAAAGTTTTTTTTTCATTTTTCAATTTACCTGCGGGGGGAAAAGTACCCGCTTTCGACATAAGAAGCGCGTGAGTGTTAAACACACTCACGTATTTTTTTTTCGACGTATTGAGCCACAAGTTGAAAACTTCAAGGCTGCACTGTACAGCGTCCATAGAAACTCCCTCTTAAATTGTTAGTCTTGATATCATGAAGACCATTATAACTTTGTTGTAGCCAAAGTTGACATACTTTTTGATTCGTTTATCGAATGTGCATGCTTGCAATTCGTTCGTTATGGCATCGAATGATTTTTGTTACTTTCGTGGTTCACTAAAGCTCATAACGTTGACGTCGACTAATAAATTTCAATTAATTTCGTTCTAAACATATAATTTTTCATCGTATGCTTTAGATGAAAATCTAAATGTTGTATTAATTGTGTACATTAATTACTAAAGCAAACATTATCTGCTTGTCTTATCGAGATATCGAGACACTTTGTTTGCTTGTGTTTCTGTGTGTGTGTGAGTGTATATTTTCTTAATTTATTGGTCAGTTAATTTTTTTCTTCAGTTGGTGTGGTTTTTCTAGTTCTCATTCTCATGTTTGTTGTGTTAGTTTGAGTTGTGGTAGTTTATGTTGCACTCAAAAACATAAAGTCGTGTGTCTGTGTGTGTGTTTATCTGCATATGAAGTGCGCATAATTAGTGATTAATTAATTAAAGAAGTAAAATTATGAACGTCGTTCTTGGCATTTGAACAGGTTAAATTTAATGTCATTTGCTGGCTGATGCATAAAAATATAAACTAAACAAATTCTTATGGTTTGTGTGTATTTTGTTTGTGTTTTTCACTGTTTTTAAGCGCCTACGGTCTTATTTCGTTGGTGTTTTATTCTCTTATTATGTAGCCTTAAGCGAATATATTTTTCGATAGATTTAGCCTTGGAAAATATAGCTAAAATAAAGTTGGTATGCCCTGTATAAGACTTAGAAATTTCGCTTAGCTCAGCTTTCAATCTTAGGTATCAATTAATGAAATTTTGTACCGCGCTATTATTGTTGTTGGCGGCAGTTTGATGTGTTTCTATAACTTATATTCATGAAAGGCTGAGAGTTCCTACAATAGTAATTATTGTAATTGTAATAATGTTATTGTAATAATATAATAATTAGTCGTAATTATGTTTGGTCTCGGCATATGACACTTGTATTATTGCAATGGGCATTTGAGGTACTTTTATGTTTGTAAGGGTTTACTAGGTCGTTGCTCAATTCACTGGGTTGAATGACTTTTTATATTAAATGCAATAAAAAGGTTATACACTGGCGCGCAACATTATAAAGATAATTCGATTGTGCCAGGTAGTTTTTTAGAAAAGTGTTTATGGCTTATTTTTAACTCGAAAATATTTGTTTGGTTTTTATCTTACTTCAACATGCATATATTTATTACACTTGTACTCGTATTAAGTCAAACGAATAAACTTACTAGAAATCTATTAAAATAAAGTCGTTGTGAAATGCTGCAAAAAATTGTATTTCGCATCAAAAGTATTTCTTTTTCTATGCCACAAATCCCTAGCACACGTTCAAATAAATCGCTGTCCATCGTCGTCCAATTGCTTATCAATTTTGCAAGCGCAGCAACAAAAAACTGACCGAGAAGAGAGCAACCCTTTCACTTCGTCAGAGCACATGAAAATCGAATTATAATTTTCGCTTCAGGGCTTATATCAAAGCAAAAGTATCTCACAGATCCTTTATTGACTGAAGCGTTACTTTCATATTTATGTCGCTCAACTAATCCGAGGCCATAAAATACGACTTTGCTGTTGATGACCAAATTGTGGATTATGCAGGATATATAGTAGTGTGTATCCTAATATATATAAAAAAGTTGAGACGATACTCTATTTGTATACGTGTGTGTATTTATTTTTAGAGCTGCACATAAATTCAAAGCTCGTTTGTGTAAATTGACCAAGAAAGCGAAGTAAGCGTAGATACTCGTATACATGAGCCTTTACACCCGGCCGCTGTAACAACGTATCTAACGTGTGGGTGACAATGCCGGACATACACAAGGATAAGTTGCGGATTTGTGAGAAGGACGACGACGGCGATGATGTTGACTATCTTAGCTAAGCGAGCTCTTGTCGCTAAATAAGAATTTACCCACTTGAATGGTTTTTATGTTGTTTATCGCGCGCAGGACATACACAGGACACAGGACACTGGACACTCTTTTCGTTTGCGCCTTTTGGGATTTCGAATGCCTTTTGATTTCTTTGCCTTGGCAATTTATGTGTTTGCTGCACTGTTTGTCCAGTCGAGTGTGTGATTGAGTTGGTATTATTAAGGAGTAAAAAATGGAGAACAAAAATTCAATTTTGTTTGGAGATTTTACCCATTTATTTCACACGCGCTCTCTCTGTCTCTCTCGCTATGCATTTGCTGTCATTTAACTGAGGCTTTGCGAAATTTCAAATGAGACTAACACATATAATGAGCCTTTTGAATGCTGTCATGTTAATGCTATGTGATTCTCGCTTTGAGATCTTATCACAACACGCTCGTACTCAAATTATAGTATGGAAGCTATTAAAATAAAATATATCGTGGCATGTTCAGCATGTGACAGTGCGCATTAGCTACAAAAAGTAAATGTGTATAGGCGAGAATAACGGCCAAAAAAAAGGAGACAAAAAAGCGTCATTGACTTGGTTTGTTAAATGATTGCTGCCATTGTCATTGGCCATGATGGTCTGCTGGCTAGGCCAAGTTGTGTTGTTGTGCCGCAGCGAGCTCAGTGCATTTGCACGTTTCAGTGAATGTTGCCAGGGTTCACTTTCTCGTTTAATTGCAAAGACATCGTCAAAGTCGTCGTTGCATGCACACATCATTGTTGCCAGCACACGCACGTACTTATGTATGGCATAATGTATTAATCTATATAGTCATCATAGCTTTGGGCTAACTACATACAGAGTGGCATAATTACAAAGTTTTAATGACAAATACGAGCGCAAAACTATAAAAATTAAAGAAACCAAAAATTGAAAGAAAAAAATCCCTTAAGGTCACGACAAGAGCACTGTTTGAGAATGCCGAAAACGCTTCCGTTCCTGCCTTCCGTTCCTTCCTGCCTTACAGTCTTCGCTGCTCACACGTTCGTTGACCATTTTGTACGTTTTGTTCACGCGTTTTACAGCCAGCTTCATTATAAGCCTAAGAACTGCCCAAAGGAATGTAACCGCGCGCCTAAAATAAAATAAAAAGTAAGCAAAAGCAAAAGAATGACCAAAAAGTATCTGCCCCTTGTTGATGGTGGCGGTGGCGGTGGCGGTTGCGGCGAGGGTTGTGCGCATTGTTGCAATTGCATTTTCGCTCACGTTTCGCCTGCAATTAAAATGTGAAAAAATAAGGAACCCAAAAAAATATAAATAAAACTAGAAAAAAAAACAGAAAAGCGACACAATACAGCGACGAAAACGCGAGAGTGAAAAAGGCCGCGTGTAGCGAAGTATGAAGATTGAGATAAGCTTGTCTCATTTTCCTAGCTAGCAGTTTACCCAGCCCGGCTCGATTCCTCTGCATGCCTGCGCGACCGCTTACTACAATATATAGTTGGGTTTTAGTTTTGGCTTTTCGGTTTTAAGTGTTCTCATTCTTGTTGTTGCAGTTATTGTTGTTGTTAGTGGTGCCCACTGCATGTAGTGCGCTCACTCCTTCGTTTATTGTCCAGTTCGGCGAGCTCGTTTTCCATTTCATTTTGTTTGCATGTGCATGTGTATGTGTATGTGTATTTGTATTTGTAATTTTTTGGTTTGGTTTTGTTAAGCCAGGGCGTGTATTGCACTCTAAGAGCGCCAAAAACTCGCACCTTTGTTGTTGTTGCTACACCCTCGTTTGTTGCAAGCTGCCTTACATTTCGGTTTAAACTGTTTACCGCATGTGGTAAATTGACGCTGTGAGACCTTGAGTTGTCCTACACTGGTATTTAAATTATACATTCATTAACGATTTTTTTTATATATATATATTTTTTAAAGTAAGTTTGACTACTATTTCTGACCCTTTTTGGTTGGTGTTGCTTTACGAGGGTGTAAAAATTATAAGCGTTTTTGTTGTTGTTGTATGTTATTTAGCTTAATGTAATTTTAAATGATTTCTTATTCTACATTAACGAAACTATTGTGTAACTAATTTATATTGCTCTGATAGTATATATCGAAAAATGCATGCGTTCCTAGAATGAACCTCCGCGTTTTTGCTGCTTTCAAACAAATTGCCTAAAATTGAAGTCGTAGTTGCAGATGATCATCAAGAGCGTAGACTGCATCAGCAGCATCATTGTTATAATGACTGTAAACATAATCAGCGCATGTTGATCTAATGGCGTATAACCATTTCAGCAATTACCTCGCGCGCCAATGCAACTCGCTGCGCTTTCAATAGCATTTTTTTTGCGAGCCTCTATTATTTTTTTTTTTTTTTTGGCAAGTTGGTCATGACGTGTGCAGCGTATAAAATTACAACGAAAGTACAAACTACGAACTGCGATACTACAACAATAAAAACAACAACGACAACATATCTGGCAACAAACTATCAAACTTGCGGGCAACCACCTAGTAAGCCAGGCTCAAGAATCATAATCGTAAAGCTTTGCGCTTTTGCGGGTGAGATAAACGGCAGAGAGGCCGAGGAAATTGCAAGATTCCAACGAATTTGCAATTCTACGAAATCAAATTGCGCAAATATTTCGTTTCTAAGTTGCGAGGCCAGATGCCCAAACTAAAGAGTTAACCTAAGCAAAGTCGTAGTTGTTTGCTTAGTACAGAGTCAAGTTTGGCTAGCAAGGCTTGGCGAGAGGTGTAGTGCAGTGCAGTGCAGTGCAGTACGACTAGACAAACGTGATAAGCTGAATATTCCAGCCAAGACGATGATGGTAACTGCGTTGTGTTCGTCGTCGCTGTCGTCGTGTTGGCTGGCAAAGTGAGCACGCGCATCAGCCATCAGCAGCTATACTCGTACGCGAGTAGCAGTAGAATCTAATCTTTCGACAATTGTGGGCGCTCGGTAAGAATAGGAATCGCAACAGCAGCAGCAGCAGCAGCAGCAGCAGATATCATAAGAAAAAAGAAATATAATCGCATGCTGCAACTGTAGACTGATAGTCGAGAGTACGGGCGTCGTCACCAACATCGTCGCCGTCGTCATCCGTGTTGTTGTCGACAGCGATGAATGTACAGACAGACATAAAGACAGACATTTCACAGACCCCAAGCAGTCTGCTGTGTCCGTTTGGAGTCGTGTTTGACTTCTTGGCATTGCCTCAGCCACAGACTCGTCGTTCTGGTCATGTGGCTCACACGGACTCCACTCGACACACACAGTGAGAGGATTCCTTCAAAATGGTTTTTATTTTAGTTACTCCTTTGTTGTTGTTGTTGTTTGGCTTCATTTGAAATGCTTTTTTTAATGCTACGAGTATGCTGCGAAATGAATCATCAGAGACTTTGAGCACCGCCCCGCTGTGGTGTCGAGTTTTGTGAAATGCCAAAGCGCGAGTGTCCAACTGAGCCAAGTCGAAAGTTGGGAGTGTGTTGAGTTGTGTTGAGTTGTGTTGAGAAGCGTTTCAAGTTATATGAGAAACAAAAAAAATTAACAAAAAATAAAAATAAGAACTAAATAAATAATAATAAATAATAATCTTGCAGTGTGTGTTAATCCAGTCTCCTGTTTTAAGTCGCATTCCAAATCCTCCAACACTTTTTTATGCGACGCAATGTGGTTGGACTACACCTGGGCTATGCTTGAGAGTAGTTAAAATTTATTGAGCTGTGGGCTAGCATTATTCATGCTGAATGCGTTCCATGTGGATCAGCAATAGTTTTTTTTCCTGTGTTTTCACAGTCGCAGCTTGTTTGGGTTAACAGGTTAATGCCGAGCTGCGTTATGTACCGGTTTAGGCGATTGTCTATGCGCTTCACTTTTCGATATTTAACCCTTGTCAAATTCGTTCGCTCGTGGTTTTACAATATCAAAGAAATGAGCAATCATCATGTGTGAGTGTGTGTGTGTGTGTGTGTGTGCGTGCGTGTGGCTGATAAAGAAGTTCGTGCCTTAAGTCTTTGCTTTTACTTAATTATTTCGTGTCTTGCATTAACTCATATTCGATCTACACAGTGTTGCATGCCAATGTAAGGTACAGTGTAATTACAACAGAAATTGTGTTGAAAACAATAATTCTCTGCTGTTGTATCTGACATTGTTTTCGTTGTTGTTGTTATTTCTGTTGTAGTTTGCTGCTTAACTCGACTTAATTCTGCGAAAAAAAGTTTTTTTTTTAAATTTATATTTTGGGCTTACGTGGTTCAAGCTTCGATTGTAGACACTTGCGGGCGCGTATATCGTGTTGCAACAATAAATTCGTATCCAAAAAAAATAAAAGGTAAGCAGAAAGAATAACAACAAAAAATAAGCAGACGTAGCAGATAACAGCAACTGGAGTCAGTTCTATATATACAAGTGGTCCGTGTGCAAGCAGCAGGAGCAGCAGCAGCAGCTCAGTGCCAACATTTCATAATATTTACAATAAACATGCAACTGAGATGCTGCAAAAGCCAACAACTGCAAACACAACAACGCTAACAACAGCAATGAGTGGTAGTGGTAGTAGGCTGTAAACGCTGGCAGCATTTGGTGCGTGTTGCGTGAAATTTGACACTTTATGGCATGTTGAAAGCAGAAGTTGGCAGACAATCAGGCAACACTCACCAAGGACTACAATAAATTGTCAATCTTTTTTATTTCGCTTTTGTTGCCTTTTGTTTTCTGTTTTGCCATTCTTAAGAGCGTTTTTCTTTTTGTTGTTGTTGTTGTTATGTTGTTGTCTTCGTAGAATTTGTTTTAAGTGGTCAAAATACTAACCACACTTTTAAATCAGTCAATCTTTTACAAGGGGTTAGGATCGTATTATTGCTGCTTCTCACCAAGCCATACACATATGCACATATTTAGATACTACACATACAGATGAAATGTTTTAAACATACGATGACTGCCGATGGACTTCTCAAGAAGCAGTTGAGTGTGTCATAGAGCGCATTTGAATGAACCATATAAAACCACACGGTCTTCTTATCTTACTCCTAAACCAAAATAAATACAGAAGTTGACAATTACGTAAAAAAATTCAGTACGAACCATCACAGTATTTTAATATAAAATCAGGTGCCTGGCAAGGAGAGTAACTCTCCAAAGTATCTTTGAACTAAAATGAAACAAATGAATTTATGTTTATACTTTTATCATGCAAGTAGGGGTAAAAAACTGGAATCACAAGTTGCTGACTGTAATACAAAATAACTTGGTGTTCAAGCTGTTGACATCTAGCGACAGAAATCCAAACCCTATAGTCCTCAGAGGCTTGATGATCGCTTTGTCAGTTTCTTTTTTGGCTATAGTGGAGAATTTGACTGGATAATCAAAACCATTTTATTTAAACTGCCTAGGACCATTATTATACACTATCTTTACAGCGGACATACCACCACCAAATGACGACGCTTCAATGATAGCCACATTTGCTGATGACACTATAATACTTAGCGCACATAGACAAGTAAACATAGCAACATCCAAACTACAACAGCATCTGGATACTACCCTAAGGTGGTTTGAAAAGTGGCAAATAAAAGTAAATAATACCAAAACAGTACATGTTATATATACAACTAAAACTAAATTCACACCACCTCGTATAATGATTGACGGAGCTGACGTAAAAATTGAAAATGTAGTCAAATACCTAGGATTATATATTGACAACAAACTCAACTGGAAATACCATATACTTAAAAAACGGGATCAAATCAAGCTGAGGATTAGTCAATTATATTGGCTGCTCAAATCAAAGTTAACATTTGAAAACAAAATACTGATCTACAAAGCCATTATAAGACCAATCTGGACGTACGGAGCACAAATCTGGGGAACGGCCAAAAAATCAAATACAGACATAATACGAAGACAACAATCAAAAATCATTCGAATGATCACCAAGGCTGGGTGGTATATAACTAACAATGATCTGCATCGTGATCTTATTATTCCAACAGTAACAGAGGAGATTACAAAAATAAATCGAATTTACCAAGCTTACCCAACACCCAAATGCTGGTGTCAACCTACTGCCAATACAGGAACTACAATGCAGACGCAGGTTACAGAGGACAAGGCCAGTCGATCTAGTTGAATAAATTCGAAGCTATATATATATATATATCTCAATACCTCTTTCTTTTTTTCTTTGTTTTTGTTTAATGTGTTTATTTTTGTATTTTATATTCTTATTACATTTATGTTTTCTTTACTATATTTTGCTCTGTAATTGTATTAATTTAATTTAAATACATATTATTTTTGTTACTATTTTGATTTTTTTCCCCTACATCTTTACAAAAATAAAAAACTTTTGTGAACTGCTCACATAAATTAGATACAACCCTAAAATAACGTTTAAACCATGTACTAATAGTCTTAATAAAAAATAAAGACATATGTACATATGTACACGACATATGGGAAATAAAAAAAATAAAAAAAAAAATTTTAACTGCAGTTAAGATGCTTTCTCTCTTTCGCTCTCTAATTATGAGTATGATACAGGTAAGCCTTCTGTAAAGCGTGTGCTATAGGTAATCAGCGGTATCCTCCAAAGTAGTATTGTAACTAAGGTACCAGACTTGATACTTGCCATTGACCAATGCTTGTTGAGGTTGGGGAAACCATCCCGTCAGCATATTCTGCCACTGTTCGTTGTTTATGGCCAGCATATCCGAGGCTTTTAACTTGTCACTACCTTTAACCAATGTCACTACCTTGAGGGACTACAGCTCAACTCATTCAGATATTAAACTACGCCGCAGTGCGTCTAACGTAGAAAATTCGTAGGTAGAAGTTACGCCTTTAATAATGACTACAACGCAACAGAGGTAAATAAAAAAAGGTGATAGTAAATATCACGATTTAGAAATTTTCAGTAATTTAATTTCCTTTTGGAATGGCGAAGTTTAACATTGCCACATTACATTCACATACAATTTAGCTCCCTTGCTAATTGAATTTTGTGTGAAAGCCCTCAACGGTTGCACTTCAATCAAGATGCAGTCGAACTAATAATTTAAATTGATGCTTACTTGCAATGTGCCCGAGTACAAGTAATTTCTATTGGCGATTATCTCTAGAATTGCACAATTGCATAAAGGACAATGATAACATTTCAATGCGAACCAGCATTTGTATGGCTCGCAATGTGAAATAAGTGAATTTCTAATGCAGATTAATGCAGAGACTAAACAACAAAAAACCAACGACAAAAACGACCACACGCACACATGCGGCATAAAGAGTTATGTGTATTGATGTGTGTGTGTGTGGTGTGTGTGTGTGCGTGCTAGCAGTTTTTATTGTGTGCGTACATTTCCAATATAGTTTATTAATTTTATAATGGATTTTAGTGCATTGCTCCATTGTTTGTTGTTGCTGCAATGGCAATGATTGCATTCGATAGATAAAACCAAAACAGCTCAACATTCTAATTAGAATAATTCTAATGAAATTAAATTGCATATGTACATATACATATGTAAGTAACTGCAGCTGTTTGTGCATTTGCATCAATTATACAAATTGCAATTTTGTGAAAATTTCTAATTGCAAACAATTACAATTTAATACAATTTTCAGATGGTTTCTGTCATAATTTATAACTTCAATGCATTTCAATCGGCTAATGTGATTAAATTATATTTGTAGCCAATTTTTTTTTTTTTTTTTGCTTTCTTTTTTTTCAGGAGAGAAAAATGTCATTTTCGCTGTCAGCAATGCCCGATGGCCTGTCGTATTACATGCGCACTTTGTGTCGTTGGCTATTTGCGTCGAAATGTCTGCTTGTGGCACGAACTTCTTCGTTGGGGTGTGCAACAACTTGCGTAAACCGATCGCAGCATGTTGCTCGATGCCGTCGCTGCTCTTACTCGTACGCTGACTGCAATTTAACTCGAGTTACTGCTACGTAGTAGTTGTATCCGTACCTAGAAAGTCAAATTCAAATTCAAATTCAAATGTTTGCCATACGCATTCATGTCAATTGCATGCAGTACGAGTACTCCTATCAAATGTTTAATAGGCCGACTCTTTTACGTTGTGACCACCCCGCACACAATAGCAGAGACTCGTGTTGCATGAGCGTAGAGCAAAGATCCATGGACAATTCGTGGCATATTAAATAGGAAAATTGGCATACCAATTGCACAGATATTAGTTTCATTTTATACGAGTATGCTTGGCTAAGCCGGGCAAGGAGGCTGGCAAACGGGCAAATTTTCTGTGGCTTCTACTGACAAACGTTTGGGTACAGCCTACGCTCTGTGCATTCGTTTAACTTACTTACATGTTGCGTATCTTTGCAGTTCGATCAATTTATCGTCGTCTGATTTGCGTTTGTCGTAGTTTGTTTGTGTTTCTTGTTGTTGTTGTTGTTGTTGTGCTACTCTTGCAAAGTTCATATGGCTTGTTTGAAAAAATTGTCTTTGTAAGTTGTTCTTTGAAAATGTAATGACAGTTTTTCTTTGCTAAGTAGCTGCCCTTATTTGTATTCGTTTGTTACATTAGTGAACATGCTTAAAGAAGTGTGCATTTATTGTATATTAAACCAACAAAGCGAATGCATGCAATATAAATACACATATGAGTAGTGCTTTGTGCGGTAGTAAATTTTACAGTTTGCAAAATGGTGGCATTTCTTTTCTATGCAATTACGTGGTCAGTGTCTTACAAAGATGAGCTTCGATATTTTGGTTCTACTCTCGCGAACGTCTGACAAACATCCGAGAGTAAAACTGTCATGAATGAGCTTCTCAATTAGCCGTTTGGACTCGGCGTAAAATTGTAGATCCCTTCCATTCGTCCCAAAAATTGAAAACCCACACAAAGCGAATGGTTGCGAGAAGCTAGGCCTTGGGTCCCATAGACCTGTCGCGCCAAAATATATATATATATATAACTCTACAGTATGGATCTAGTTTTGGATTTTTTGTATATTAAAGCCGCAAATCGAAAGCCTCAATTATAAATACATCAAATGCTTCTATCACAGCTTATCATCTAAATAACTGTGTGTCTATCTATAATAGATAGAAATGCCAAACTGTGCCTGCGTTTCGTGCTTATTGCGTTCTATTTCATGCATTAATTCTCAAACCACAAAGAAAAATCAACCAATGACTGAACAAAGCAACCGAACAGCCAACCAAACGCAAACGAAAATCGTAGCCCAACAACAAAGCTACTCATGCCTCTCTGCACTAATTAGTTAATGTATCTGAATATCCATTTTGACTTTTCCTTTTGACTTAATTTTTTGGGTTTTAGTTTATATTGATTTATGTTTATATTTCGATTTAGAAATTTGTTTAATCAGAATTACCTGGAATGCGCTTGACCGACCAACATTTCTATATAATTTCTAATTCAGGCGCTTATTGTGACATATGTAAATAATTTCCATGAACACTGTTCTTTATCAAAGATTTATTACTCATTTTCTAATATTTGGCTGTTAATTTTTTATGCATTGATCAGAAAATTTTTTTGTGCGCAACGGTATCGAATTGTTTCGCTGCATAGCCGTGTACCCGAATGTGTCTTCATGTGTTGTAGTAATATCTGTATCAATTGCAGTGTAATTATTTTCGAATTATTAGTTGGTGTGTGCAAATGTCATTGTATTAGTTTGACTTCAATTACGCAATTGCTTAATTTACGTTGATTATGTGGGCAAAGTGTGTCGGCACACGAATTATTTTCTCTTCATGGAACACATAAATCTTTGTTAATATGACATTAAAGTATGCAAAAAAGGATGTCTGTCATATTTATGCATATAAAATTTCTAAAAAAAATTTTTGCAATCATTGTAACTAATGCAAAAAAATATGTCACACAATTTGGTTCATGGACAATGACAACAGCATGTGAAATACATACTCAATTAGCATGCAACTGCAACAGCAAATGACAAAAACAATAATAGAAAAATGCACTGCTGCCGCATTTTGTTGCCGTGCGTTTAATTGTTGCACAAAAGCAATTTAATAATTAATAAATTAAGATTTCGATAAAAATTTTGTGCACAAATTCAAACACGAAAATAACGTATTAATGTCATTTCTATTGTCATTTCTATATTCTAAGCCTTTGGCTTATTGTTTTATTTTCCTTTTTGAATTTGCGTCCAAGCCGAAGCGGAAACGCCACAGAAATGATGTGACTTTTTTTAATCATTTAAAATACTAATTGAAGTTGGCAGGTGAAGCATAAAACGAATTTTTTTTTTATTGTTTTTAATTATTAGCTATATAAAAGTATACTGAAACGAATTTTCACCTATGCGATTCAAGTATGGGGCACCGCCTGCAATTTAGGCAGTGAACTCGTAAATTTTTTTATTGAATTAGAAATCCTGTGTAAGATGGTTAGAGAGCAGGTAGTTATTTAGTAAACTCATTATAAAGTTAGCGCTACATTTAGATGCTCTCGCTATAAATAAATATTGGACAACAGTTGAGATCGAATGGTGCAGGCGGAACCATTTCTCTAGGTATTAAATTTTACATTATATAATACTGACTGACGGCTCTTTTCAAAAAATGTATTTGCTCATTAAATTTACTTAGTGTACTTATTTAAATTCCTAATTAGTAGTTGGTAAGCTTCACCCGTAATCTTCAGTCCAATTCTTATTCTAGTGCCACTCCGCTATCTATTCGCATACCCTCTGTTCTCAATTTGCTGCTCAATCTTTTTCTCATTTCGCTGTAATCAAGCACTTAGCCTTGTTCTGTTCAATTGCATAATAAATACATTTTTGGGAAACGAACATAGGTATAGAAAAAGCTCTAGCTCTCCACGGTACTTAAAAAGTCAGTTCGCATATAGTTTCAAAGCTTTCTCTTCTATTACTCTTGAATGTAACCAAGTAGGATATCGTTCCGACAGTATGATATATACTGGTCAGGTTGTATGAAGCTTTTTGAAGTGCATTTTGTCTTGTTGGTGACATATATATGTATATATATATATATACATTTTTTTCTTGGGGATTTTGTTTATATTTTATATTTCATACTAAACAAATTCAATTTTTTCTTGGGCTTTTTGGCCTTACGTCATTTTTCTATTAATGTATTAGTAGCTCTCCGAAATTTTCCCATACTTTCGTACATACTTGTACGCACTCGCTACATATAACCACCGCTGCGAGCATTATAAGCATATTTCACTCGTTCCTATAAGCTTTAGAAATATTTGATTTCAAATTAACATGCGATTTCATGCTTCAATAAGCGAAATTACGCATAAGAATGAAAAGAAATTTACTGCGGACTCGTATTTCATGCCATCGCATACCAATAACCAATAATAAGTGTTCAATTGCTTTTATTGCTCTGCTTTGTTCTGCTGTGTTCAGTTGTGGTCTGTTGTTGTCGAATGGTGTTAAAAGCAACACCTCGTAGTGCGTCTTCAGCACTCACTTACTCACTCGTTGAATCAATGGTCAACCTTATCTAAATACCAATTCATAATCATAAATTCGTAATACGTGAAATAAAGTATTCCTAATGTTTCTTGTATGTACCTACAATGAATATTGATACATTTAAGACTGCCAAGAACTTGATCTCTTGTGCACTCTTCATGCAATGAGTATTATTCTAAGTTAGGCATGCCGTTTGTAACATAGTAAATATTTATCTGTATATTTCCAAAATAGTTCAAGCAAGGCAATCGATCGCATTGAAATTCTGAACCTTACTAGAGGCCAATTAACATAAGCTGCGATTTCAAGATCTTTGTATAGGCCTTGGATCAGCTTCAAGTTGTTATAAAAAACTTTCTTGTATTTTTAATTTATCGAGCTGAATATTGGGCACATATAACATATATAACATCCTATTAGGGTGCATATACTTGTAGTTATAAACTGTAGATATTAAACACCCTATACTGCGCATACAAGCCCATGGGTTGAATTCCGGTTCTTCCAAGAAAATTATTTTTTAGTTTTCTGTTACAATGAGGTTAAGCGTCGGTATTAAGCTGCCATATACTTCCAAAGTTCAATTGCATTTCCTTGAAGTGTGTAGAGAGCTACAACTTCAGGTTGGCCGAAGTCTTGACTTATTTTGTTGTTGTTGTTCGATTTTGGCTTTGCAGTGAATTTTGTAATTTTTGTTATTGTAGTTGTGGTTGCGCCCCGACTGAATTTCGCCGCATCACGTTTACGTAATTAATCATTCGCATTTCGTAAGCTCATGTTTTTGTTAGAAAGCTGGTTACTATTATAGATGAAATGAGTATACTTTTGAGTTATTGAGAGCTATGTGGCTTTATTTTTATAGGGCTGCGTATGTGCAATAAGAGCGCAACCCTAAGTTTTCCGGTCCATAATCCAAGTGCATAGAGAAAAAACATTAATTTAATTTTTCATAAATTATTTTATTATTTTGTTGTTGTTTTATTTTAATCTTTTTTCATATATATATATATTGTTTTGTTTTTCATGTGATTGCCATTAAATTAAATTAATTTTGTTTTTGTTTTACACATTTTAAACGTTAATATTTCATACTCAACTATCAATATGGCCAATTACAATACAGTTGCAGTTTAATGTTTATATAACGGTAATATTACAGTTTTATAATTGTTATAATTGTTTATTACATAAGTTTGCTTAGCTTAGGTTTCTCTAGGACATAAAACAACAGTTACAACTAAAATAATTTATACATACATTAATTCATAAAATTAACGTTTACAGTTTTTTCTTTGTTAAATTAGAAAAAGGGTAACCAAAGTGGTTATCAGACAGTGGAGGCCTAAATTATTTATTTAAAATTAGACTTAATTAAATTTGCATACTTTTTACAATTTTCGTTATTTAAAAAAATTTTTTTTTTGCATAAAATTAAACATTTCAATTTACAAGAAGAGTTTTTTGCAAATGACTTTCAAAATTTTTATTTTTTGAAATTAATTTTTTGCTTTTGCCTTTACAATTAAAACTTTTTACAGAAATACACACATACAGTTTTATCTTGTATTTGCTTATATAAATATTGAGTTTATTTATTTTATGCTTATTATGTTTTATCACGTCATTGAAATTACAATGCTAAATTAACTAATTCACAAATCAATATTTGCAATTTTTAACTCCAAATATTTAAAAATTTTAATTTTCACGGACGTGTGTGATTTTTTAATTTATATTTTTATTTTTATTTTTGTTGTTCGTTAAATATGTTTTTATGCTTTCACTAATTAGTTTCATGTGTAAATAATATTAATTTAAACTTTTCACTAGTTTCTGTTTACTGTTTTGTTAGAATATTTTGTGTTGTGCAAATATTTACAGTTTGATTTAATTACTATTTATATTTTTTTATTGTTAATAATTTACACGATTTCGGACAATTTAAATATTTTTATTTACAGTATTTTATGCATTATAATTTTGTATGGCTTTGTTTGAAATAGTAACAACAAAAATGTAAGCAATCAAGCAGAAATTGTAGTAAAAAGAGACAAAAGAGGCTTTAAAATACTCCTCACGCTCAAAGGACTTGAATAATGTATAATTGTATATGCTTAACCAAAAGATGCCCACAACGCAACTTTTCTTATAAGAACTGAATCTTGAGCCGTGGTATAGGTTCTTACAATATAGTAATATAGGGATCCTGCAATTTTAAGTTTTTCTCTGTTTAGAGGCCTTTATAAATTTTAGCTGAATATTAAAATAAAAATTGTATTTGAGCAATGGGATTGAATCACTGTTACACGCTTCTTGACACAGTTATAATGCTATTCACTGCGTGAAGAGTATAAGAAACACACAGCACTTTTTATTGATAGAAATGTGTTCGTTCTATCTCTTTCTCTACAATGCTTCATCTTGCTTTCAATAAATATGAACTTAAATAATTAAGAAATTGCACGCAATGTTTACAATTAGGAAAATTCAGCTTGCTTACGCCCAACCACTACTCATTTGCCCAAATTAAATAGTATCCGCTGGCGCCAGACATTTGGCACTGATCTCGCACTGACCACTGACTGACTAAAGCCAAATCCGAACAGATCAGTTTGCAAACAGTAGCAAAGTCATCATCATTCAGGTTAACCTGGAACACTCAACAGGACTCAGCCCAGCTCAGCTCAACTCAACTGAGCCGGTAATTTTTGCATTGTTTCGTTCACTGCGGTTTTGGTTTGTGGCTTAAGCCGAAGCCGAATTTAATTCGTACTGGCAGACACATTAATGATGATCCGTATCCACAAGCCGACGCTTCGTGTTGTGGTGCACTCATTAAGCGTGATTTGTCTTCGGCGACGACAGGATAATCCCGTGTAGTGCAGACAAACCGTAAACGCCTTCCATTGGTGGGATTTGCACGGCGTTAGCCCGTGTGGATTGTAGGTGTGTTCCATAGGCGCCGCACTCTGTTGTTGCATGTTTGTGGGCTCGTTTTGGCATTGCTGAATTGTTTTGCTATTTTCTTTCGTTTTTGATGAACGTTTTTGTATCTCACATATTTACATATTTGCCTTTGCTTTGCTCTCATGGTTGTTTTACGGGTCTTAACTGAATAAATTATTATTCAAGTTATTCCCGCTCCATCACGTGTAGTCAGTACGCCAGGTTCCCTGTAAATGAGAGTAGCCGACAAAATGCATTAAAGAAACTAGTACTTTTTGCAAAAGCGTATAAACGCGTATAAGAGCACTTGTCTTATACAAAAAAATAAAGGAGTATACTCGTAATTTGGAATTATTCAACTCACCATTGAGCTTAGACCCAAGTGATAGGGTTGCGAGTGCGGCACAACTCCGCCACCCAACGAACCAGCTGTAGAGAAGCCGCCTTGCAGGCCACTTGAAGCGCCCAGAGCGCCCATGCCGCCGGTATACCAACTGCCGTGCATATGCGCATGTGCAGGATGCAAGCCACTGGAAAGATGGCCATGTTGCGCTGGAAGGCAGAGCAGACAAAAATAGCAGAGAAGTTAGTAAACTTATTCGGTTACAATTTCGGTTAGCTGTTCTTAATGCTGTTGCTGCATGCACGCGCACAACTCAACGAAACTCACCCATTGAGGTTGAGAAGCCACCACCGAAACCTTTCGTTGGATCCAATGGCTTAAAGTCGCCCATGCCAAGATGACCGCCAATAGGCAAACAACCGCCACCGAGACCCTTCTTCTTTTTGGATTTTGAGGAGAGCTTACGATTACGTGTTTGTATGCCTTCCTTCTTCATTGTGAGTGGACGATTGACCTGAAAGTGTAGTGAAAAGTTGCAAAGATTAAGTGCACAGATTCAGACTCAAGAAATGTAAGGCAAAAGAATCAATACCACTAAATTTGTAAGTGTGTGTGCCCTAGAAGTAAAATAGGTCAAAATTATGCAAATTTATTTCTTTTGTACGGAAGTGCACTCGCAGTCTGTTGCACAGACATTCACACACATACGTATCTATGTATATTAATAAGTACGAGTACTTAGGTACTTTAACGCATAGGCATAGTGCCCGCACAAAAACCGGGAAATGAAAATGAAGTATTACAAGCATTTCTACATGATCAGATAAAGCAACATTTGCGAATGCGATTGTTTAGCTCTGATAACAAATGCAACTCCCTACACCCTTTTTTCTTATTTTCGGTTTTTGTTTTTTTCATCGTAAATGGCCGACTGCTACGCTACTACTGCCAGTTTAACTAAGACGGGCGAAGAGCCTAGCGCCGCCGCCGCTGCCGCCGCCATTGTTGAGGCATTGCTGGATGTTTTTAATGCCTGCCTATGTACTTCATATGCGATTTCTTATCACTTGCGAAAAATCTAACTTAACAGCAACGGCAGCAGAGGTAGTAGAGAGCAGCGTCCGCAGCGGGTGCGAATTGGCTTCATTGCGCTACAATTACAATATTAAGTTACCCCACTCGCACAATCGCACAATGAAAGCGCTGCACTAGGCTCAATGAAAGAAAAAAAATTACAGTAGAGTCATGCTAATGTGTACACACACTTGAGTCAGTAGTGTAGTAGTGTACACTCGAATCCTTGTTTGACGTATTTTTAAGGAGTGTTGATCTTGCATGCTGCACTTCAAGAGCCAGTCATTTTAACGTCAAACTGGAAATGCTACGTAAGAGCTAGTTCGCTTTAACCAGACCACACAGTACATTGTTGCTGCCATTGTGACCTTTGCTTCTGTTCAGTTTACACGTATATACACCTCAAGCGAGCGAGTGCTCTCAGTACCTGGGCGTGAATTACGCAATTTTTGTACCTTTTTTGCGCTTCCTTTGCACTCAAGTCTAGTACGACGGCGATGACAACAACAACCAACAGCGAAATTGTTAAATTACCGGCAATCGTAAAAACGCAGAGAGTTTCATTCTCACTCGGCGGCGTAGGGTGCCTTTTTCGCGACGCGGGGTTGGCCGCATGAATTGTGCAATGAGGCGCACGCTCAACTTAACGCAACGCGGCTTGAGTCGGCAGCATCAGTAGCGGTATCATTTACAGCGCCCTAATGCTACCACTATGCTCGTAGATACCGCTAAGGACGGCTACTTTTTAGGGAGTGACCCACAAAAGCGGATTTCCCTTTTGTCGTTTGCTCACTCACTCACTCACTCACTCTCCCTCAGTGTGTTGATGCATTAGTAGCAACACAATTGAACTCTTGCCGAATCGTTTTTGGTCCCATTCAAGACCCATTCAAGACAGCGTCGGCATTTGATTGTTTAGGTAATTGATACTTTTTAAATGTATACTTTTCTTTTTTTTAAATCACTGTTTGTTTTTCTTTTGTTGTGTATATTGTACATTAGATTCGAAAATTTTTACAATTAACAGCGGCGTAGGTTAAGTGCTTAAGAGCGTTTAGCAGCTGGTTTCGCTGCCATCAACAATTTAAACAGTTTGCTTAACGTTAATTACAATGTACAACTAACGTTTAAAACAGAAATGCGTTTATAAGCGCGCAACCCCAGGCTTTTAATAATATTAAACAAAGCATAAAGTTGTTAATTTGGCGTATGCGCTGCTCAAATGAGGATGATCTCTTGCCCGTTGCCTGCATACAACATTTAGCACTACAAGCGAATTTCGCCTCTAGCTGTTGGCTTTATGCGATGTAATTAAAAAAGAAAAAAATTAAATATATATTTAAGAAGCAGCTGAGAACACCCGTCTGTATTATGCATAAATTAAAACGTCATAGATGACTTCGTTTTTGACAGGCAGAGGCAGCATACACGCGACTCGCTCTCTAAATGAAGACGAGACGACGTTCGGTTGGGTTGGTTGCCATTGCAAACTCATTTATGCAAACTTATTAGGCGCACAAAATGCATTGCTTGTTGTCAGCAAATTGAGTGTGACACGCCTTCGCGCTCTTATTACATCAAATGCAACTACAGCTGAATGGCATGGCAAACTGGCGCCGTCGCTGTTTCCACCGACCAGACACACATAACGGTACTTTGCGCAATGCGTACACGCGTTGCTTTCACTAGGCTCATCTTGATCAGTCTTTGAGAGTTAGACGACTCTTATGAAATAATAGCGTTCTAATAAACATTTATCATTGTGACGCCATTTGTACGCCACAGGAAACTCAGGTAAATCGTTACATGCATGGCAGACAAGTGCACAGCAGGATATCAACGACTAACAACACGTCGTCCTTTGCGTCGTTAGGTTTGTATGTTTATAGCTAGTTTGACCTTTCTAAGGAATTTTAGTATCGTCAATTTTTTGCTTCTTCTTCTAGATTAGTGTAAAGATAAAACTGGATAGATAAGTGAAATTGTCGCATTTATGGTTTTTCTGTTGATACCGTTTCAGTGAAATCGTTCTTATACATGCTGACGTTGATTGCTGTATAATACTATATTATAAAAACGGCGAGGGTAGATTAATAAGGCAGTGGCTTTTTACAATGCGAGAATAATTTCTCAAGACAGACACCTTTTAGTTCAAAACGTGGTATCAAATTAAATTTTGTTTTCAGTGATGTCTTCATAGTTGCAAATAATCAATTCTTCGGGGTTGGCAATAGCATACAGTAGCTTAGGCTTTAATCTGCATTTATCATATGTAGTGCGACTATAAAATGCGAAAATTTCCCTTAAAGTCGTCATATGGCTTTTTTACCAAGTGTTCTAACTATTATTTATGGTCTATGGTAAAGTAGAGGGTACCCGACGCGTTGCTGCCTCTTGGCATGCTTCGCCGAGTGGTGCATTTTATCCCGGCGCCGCGTAATTTCGTTCTCACCGTCTGCCCTTTCTCTATGCTTTATTTCTTTTTTTTTTGTATGAAATGCAATTTTCAACGTAAACAATTTGAGTTCTAGTTAACGGATTTCAATGAAAATTACACAAAAACCTTGGTCAGTCTTGGAAGAATATATAATCCAAATTCCATACAGATCGGTTAACGCAGTCAAGCGTGATACTCAAGCATGGGAACAAAGAAAGATAGTACAAATATACAACTTTGTTTTATATATATAATATAGATAGAACGCAATCGTCTTTTATATTTAGTAAAATGTTATTATACTTCGTAACATAATTGTACGATTTCGATACGTTCTGAGTTGTGTACCTTTCCATGAAAAAATTGACAACTCTAATGAGCATGCTTATGAAATCAGATGTTAAAAAAGTTTTTGCGTCCCGATTGAAAAAAACCTGTACTGTTGCTCTCGTTAGTTTCCATTGTTCACATCTTTAGTATAGTCTTTTTTAATTCCCAAATGGTATCTATAATTTCTGCAATCTCTTGTTCTATTAGCCTTCGCTTGCTAACATCCTTATCTTGGCATTTAATAAAAATTAATAAATAAATATGTGTTTAAGTACACACATATATGTATTTATCTAAAAGTACTAAAGGCATAAATCTGTCCAATATATGCGCATCAATGTTGCATATTAAATACGCGTACACATACTAAGTGGAATTGCAAATGCCGAGCGCAGACGTTAGACAACAGCAAACTGACAATGAAATTATAACGTCTTTCAAATAATTGTGCATAAGCATAGCTATTTTCTAAAGGCACAAAAAAAAACGAAAAACTCCAATCAGCGAACGCATTTGATGCAAAAAGCCCACACACACGTTGAGCTACGAGTACGAGTGCGAATCCAAATGCGAGCGGCCGTCAAGCTGACAACGGCGTACCAAGCGCACTGCGAGTAAAATGAACTGCATTCAAGTGAAGTGAACTGAAGTGATGTCTACGAATGTCACGCTCGATATTTGCTGGTATGACTTTGTGTGCTTCTATATTCGAGTGCACTCGGCACTCGTCTGATTAGCATCTTATCAAGATGGGCCACTGTCCAATTGTAAGAAAATTTTTGCAAATAAATTTTCTACATTTTTTTGTTTTTGTTTTCGTTTTTGTTTTTCTATTTCTTCCAATGCATACAACAAACACATTGGAAAATATACATCATTAAAAGGCCACCCAAAGTGCTGATAGACTAGTTGTTGTACTACACAAATATACAAACGCACGTACTCAAAGTTCGTTGGTGTGCATAAAAAAGTTTACAAATCAGATAAATTTTAGACACAAACACAGAGAGAGAGAGAGAGAGAGAGAGACAGAAATTTTCAATTCACTTCAGTCAACTTTTGGCATTTTTAACGCTCAATTAAATGCGGAATTTCGCCTTAATGTCGACGAAACCGACAAAGCCAACAACGACGGCATTTTGCCGCTTTTGCGACATCAAATATACGATTGTAATCAATGCCGCCGTTCGCTTAGGCAAAAATAGGTTTTCAGCTCTCAATTTGAGACAAGATAGAAATGGCTTAATTAGTTTGCTTGCGCTTTGATTTCGAATTGCAATGCAAAGTCAAAATAAAAATGCTTGATTTGTTGGGTGCTGAGCCATTTTTCTTTTTTTAATTTTTTTTGTTTGTTGCCGCCAAAGTTTTTCACAGTTTTGCCATTTAGCCACTCAATCAAAAGCAACTACAGGTGTCTCATTTATTTCACGTGTGCGCTGCCTAACTTGCGGCGTTTCTTTCCTTTATCAAAAGTTTGTGTAGCACACAAAAAAAAAAGGACACTTCACTGACATGTAAATGGGCGAACGAGGCATGAATAGTAGACATCTAATTGACACTTTTACCTAAAGTGAAAAAGTTGGCATTTGTGGCAAGCAAAAAGTGTAGGTAAGACAAGAAAAATGGCAGACGAAGGTATATATTTATAAAAAAATGAGGTGACTAGAAAACCCAAGAAAAGAAAGAAAAGTTTTCTTGACAAACTCATTAAAATTAACTGCCATGGGGCAATCACAGAAGTTGCGCCAAACAACTTTTGAAAGAAAAATCTAAAACGATAAAAAATGAAGAAGAAAAATAAAAGGCAGAAATAAAAAAAACTTTTCTTTTTCGCAAGCGTTGAAATTTGTATGTGTACATGTATGTGTGTGTATGCGATTATACAAGTAAAATAATGCAGCTAATGAATATTTAATAAGCCAGGCCGACGGCAAACGTTGAACGTATAGTAATAATAAACTCAACTCAATCCAATTCATATCCACTCAACTCATTTGAAGCGCAGTTACAACTGTCTCGCAAACACCCTTCTGCATGCATAAAACACCCACAATTGTGTCCAGTTAACTAAACGCAAATTTTTTGGCATTGTATCAGTGTCAGAGTGGCGGGGTTTATTACATGAATTACGTCAATTTTTGGTTGACAAAATCACCCACCATCAGTCAGTTAGTCAGTGGCGCAACGCTGCCTCGTACTTACAAAAATTTTGTATCTAAAATCAAGCTTATCGCATTTTCACAGCCAAACAGTCGCTTATCTTATCGTCAACGTTGCCAGCGGATGGGACAACCACCAGCACCAGCGTTGGCAGGATTGAGCGACACCAGCTAAATAACAATGTTGCGGACTGTGCGCATAACAAAAGGGCGACAGCATCTTTAAATAATCATCAACAATACATCATTTTGAATGGGCGAGGGTTGGCATACACAAATAACCGTTTACTCCCACCATTTGATACACCCCAATATGAGTACATCCACCCACAGATACACCCAATACAAACAGCCGCCCTTTCGTCGTAGCTCTGCTTGCAGCTAGTTTAGCTCTCGCACTGCATCTCCCTCTCTCTTTCTCTCTCTATCTATCTATCTCTCACAGGTCGTCGTCACTTGAGTGTCGGTTATAATCTTCATGTATTTCCGTGCAGCATGCTGACTTCAGATCCGCTTCCGTTTGATGCGAGGGTTCTATGCAATTCAATGAGCAAATTTCGCTTGCCACCTTAGCTGTAGATACTCTTACTTCATTGAAAATCTGCAATGCTCGACTGCGTTCGGTGAGAGCGTGTGTGTTAAATGTTGCGTTAAATCGCTTAAGCATTTAACGAGGGTTAAGCGTCGAGATTCGTTTTTTTTGTTGTTTGTTTTGTTTTTGTTATTGCCCGCTGTTGTTTCAAGTAGCTGAATGCTGAAGAAAAGCATTCAAGTTAATCGAAAATGTATTTGGGCTCTATCATTAAACTATCGTCAATGCGATTTTTTGATTTTTTGAGCGTTGAGCGCGTCGAAATTTGTTTGCTCCGGAAATCAGTTTGCACATCACTTTATATGCAGCCTGAACTGAGCGTTGGCGTTGGGTGTGATCTTAGCTAATAGTTCCGTTTTGACTGTGCTAGCTGTGCGGAAACGATTTATGCGCTGGAAAGCAGACTATGAAATTGTGTATATTTGACCCAGGCAAGCTTATAGATATAGATATCTGTATGTAGATGGTGTGTGTAATGGTTTCCGCCATTTTTTTGAGTTACATTTTCTTTTTTTTTGTTTTCTACATATTTCAGGGGTTTTTTTTTTTTGCTATTATTCTTGTTACTTACATTGTGTAATTTATAGTAGAGGCCGCAAGCATTACAGACTGGTTCACCGCTAGCATTCCGTCGCCAAAGGGTTGTGGTTGTGGTTTTGCAGTTTGCACACGATGTCCCCGCGCGTTTTGCGGCGCTTTGTAGTGACTGTAGTGTCTGTAAGTAGAAAGAGAGAGAGCGAGAGAGAGCGAAATAGAAAGAGTTAGTGTTTGAAGAGGGTACGAGTGAAAAAAAAATTATTGTTGCTGTTTCAAATTGATTATGCTAATTTTAGTTGTGCAAATAAATTAAATGAAATGCGGAAGTTCATGGCAGTAAAGTTATTGTTGTTCTTGTTGTTGTGTGGTTGCATATATTAAAGCGGTTAAATATAATGTTTGAAATAAATTTTAAACAACTAATTGCATTAGGTAATACTACAAAGTTTAAGAAAAAGTACGCTTAAATATAGAGAAGTTTTCTTGTACTCAGCGCTTGTAAATGCGGGTCTGAAATAACCAATTTCGTTTTTTTTTTTACTTAAAATATCAGCATCAATTCATTAAAATGACAATTTAAGAGAATACAAATAAAATAAAAAAGTACTTGGGCTGTCTTGTCTGTCTTGTGGCTCTTAGTCAGGCATTCGCTTTCAATTTCCACGAATTGACTACACACAACTGTAGCTGAAAGGTACACATTTTTTTTTTTTGAATTTCGCTTGTTTCTACAACACTGCCATGGTAGTGTGGCTGTGTTACCCTTTTGCCAGACTTAAGAATAAAAAATATATATATATTTCACGCAATTGCGCGGTGCCAAGTGGAACGAGCACGCCAAAGAGTTGAGCCACAAAAACAAACAAAAAAAGAAAAGAAGAAAAATCCAAGTAAAAGAATGTATTTTTATAAAAAGCAACAAAAGTAGTCAGTTAGTTAAGCAGCTTTAGCGTAGTATCTTCACTGTTACGTTCTTTTTTTTCAGTGATTTTTTGTTGTTGTTTTTTTTTATGTTCATGTAGCTACAACAGTTTGTACGACGAGCTCTTTAACTGGCGTTGATCATGTTTGATTTTGATTTTTAATTGTTGCCTTTTTGCCTTTGCGTTACTTTTTTGGTATCTTCATCATCTGGCTTGCATTGATTTTGAAGCTTAAAGATGCGTCTGCCACGCTCACCTGTTCTTGATTGTGTATTTGATGCTGGGGCTCGGTATTAACATAAATCAAAGGTCATATTGGCTGAGGCTTTGACTATAAGTCATGCACAACTTTTGTTGCTGTTGTTTCTTGTTAGTGGCACTGTTTGTGTTAACGAGCTTGTAACAATTCCACAACAACAACAACAAACAACTACCACAGCTGGCCCCAGTTCAAGTTGAAGATGCAACTGCAGCCGGTTTGAGCTGTTCGTATCTTTAGTAGTGCGGCAGTCGTAGTGTGAAATCCAAAATTAATTTTAACGCCTACAAACAGTTTCAGATTACGTACGCTTCAGTAATTATGTGTGTCGATACGCAACTTCTTGTGTTTGTTGTTGTTGATGTTGTGGGCTACAACGTCGTTGCCAAAAGGACCAAAATATATTGGCACTGTCTTGGATTTGGCAGACAAACCAAACGACAGATAGGCTCACAGACAGACAGACAGTGCAGTGCGAATTGCTGTTCGAATCGTTCGGTGTTTTGCTGTTTGGATTTTGACTTTTTTGAGGTTTTGTTTTGTCGCGTTTTAGTTTTAGCTACAGTGAGACAACATGGCCAAAATGTATGTATATAAATTAAGTTGTTAACATGACAACTCGACAAAACACTCTCAGACGTGCTCTGGCTGGTTGCCATAGCATAACATTATTGTCTGTCCATTTGTCGCTTAGTCTACACACTCAACATCCTGCACATGCAAAGTCTGTCTGACTGTCTGCTTGTTAGTGTAGTTATTGGTATTTTGTATGGCAGTAGGTGCTAAAATAAATTTGAAATGTCTAATGTTTATCAATTGCTTGTGTGAATTTACATAAAGTAATATTTTTTGTTGTTGTATTTTTTAAAGCGTTTTCCAGTTGTTTAAAGCATAATAAAACTAGTTTGGTTTAATACGGTTTGTGAAAATTGAAAAGCCGTTTTTGTTTTATTTAAAATGCTCGTCCGAAGCACATAAATCAATGTCAATGCACAAAGCACAGATACACTCACACAGATAAACGGCGTGTGAAAGAGTGAGAGAGTTAGGAAGGGAGAGAGCGATATAGAGTTCTGACACCTACAATACAAGTAGAAATTGACAAAGTGTCATTTATTGACAGCGTGTTTTAATTGAAATGCAAAAGCGCAAGCGCCAAAACCAACAAGATGGCGCTTGATAAGGCTACCAACACACACACATACACAAACACCTACAGAAAACGGTACAACTGCAGACACCTTATTATAATTTAAGATACAAAATATTATTGAAAAACACATGATATATATTTCAGCTGCACTTTCGATAAATTATTATTTTTAGCATTTTTTCTTATTTCTTTTTTAATCTCGTAAGCCTTCGTTGTTTATTTATTATTTCACACCTTCTGAGGTTTATTTATGCGCTGACAGCAGCGTATAAAATATCAATACAACAATAAGTGATATATTTTTTTGTATTTAAAATTTACGGTGGCTCAAAAAGCGCGGGTCAACAAGGAGTGCAAGCCGCTAAAAAGATGGGCAGTCAAAACCAAATAGCAGAAAAAAATTACCAAAAACAAAAATGTCTACCGTTTGCGCATAAAAGTGTCATAAAGTCTCGCAATGTGTGAAAAGATGGCGTACCCGCATAAAAACGTTCCAAAAAAAAAATTATGCGAAGCCGCTGACTTTAAGCCGTCTCAAGTTGTGCGAATGCGACAGCATCAAGTGTATAAGTATGTATGTGTTTGCTTATTGACAAGTTAAAATTTCGAAAAGAGCTTTAATTTATGCAAATTTTGTTGCTTTTCTCGCCGCAACTGTTTGCTCATAAATTTTTTTAGGAATTTCTTTAAGCCTGTTTTCGAGTGCAACAAACAACGAGAAAGAGCAGCAACACAAAAATGTTCCAACATATTTAAATATTTAATGTAACTTGAAGCGCATAATAAATGTAGACTGCAAAACTTGCGCATTGCCGTCGGGCGCTGTGCATTTTATGAACATTTTTACTATTTAAAAACATTATTTTTTTGCCTGTCACATTCAAAAAGCACACGCTCGTGTTGTGGAAGCTGTGAAATGTAAATATGCATTGGACACAAAGCCTTTCTGACGATGGCAATGCCCTTTTTCATCTGAGATATGAGTGCCCGTATTGCGCAGATACAGATAAAAGATACATACGAATACACTCATAGACATTGCGTCTGTCTATCTTACTGTAACATCTAAGGGGGAATGTATGCACTTACATATATATACTAAGGCACATACATACAGTGAATTCAGATTGTGTAGGGGAAATGAAGATGATTTAGTTTGTTCCCCAACAATTTTTATTTGTTTCTTTTTTTGTTGTTGCTTTTCTTCATTGTTAAAACTGACAAAAAGATTCATTACATATTATATAAAATACATATTATATAAAAAAATTACACTATCCCTGCACACCTTTTTGTGCAGTTATTCTAAAGTAACTGTTATAAGAAACTAAATTCGATTGGATTTTGAATTGGTCTACAATACAACAATTACTAGAATCTTAATAGTATAATCAAAAAGTGTTTGTTTCCCTCTGCTGCCCGTGATTTTCAACCAATTTAGTTGGTAATATTTAAATAGATTTTAATAGACAGTAAATGATAAAACATTTTTACTGGATTTTTTGATACAGTTTAGAAAAGTTTTTTACACAATTTATTGCCGCGTTTTAAACGCCTCCTCATCAGGTGATGTCAAAATATATCACACACTATTAACACACTGCTGAAATGGAGAACAACGTGATTTGCTGCATTTTTGCAATCTGGTTGGAAAAATATTAAAATTGTTACTATTATGAAGAACAGTTTTTTTTGTAATAGTGTTGTAGCTTTCAATGTGCGCGAGAATACCAAAAATGACAAAAAGCTTCTATCTATTCAACTAATATGAAATTTTAGATAGTGTGGACAGAATAGGATTAATAATTAAGGTACGAAATTGAAAAAAAAAAATCAAAAACATTCAAAAAATCTGAAAATAAAGGAAAAAATACACTCACGCACTTCAAGTTCAAATATTTAATTTTATTTCTGTTGATAAAGCAGTACTCGCTTTGATTTTCATTGATTATTATTTAAGCTGGCCATACACGACGAACATGCCATCAAACACGAGCGAATAACACGAGCATATTCGCCTTGTATGACTAGCTTTAAGTATATTATAATAAATATTATATATAAATAATCAGTCTCAATCAGTGTCATGCTGACACTAATAATGTCTCGTAGATCGAAGAAAACGCTCTTTTAAGTCCGCTTTTTCAACTCAGAACAGAGCAAAAAGAACTTCGAAATGAAGCTTTTCTAGCGTTTCGTGGTTTGTTGGGTTTATAATATAATATAGCACACAAACTCAAAACTCATACACCTACAAATATACACAGACAAAGTCAAACCGCCCCAAGCATTTGTTCATACTTTCATCCTGTTGTGGGTGTTTGGGCAACAACAACAGTAACTTTGGTGGGGCTGTTATGTCAAATCGCCTGTTCCCACCGTCTGCTTGCTCTAAGTATTCCTTCGCATTGCTTTTGCTTTTTGGGGGTGTTATGTGTTTGGGGTTGCAAAAAAGATGCCAACAGATAGCAAAGATCTGGAGCGCAGCAAAAATTTCTCTATCAGATGGCGATGCTTTGTAGGACATCAGCCTTTGTATTGGCTTACATACACCAAATGTAAGGAAAGTACATACGTTGTGTTATATAACTTTTTTCTTTGTTTGTGTGTGTAACAGAAGCTTGATTTATATAAGAGGAAATTGTAGCAAAAATTGAATTTCATATTGAAGCTACGCAAGGAAAAAGTAAGCCTCATTTTATATTCTTTTTATTAGCACTCATTTCCTTTATATATTGTGCTGTCCCTTAGCATCCGTTTTGCGAAATGTGTGTTCTTTTAAGTCAAGAACTATGCTACCACATGTTTTACTTGTGTGTCTTTGGGCGTGGTGAAACTACAGCAGCAACGTGCATTGATGTAGAAAAATTTAATGTTTTCTTTATACGAAAATCGCAGTTTTTTGCTTAGGGGTTGTTTGAATTCGACAAAGCATATGATGTTGTTATTTGGGCTTTTTTTAAAGCCAAAAATACCAAATGCGCCTAAAATGATTGGTTACTCGTACTTGGCTTAGTCCAATCAATCCGGGTTAATTAAAATTTTCGCCTTCGCTCTAAGCCTCAAATCAATAATCGTATACGAGTAGATGCAGAAGGAAATTGATGTTCAACATTAATGATCACGTGCACAATTTGATTTTAACGAGTGGCGCTGACTCGCTGCGCCCCAACATGGACATTGAATTTGTCGAAGCCGTCGCTTAAAATTGTGTACCTTTATAAATTTTAAATAGCCGAGCATGAACGACGTCAGAAGTGCGCCAAATGCTAAGTTAAGTTGCATATGGAAATGTGGCAATAAGAACTTGAACAACAGCGACAATAACAACATTGAGACCAATAAGGAAAACAACAACAATAATAACAACAACGGCAAGGGATACTATAAAGTTTAAATACAGTAGTCGAGAACATGCAATGCGCGTTGCATACACCAACAACAACAACAACAACACCAACACCAACAACAACACAAACAACAACAAAAGCCATGAATATAAGCCTTGGCGATCTTTTCACTTGTTTGGTTTTTGGCTCTGGTTTGGTTGGGCTTTTTGTTGCCTGCCTGCCCCATACACACAGACACACTAGTAGTAAGTAACCAGGCGCAAAAGGCAGGCATGAAAATTCTCATTAATATTTGTCACTGGACATCGAATAGGTTTGCTACTAAATAAATTATACCAACCCAAGCCAAGCGTGCACCGAACTCCGCTTGGCCTTCCTAGTGCCTAGTTCTTGTATCGTTGTGTTGTGTTGTGTTGTGTTATGTTGGTGTTCGTGTGTTTTTTGTTAACTTGGCATACATAGCTTCATGCGGTTTACTGCTCAAGTGAAATGAATGTGCGCTAAACACGCGCGTATTTTCAGCGCTTTTTTCCACTGGATTTCTGACTGCATTAATTTTCACGTATTGTCTTTGTTACAAACACACAGACAGAGAAAGCCACAAACGAAAGGGTCAAGCCAACCCTTTTGCTGGTGTCCTTTTGAGACATTTTTCTTTTGTGACGTGACGTGTGCAAAAACAAAAAAAAATAGCCTAAAAAATATTTATACATTTTTGCATATTAAATAGGATTTTGCTAATAAATTTTATTGAAGGTGTTTAGGTTTCTTATTGTTTATGGTAATGTCGACCAATGTTTGTGCTCACATTGCATTTTATCTACTATATACTGTGTACGTACTGTGTGGTCAAGTTAAGGAGTAATTTCGGTTTTATTACAATATTTTTTTTTTGTGACAAAGTGTAATTAAATAAAGTTCCTTCGCATTGTATTATAATAACTCAAGTACGAATATGGATCCCTTAATGTTTAATCCAAAGATGATTTTTGATACCCAAATTTGTATTTTAGATTTTAATATTAGGCCTACAAGTAAGAGTCCACCTTTGTTGTGGGCACTTATTGTGAAGCGTACCATTGAAAGTAATTTAAACTTATTTTTCTTTTGGCGTTTGGGTTGAATCCTCCGCCAATAATGATTCCAATTCCTCGTATTCGTACACTTTCAACTTTCCGCTACGTTCGCGTCGTCAAGCATTGCCAGATGTCCGACCCTACGATATCGCTATGACGTTTTACATTGAAATGTTTAACCATATCTCTGTGGTGCGGCCTTCTGTATTCAAAAGAAGGGAACTTCCTTGTACTCCAAGTATTAGGTATATAAATAAGTTTTGAGGGTTTCTTTAGTAATTTTGAAGCTTTGTTGATGGAAATTGGTGCAATGGTTTTTTATTCAAAATATTGTTCATCGTTAGATACGACTTGTTCCCATCTTGTAGACAGCCTACGGAATCTTTTGCAGCAATGTCTGGGTGGGTTGGGACATCCCATTGCAGCACTGTCTAAGTCTCCGTGACGACTTTTGCAACATGTGGTCGAGCGTTGTCGTGAAGAAAAATCACTTGTCGTGTCTTTTGACATATTGGTTGCGTTTGAGCTTCGATTATCGGATCAATTGCTTCAATTGTTGTTGGTAACGATAATCAGTGATGGTTTCATTAGGCTGGATCACTACATAGTAGATAACTCCAAGCTGACTCTACCAGATGAACAGCATTTAATATAATACCGGGGGTTACCGACAAATGTATTAGAGCTCAAGGGGCTAGTTAGGTTGAGGTGGAACTTGTAGAAAGAGTAGGTCACACAAATTTTAAGCACAATATTTGTGGCAACTAGATTGAGTTATATTAGTATAAGACTATAATTTAAGTTGTTGACCGTTTAAATTATGGCTAGTGCTCCAAATTTTTGTATTTATTTTTAAAATTTTTTTATTTTATTTTTTATTTTCCTTTAACTTTTTTTATTTTATTTATTTTATTATTTCACTTTTTTATTTTATTTTATTTTTTAATTTTTTAATTTTAAATTTGTTTATTTTTTAGTTAAAATCTTGGCGAGTATGTGTATGTAGGTTGCATAGTCAATTGTTTACATGTCATGTATCAACAAAAATGGGCTTGCAATGGCCTTTTAAATCTTAGTTCGGCGTTTATGCATTGGCATGCAACCTATTAATTTTGCTGCTGACCTTTTTACATTTTTCGTTCAATACTATGAGACTGTTTTTCATTGAATTGAGGCGATTCCGTTAAAAATCGTTGTTTTACAAAAGCCTAGTTTATGGTAACTCCTGGCTTGTGGTCTTCCGTATAGTATTGGTCATTAACAAGCTCACTCCTTTCGCGAAAGCGTTTTAATCAGTTTATGTATGAAAACACCAGTTGTGGCAACTTTTTACATGTGAAGTTTATTTAGTTGTTGTTGTTTTTTGTTCACATTTCCTTAATACTTGGTTTTTTGCTGCTTTTAGGTTGCAGTCTCGTTGTTGTGCTTGGCGCTGCTATGGCCTGTTTCATTATATTATGGACACGCCCAGTTCAGCCTGTATGCGCTGCGCTTCATATCGTTAATTTTTAATTGATCTGAGCACAGCATTGTGACGCTGCCTTGCAGTTGAAGTCAGTCGTTCGGTCGATCAGGTCGTTCGGTTGATCGGTTGGTCAGTCAACGTCGTCGGCAACATTGGTAATATCGCAGTAAATGAGAGCGATTTAGTGAGTGCGCAGTGTTGGCTTTTCCAGCACAATACATTCCCTGAGGAGGATCAAAGTTGTCGGATTTTTGTTGTATTTTTAGCCTTCTTATTTTGCCTTGCTGAGCCTTTCAACGCTCTGCGAATCGAGTAAAGTGAAATTTAATAATATTAGCGCGGTCTCAACTTGAGTTTAGTTGTCCGTCTGTCCGTCTATCTGTCTGCCCCCTTTCTGTGCATCTGTTTGAGCTTGATTTCATGTTGACGAAATGTTGTCTTAACAAGATCTAGCTTCAACTTCAACGTCTTCCTCATCATCATCATCATACTCGTCATCGCCGTCGTCAGTCATCGATCGTCAGATGCTCGTCAAATGTGTAGCGCCCATTGTTGTCGTGCTTAAGAGCGCTTCATCGTCATCGACAGCATCTATAACATAAAGTGTTTTTTTTTTTAAATTTATAATTCGTCCTTTTCCTCTCACTTTTTTGTATTCTCTGTTTTTGTTGCGTATACGCCCCACAAGCCTTGTTCTTTGCTTTTGCTTTTGTCTTTTGTTGAAGCGTGCATTGAACCTCAGCGGCTTTTGGCTAATATTGTTGCAATACTTGTATTTTGCTTTAATTTTGATATGATTCGGCTTTCATCCATCGTTCCATCGTTTTTAATTTCATGTTGGTCTTTGCTTGCTTCATATTTTTAGTAGCTGCAAAGTGCGTGATTTATATGCGACTTATTTTATTGCAATCCCTACCTGTGCCGACGGTTCGATTTTGGGCTGCATTAAAATTTTATTCATCGATGTTACAGCCCATATGCCTAAAGTATGTTCTACCTACACACGCCTTAAATAATTCCCACGGTAAAGGGTTACCATCGCACTGAGCAACAAGTCTATCGCACACATGGCACAAGTTCAGACACAAAAATGTGTTAATTATGATTTGATTCTGTTTTCTTCATATTTCTCTTATGAACGTTTATATTCGACAAGCTTTGACTGAGCTTGTGAGCACAAAAAATTGCCAAGTCAGTGTTAAATGTGCTTTAAATGAGTTCGCACTTTTTACTCGCTTACTTGAAACAAATAAACCCTATAAAGTATTACCAAATACACAAAAATTATTGATTACTTTCGTGCTCCATAACGTTTTTTTTTCAAAAACATGTTGTGAGAGACAAAAGTTAGTGTAAGCTAAGAGGTTTTTCTGAGTTCAGCGATTGAACTGGAGTTTGAACCCCAACGGCACCAATTCGAAAGGCTACCAGAAGTAAGGTAAACATAATATGCTATACTATAGGAGAGTGTCGTAATACTAGGATGAACAACATAAGTTAGCAAACGTCTGCTGACCAAGTGTTGATGTGGAAACTATAAGATTATATTAGTCTTAGGATATGAAATATTTAACAAGTTGCGTTTAAGGCCTTGTAAAAAGTTCCAAAAGACATATAGGAACAGAGAGACATGCAAGAGCTAAAATTTAGCCTTTAATATGGGCTACCACTGCCTACAATAACAAGCGGCTGGTTCAGACAAGAATAGAAAAAGAAAAAATATCTGAAAAGAATTGTGGACTTGATCGGTTATACCGACCAACTTTGTGTAGTCTCCGATGCTGCGTTGAACATCAGTTATCTCAAGCTGGCCATACACGACGTACATGCTTGTGTGATTCGCACGTGTTTGAGGGCATGTGCGTCATGTATGGCGCTGTTGAGAAGGCGATGTTCTTGTAAAATTTCAAATTTTGTTGTTTTGTTCGAGTGAATCACACGAGCTTATTCGTCGTGTATGGCCAGCTTCAGCTATATGAAGTTACATTTTGTATAGAATTCTGAAGCTCTGGACTTTAGAATTATACTTAGTAGTATGGTCTATTTTTTGTAGAATTTCGTTGCGTCATTTATCTGTATCTATCTCTACCTGTTTAGTGTTCGTCTTGCTATTGACATTTCACATGATTAGAAAATGTGCTTCTTGACTTGCAAACGCTTCAAAAATTGTCTACTCCTTTCTTCGAAATGTTAGGTTAGCTATAAAAAGTACTTCTTCGTAAAAATATAAAATCAATTCATAAGCATCTAATCGTTCTTGTTGATTGCCAAGTAATGTTTTTATAAATTATTATGTCAAGTGTTGAAGTCTTTATGACAACAACAAAAAGTCGCAACAAGCCGCAGTCGAATTAGAATGCATTGACGAGTGTTGAATGAAAAATTATCGTATTCGCGTCATAAACGAGTTTTTTTTGCAATTGTCGGCGCAGCAGCAACAGCAGAAAAAGGGAAACACTCGTAAATATCGAGATTCATATGAAACGTTTTGTATTAAACAATTGATTGTGTGAACATTCGCATAAATTATTGTATAAAAGTTAGCTATTATGCAAGAAAAGTTGTCTCATCCCCGCCGGGCGGCACGGTCACGATTTCGTTTTGCATTGGCGTCATTGTTAAAGCGTTATAATTAGTCAATGTATGAGTATATGACTAGCTGGAAGATGTGCTGCGCCAATGTACTATAACGTACTTTGAGAAACCTTTTTTTATATAGTCAAGGTGCATACACACAGCCGCACATATGCGTGGGTGTGGTGCTTATATACGAGTATGACCTTAGCATTCGTTTTGCATAGAACATAGATTTGCAATTAGTCTCAGCTGAACATGTTACTATTAGTATTAGAAAGAAAGAAAAAAAAACTGTCATCGCGTTGCAACGTGGCCAAGCGTAACATTTTAGCCAGATCACAAGTCAAGGCATATTTTAGCCGCAAAGCATAAATGCAGCTTGAAACGATTGTTTGGTAATATACGTGTACAACAAATAAAAGATATTTTTTCATGGCGCTTTAACAACAAATGACTGTTGAAACGGGCACGATTGCCAGCAGCACACAGCTGAATGAATTCGAGTGGTTTTCATGCAGCGCTGCTAGTGCTTTGGCAATGCTTTTTGAGTGGCTTATTGTAGGAGCGATCTTTAAGAGTTTGCATTATAATTAAACGCCATTACTGGAACGCCAGCAGCGGCGTTTAACTCTGCCTACAGCACTTTTTTTATTTTTTTATTTATTTTATTTTATTTTATTTATTTTTTAAATTTAATTTTACTTATTTTTTGTGTTTGTTTTAAGCCGACATTATGCGCGTTTTGCTTGCTGGGCGGCTTTTCAGAGTTTTTTTTTTTTGTGTTTGCCTTTTTTTGAATGCGCGTATGCAAAATACGTACAAACTACGTGGGGCATCAGCAGCAGTGCCGGCAACAATCGCAGAACAATGCAAATTTTTTAATTTATGTATTTTAGCCTGCAAACCAAGTAAATGGGTTTTTTTTAGCATTTGCTTAAACAGCAACAAACTACATATGTACAAATGTATATACAGAAAATTTTAAGTTACGACCTGTTGACTGTTTTGTTGTGGTTATTTAATTAAAGGTGCATTTTGACCGCATTTTGATGCCGATGCCGCGTCGACTTGGCATGCACTTTGTATGCACAGACAATGAGCAATGAGAGTGGGTTATGCAAAGTGTAACTGAAATTGGCTTAAACAAAAGGTAGTAAGGAGTAAGCAGAAATAAGAAATAAAAAATAAGGCGGAGAACAAGACAAAAGTGCCGGCATAAAATACATGCTTTAAAAATGTTGCTTAAAAATCAATACAATTGCCACCCAAGCAGTGGACAAGTGAGCAGCGAGCCAACTAACGAAGTTTTAACCCTCGCGCCGTGCCGACCGCTCTTGAAGATATGTTGAAATCAAAACAATTGAATTGCATTTCAATATTGACTTAACAACGGAGACGTGAGCGACGTAAGGGCTTACAGCCGCTTAGTTGAATGTCAGTGTAGCCGAAGCCGAAGCCGAAGCCGACGCCAAAGTCAATGTGCAAAGGACATTGATATGCTACATCCTGTTTAAATAGCAGCGTCGCGTTTAGTGTGACGTGTGAGTTGTGAGCGCTCGCGAAATAAATTCAAATCAAAAAACGCTTGCCACATAAATTTTAATTTGTTGCATATTTTGTCAACGACATTAAAAATGTCAACGAAAATCAAACAAATACTTGACCACAACACAACCAACAACAACAACCGAAGTAAACCACAGAAGATACAAGACACACACACACACACACACACACACAGATGAACATAAAGAAAGAAGAAATCCAGCTGTGAATTTCTCGGGAATTCCCTCATAAATGTTTGTTGCATGTGAGTCTGTCTCGATAGGTACCTCTGTCTGTCTCTCTGTCCGTCTGTTTTACTTTGCTGAAACTGAAACTTTAGCTTGACTCAGATTCCTTGGCTCAACAATTTTTTTTTAATAATGGTTTATTTATGTTAATGTTATGCAATCAAAATGCATACGATTTAACTGCCAATAAAAAATCAACGTATACGCACATAAATATACCTTGTGCTAGCAGATGCAGATACAAAAAAAAAAAAAAAACAACAAGAAAGAACAACAACAACAAAACACAATATTAAAAGTGCATTTAACAGTTTGGCTTTTGTCTTATAGACTAATTTTTTCAGTTCGTATATTTCGTGTATTCTCAGCATCTCACTCGCTCGCACGAGACAGTTTTGGCTTTTGTGCGTGTGAAGTTTGTTGCCGAACTCTTTCGTTTTGGTGTTGTCCGATAAAATTGGCGCCAGCCTACAATCGTTGCCGTATATTTTCATAGTTTGTTGATGCGCCCGATAAAAATGATAATATTCGAGCTCATCTTTGTTGTTGTTGAAATATTACAAAGATAGTTAGTTGTCTGGTGTGGCTGTCCTGTTGTCCATTCATGCGTACGCCTCTTGTCCACTGCACGCTTCTCGTGTAGCTTAACAGCTTTGACTTGGCTAGATTTGGCTGTTGTTGTTCTTGGTGCTTTTGTTGTTGCTTGCTTGTATTGCTTACCGTTCGCTGCAGTGGATGCCAATGTCTGATTATGTTTTTAGTGCGTTAAGTGATAATGATGATGCGCCTCGATTTTTATCACCGTTCATATACAACCATAAAGTTAATCGCGTTTTATTTATATATATATTTATTTTGATTGTTTTGTAGTTCGTGATCATCATGATCATCGTTATTGAAGCATTGGGGCGAGAGAGCAAAATGAGTTGGCGCAAATAATTAAAATGTGTTGTAGCGATCCCTCTGTTTCTTCGAAAATATTATGACATTTGAGCGTTTTCACGCTGCTTTTAATGACCTTTGGCGACAGTTTTGTGCGTGTGACTTTTCGGCGGTTAAATTCTGTGGCGCTAATAGGAGTTTTGTTGTGAGTTTTTTCCCTTCTACTTTGGTTTCTCTTACAAAAATCGTTCGAAAACAGTTTACTTAATAGATTAACTGCTGATATGTATACGTAAATTATGTTAACCATGAGGTTGCTTGGTCAGCGCTAGATAAACTAACTAACTCGATTATGTTAAAACCTTTTTTTAAAGTTGTAATAATTCACTGAACTCGTTGCGACTTAGGAAAGCACTACCCACTGCCGTTCTAGCACACCATTCCTCTAACTAAACAACGCACCCTCGTAGCTGAAAGTATCTTTGCACTTCCGAGCTTTTTGGTTTAGGGTTGAAAACTTTTGTATTTTTTTGTTTTGTTTTATTTTATTTTATTTTATTTTTCGTTATTAGTAGAAGTGTTCAAACTTACCAGTCTTCGCTTTGGCTTGATTAGTGGTCGATTTTGGCCATTCATTTTGTAGTATAAACCGCAGGCATTGCACAAATAATGACCGGTGCCATCACGTCGCCACAGTGGCGTTGAGGTGGCACCGCAGTTGACGCATTCTCTACCCTCTGAAAGAGACAAGAGAATAATATATTGAAAATAATAAAAAAATACAAATGTGTCTTTAATTTTTTCCCTCCTCCCCAACTACTGTTGACGTTGAGTTGCTTGCATTGCCAACACCAAAATTAACAGCTCGTCAGCATAATTAAGTAAAGAATTCAAACATGCAACGTAAATGCAAAAAAATAATAATAATAATAATAATAAAATAAAAAATAAATAAATAAAAATAGTAAGCAAAAGTTGTCTGACTGCGGTGCTCATTTGGCGTTAGTAGAATCAACAGCGACGTCAGTGGCATCGAAAAAGCTGCACTCATTGTTTTAAGTCAAGCTGCTGCTGCTGCCTGCTGGCCAAAAGCCACAAAAACCTGACCTGTCGCTGTGTGTCGCAATAAAAACAAAAAGCAAAAAAAAGGGGGAAACAAATAAAAATCCACAACAACAAGAAAACAACAAAATGAAAAGAATGCAAAATATGAATTCAGCTGATGGCACTTCGCGCAAACGTACAACAAGAAGCAACGCGCGACAATAACAGCGAACTACGAACAACAATGAATAAAAGGGCAACAACAAAAGTAGCAACATCAGCGGTACCAATAAAATGTTGTTCGCTCTTTTGTGCAACAACACTAAAAACAACTGCGTTAGCTAAAAGACGCTTTGCGCACTTTCGCGGCTCAAAGTGAAAACGCATGGAAGCGGAAATGATGGATTCGAATGGCTCTTTCATTCTTTAGTTCTTGCTTTCTGCCTGCGAGTATCTTTGCTTATTGCTCACAACATTCTTCAACACAACACAACAAAACACAGATACAAATGCGTTAACGTTATTGTTTTTTTTTTGTTTTTTGTTTTTTGTTTTTTGTTGGCTGCTGCTGACTTTACACATTTTAATTAGGCCTCAAAATGTGTTGGTCTTGCCTTGTGCTGTGCGGCGTTGCGTTGCTTTGGGTTGCTTTGCGTTGGTGTGGCGCATTCTCGTTCACCTTTGCTTCACTCGCTCAGGGGCAAAAAATGTTACAGTTGCCCTGCAAATTGCTGGCGCGTCTTTTTCAAACGCATTTAACAAGAAAAAAGAAAGAAAAACACTCATGTTCAGCTTGAGCGCTACGTTCTGCCATAAGTTAAGAGCTCTGCTCATTTCTTGGGTCGCCGGTGGCGTCTACTGCTAAGCGGTCTTCAACTAACTGTTTGGGCTTTTTGTGGTCTTGAAACGGTTCAGAAAGTGCGTCACATATTCAAATATTGTTTGTAGCTCATTGTGTTTGCCACAGTGAGCGTTAGCGGTCCTTTTGGCCTGACTGCGGTTTCTGGTTTACGATGAAGTTGCAAATGTAACGCGTTATTAACGCTCATGTTACATTTCTCTTGTTGGTAATTTGCTTTGGTCTTTAGGAATACGAGTAATTTTTTTTCTCAAACTATTTTATGTGCTTTTTTTTTGTTTTTCGATGTAATGATGCCACTAAATGGGCTTCATTATTTCGGTAGTTTTATGTTTTTATTATTTTTGTTGTTGTTGTTGGCTTTTCTATTGTTTTCTGTTCGAGGGGGGTCTACTCTGTTCAAACTGACTGCATTCAAATTGAAATTTAGTCATAGACATGAATTTTTCCGCATGGCTATTTCCGTTAGTTGGTGTTCGTGTTCATAATTTTGGTGAATGTTTTTTGGATTGTTTTTTTTTTGTTGTTTTTTGTTTTTTTGTTGTTGTCATTGAATATATTAATTAGTGCGAGCATTTAGAAATGATTTTTAAATATATTTTCTAAGCAATTTTCAAACTTCACTCATCAGCCACTCATCTCCTTACAGCTATACCCCCTGACACTTTGTATCTCACGCACATTTCCTGACTTAATGTCATTAAGCATTTTATGTTATGACAGAGTGTCCTTAATTTATGTTATTCTTACGATTTTACTTCCCCAATGACCATTAAAATAACACAAACTCAAACACACACATAGACAGTTAGTTATGAACGGACAGACAAAATCCATTTTAGGTTTGCTTTCTCGTGATTTTCGTTTATGGCTTTCTGGTATGCGAAACATTTTGTTCTGAGCTTTCATAGAAATTAACTAAAGCGTTATGCGTGTTTATGCGCGGGCGTGTGTCCTTTTTCGTTGACATTAGTGTCTTTCTGACAGGGGCAACAAAAAAAACAAAACAAAAAAAAAAAACAAAGAAATTAATAGCAAAGGCGTGTTAAATAAACAGTTCATTTATTTTCATTTTCACTGTGCTTTGTTTTTGCGCGTTGTACTTTTTGGACATTTTCAATTGTAAAACGTTTGACGTTGACATTGCTTCTGTCTCCCCAGTCTTCAATGCCAGCTTTAAAAATCCTCTGTCTTTTGCTTTCATTGTACATCTTATTGTTGTTAGGAAACTATATTTCCGTTTACGATTCATTAGCACTCTTCAGGTAAATGTTTAATTGGAGTGCTTTCAGGTCGAAGACGCATAGTCAATCTTCACTATAAATATTCAGCTTGACACTGATTTGATTTTGGAGTCTGTCAATTATTCTTGTTAACTTTTAGTTTACTTTTTCAGACTACGTTTTCAGTCTTCAGCTAAACTTCTATTTTGATGCCTATTGGCGAAACTGCATTAATCTTTATTATAAGGCTCTAGTTAACCTCGCTGATATAAGTATGATTAGGTACGTAGCCCTTAGTGATAATGATATGTAACGTGACGAAGGCTACTCCTAGCAACTGCTTGCATTATTATTAATTAACATTATTCAATGTCCGTGTCCGTGTATAACTGTCAAAATTCACTGTCATACTTCACTGTATGTAGTTGCATGCCAGGCACTGGTACTTTTTGTTGTCAAATTTGTGGTGTGTTGAATACTTTTGCTGATTAATTATTTAATTTGGCACTCTTCGGTTACTGAGCTCGTTTTCATGTCTGAAACCGAAGAACAAAAGAATAAAAACTACAACAACAACAACAAATTGCTGTTAATAAAATGCGAAACGCCCCAAAAATTAAATGTGCATAAATTAGATTTTTTTCAAATTTTTTCGCTTTTGGCTTGTTTTTTACTTTTTGGCGCATCTTGAAGTTAAGCGGCAAAGGAAGTATTTTCTTTGTACCCCTTGAATTTTTTTGCATTTATATTTTATTTTATTGCAAAAAAAAGAATCGTCTCAATTTGTTGTTCACTTTTCTGTTTAACGAGTTATTTTTCGCGTTACTCATTGCTAATATTAATTTCGGTAGCTGTTAAATAAAACTTTATGCATTTATTAATTGTTAAAGTAGCACACAAAGTAAAATCAATACACACACACATACAGTTAGACACTCAAAGCTTAAATTGTGGGAATCATTTTTGAGATACATTTTCTAAAGCCTTATTTAAGAGTCTGTATGTAAATATGGGTGTGTGTTTGATATAAAATTGAGCAATGCTGTTAACAACTCATTCAGTTAATATTAGCCTGAGCGCATCTGCAACAGCAGCAGCAGCAGCAGCCAGCCAGCCTGAAGTATCTGCTTTAGTGGAAGTAGTAAAAAAAAAGGCGACAAGCAATTCCAATGAAGTTGGCAGTTGTCATGTTATTGTTGTTGCTATTGTTGCGGTTGTTGTGACTTTCTGTTAGCTGCTGCTGATGCTTGAAATCCACAGCTAATAAATCAGCGCGTTAATGATGTTTCTAACTTGTACCTACTGCAATCGAGCAGTCGAGATACACACTGAGCAACTGTCCCACTGTTGACAGCTAAAAACAACAATAACAAAACATAGACTGCCTTAAATTTTTGTGTTACCTTTTTTTTCTTTGATTCTTTTTTCGTTTTTCTTAAATTGGTTTTTTTTTTAGTTTAATTTATAAAGAATTTGTGGTGGTAGTAGGACGACGCGCACGCGCAGTTTTGACCTTTTTTCTTGCTTAACTACATTTTTATTTGATTCAAGTTACTGTGGTCTACAGATCCTTTGTTATTGTCTGTCTAACTGTCCAGTTGACTGTGCGCCTGTGTCTGTACTCGCGTGTATTTTACGACCATTAAGGGTTTTGTCTTATATCTTTGACTATAGTTTTTTGTTTTGATTTCAATTTGCCTTCTGTGCCTTTTGCCACAAAGGTTAACTTGACTAAGATAGCACTGATCAGTCTCTTGGTATAACTGTGTGTGTGTGTGTGTGTGTGTGAATGCACACAAACTGACGGCGTGTTGGCGACATTCAGTTGTGGGCAGTGCATCATCATGAGAATGAGACACTATGACAGTTTTTACTTTTTATTTATTTTTATTTCGTTTCGTTTAGTTTTTTTTTCTTGTCTTCTTCGCATTTCACGGAGCCAGCGTCTTTTTCACGTAGCAGGTTTTGAGATACTTTTCTACTCTGTCTGCGCACGCTTAGCGCTATGATTTAGTAGTTATAACTGTTTCTCAAGCTGGTCCCAGACATGGGACGTTGTAATTTCCTGGAAATTTGTGCACACTTTGGTATTTTAGTATTTTTTTTCTTTAATTTTTAATTTTTACGACTTGTCTGAGAACGTAGGAGCATGAAATCTCAAACCAAAACTGAACCTGTTTAGGCGCATAATTTGGCATTTTTTGTTTTCCTTTATTGGGTTTGGGTTTGGGTTGGGCTGACTATTTGAATGCCTAACTGATTAACTGGCTAACTAGTTGATGCTTGACACTGGTGTCTTTATCTAGCTGTCATATAATTATATCTGTACCTTTATCTGTATATAATACATATGTATACATTTCTATAGGTGTGTATTGAATGTTTGTATGACATATTTCTACTTAATTTATTTAGTGTGACGTTGGTGTGCATATTGATTTATTTTTATTTTTCATTTGTCGAATTAGTTGAATTATGTTTGAAATGTTTCTGAATTAAGATTTTGTTAAATATTAATATGTTCTTCTCTATAAAATTTTTATTTTACAGTTAAAGACAATTAACAACATTTTTGTTGCTGGTGAACAAGACAAAAGACACATGATGTGAGTAAATATTATTATCTGTTAATATTTTCGACTATTGGAAAACCGAAAAGAAAAATTAATATGTATAAGAACGGAAAATTTACACAACTTAATGTGAAATGCAAAAAAATAAAGGATCATGTGAAAAAAAGTCATAATTTACACGCGCACACACGGTTTCAGATAATTTTTGTTTAAAGGCGTGCAGTAAAGTGGCTAAGGCATAAAAATTCTTGAAATAAACGCGTAGCGCCCTTTTAAACGCATTCCCAGCTGTCAGGCGACACAAAAGAACAATGGGTCACGTACTCATACTACTGCTGAATACAGCATACATCCTCAGCAAGTTAAAAAAAGGAGACACTCCTGAAGCTGGAGCTAAGCTAAGCTAACGTTGACTTTGTGTGGCTCTGAGTGACTGGTTAACAACGCTGGTTCTTTCTTGCGTTGGTTCGTTCGTTTGCGCACTGGACTGACTGACTGAATGACTACAACTGAACCCATATCAATTACTTAAAGCTCATTCACAACATTTTTTATTTTCACCTGACAAAAGCTAAAATGGCAGCCAATCAATTCCGCAGCTCAATGGTGGAAACAGACGAACAAAACAATAAAAGCTGCTGCCTACCATCTCCGACTAGTGGGAGAGTCAGCGTATATGGCACAAACCGCATTACGAGTATATCGATTGCTGATGCTAAGGCTGCGTGTGTTGCTTACAACAAAATATCTCAACAGCAGCGACAGCAAAAGGCAACACATGTTCTTGCGCCCGAAAAACGTATCGCACATACACATTGCGATACGATGAGCGATAAATAAATACAATAAATACAGCAACGTGGCCGAAGTCGAACGAGCGTTCTACACCGATCAGGCAGACAGCCCAAAACTAAAGTCAAGTCAAAGAAGCATTGTTGCAGATAAAAAAAAATTAAAAAAAAAAATATTAAAAAAAATTGGTAGTTAAAGACCACAGCGCCTGTTTAAGATAAGCGCGAGGTTGCAGTGGCAGACAACTTTGCTTCACTCGTATGACTGCAACCTTCGTTTGGGTCGCAATGGCAAAAAGCAAAAGCAACAACAAGAAAAAACTGTCAACCGACATAAAAATAAAGCACGGTAACAAGCAACATTTTGTCACAGAACAGTGAGCCAGCCGGCAACAGAGGCAACTGTGGTTGGTGGCTGGTGGCTGGTGGCTGCTGGCTGGAGAAAGAAGCAGCTACATGTGGCAAGGCTACTACAACTGGCTGAATGACTAACTGCCTAACTGACTAACTGACTGAATGACTGCTTGATTTTATAACAAGCAGTGCTGTTATTTTTGTTGTTGTAAGTTCACTTTAAAACTGCACTGCGCTACGTCATCGTCATCGTTGTCGTCATTTGCCTGCATTTTTGCGTATTTTTTCGGCTGTCCGCGTTTTTTGTTTCTAATTTTTTTTAAATCTTTTTTTGCGTTGACATTGTTGTTTTTGTTGTTGTTGCTTCATTTATCGAAAGACTTAAGCATGAAACTAGTTTTTTTCTCTTTCGTTTCATTGCCCTTCTGTTGCACTGTCTTAAACACATGAAATTTGATGCAATTAACAAGCACAATGACAAAATGACAACAACAACAACAATAATAATAAAAAAACGAAAGAGGAAAACAAAGTGAACAACGTGAACAACAACACCAACAAAAACAGACAACACTCGTATAAAATATTTAAGCGTGCTTGATGGCGAACAAAAAAATAAACAGAATTTTTTAACTCTGCCAAATTTGTACTTGATACTTTAGTGCTTTGTTGTTTGCTTTTGATTTGCAAACAGAGAGATGCTGCTAAAAGAAAGTGAGTGCGGATGCAGTGCATTTGAACATTGTGTGAACGTAAAGTACGGTAAACAAAGCTCTCAACATACAAGAGTTTTTTCATTAAGACTATGCGGGCGAACGTTGTTTAATGGGGAGGGGTTGCAAATAACACTGAACTGAAGTTAATAATTTTAAGTATTTCTACTTTACTCGTAGTGCTACAACTAAGCACAACCCTTGCCTTGTCTTCCCTTGAAATCATCCATCACGCGTAAGTAGCGTACCGCAAGCGCAATCAATTTTTGCCTTGTGCCCCTGAAATGTTGTACGCAAAAATATTCTAAACCGGCTACAATGGTGTGTTGGCTGTTGGGGGAAGTAAAGAAGAAGAACTCGCAACGAGTTGAATTGTGGCAGGTGTAGCCGTTGCAACTTCCGCGACGCACAGTCAGTCAGCAAATGCGTTGCGAATTTAGCTGTGGATCAGCTGGCCTCGCATGCGAGTGTTGGTTTGTGCGTGTGCGTGTGTGTGTGTGTGTGTGTTTATTTATATATGGCAAGGTATAACGAAAGCGTTTTGAAGTAGCAACATGAAGTAATTAATAACAACAACAACTGCAACAACAAGAAAGAAAAAAAACGCACACACACAAAAAGCACGGTGTATCTTGTTGCCGTCAAATTGTTAGTGCGGGACGCTTGTCAACAACAACAAAAAATGTGCGCGTTGACAACTTTGTGTACTTGTTTTTAGACGCTTCACTCAGTGCATTGGGCATTCAAGACCTCATAAAGCACTACTTTGAAATATACATAGAGTCTTGTCCGATGGAGAGTTGAAATTTTGTAGAAATATTTCATTTTATCTGGCGATTTAAAGGTGTGATTAAACCACTAGTAGGAGTATTTGTATCTTCCAGACAACAAACCACAGAACCAAATTCAAGTTTTTATATGAAAATTTTATTTTTTTTATTGGAACTTTGGTCGATTCTCTATCTATCTATCTATCTATCTATCTATCTCTATCAAATCCTAACCTTGTAACGCAACGATCTATTACTCAGATTCTGGTTTCACTAGATCAGCTATTTTCCTTAGTGCTTTGCTTGCGGAGAGTATAGCAATGTTGGCATAGCCTCAGTTACCCTGCTTTCTAGTTGTTCTTCCTTTTTTTTGTACTTGCATTGCTGTCGTTGTGATTTTTGTTGCGATTTTTCGCATAGTCGTCGGACTGCCGGTCGTATACGCAACGTTGCGAACAATGCGCTTTGATTTTTGCAACTGTATGTATCTTTGTCTCTACAGAAGCCACTGAATGTGAGAGTGCGAGCAATTTTGTGTTTACTTGTGTATGTGTATTTATTGCGCTACGCTACCAGTTGTATGCATATTAATTTGCAGCAAGGGAAACGAAAAAGTGAAGCGTTTCTTTCTAGTCTCCGCTTTTAACAATTTTTTTGAAGTTTTTTATTTATTGTTGTTGTTGTATAGGAAACATGTTCAAGTTGCGGGAATTTTGTTCACAAATTCCCAGTTTTTGTTCGAGTGTGTCTTTTGCACATGTCAAGTGTCATTCTTGTAAGGCATTGTTGGGCAAGGAGAGCAAGCGCCATGTAGTATTGAAAAGGTCATTGAAGTTAAGTAGTGACGCGTATGACAAAAGAATTGCTTTTTTCACACAGGATTTTCACAGCGTCAAGTAGAAGGCGTTGGAGTAGAAACGTAGAGCGTAGCGTGTGAAAAATAATGCAACAACAAAAAAAAAGTAAGAAACAATTGCGTGGCACATATCGAAAAAAAGCTTAATACAAACTTAATAAAGAAAATAATGTAAAAACTAAATATGTGAATGTGTGAGTAATTTTTTTTTTTTTGCATAATAATTCACCCACACCATCTAATAACATTTAATGTTACTTAGTCAATCAAATGTCAAATTTTGTCTTGCTTACCAGCACTTGTCCGTGGTTTCGTACGCGCCGGTTTCACATCAACACCAACACCGCCGCTGCCATTGGCAGCTGCCGCCGCCGCCGCCGCTGCAGCAGCTAAGCTACTACTGCTGGCGCTCATGCCGCCGACGCTGCCAATGCCAACACCTCCACCGCCAGCGCCACTGCCATGATTGCCACTGCCACCGTGCAGGCTATGCCCAAGCGATGACGCTGACGATGATGACGTTCCACCGCCAAGGCTATGATGATGGCTGTGATGGCTGTGCGCGTGCGCGTGATGGTGATGATGTGCACCCACGCCCATGCTATGACGCACAGCGGCCGCCGCGACTGAGGAACTTTGAAACATATTTGCCGCTGCGACGGCGGCCTGATGCTGTGCAGCGGCCGCATGATGATGCGCTGCATACGAGGCATAACTGCTGTCGTAGCTGTTGTTCGATGCAATGTTTACATTGTTGCCACCGCCACCACCGCTGCCGCCGCTCAAGCTGTTGGCGTAGTGCGCTTGCGCAGTGCCATCGAAGAGGCCATTGGATGAGGCGGATGCGTTGCCAGCGCTTTGCGCTGCTCCATTATTGTGGCTATTTGCCGATGTGTTGTTATTGTTGTTGTTGGCATTGGCATTACTATTTGTGTTGTTGTTATTATTGTTGGATGTTGTGTTGTTGTTGGAGCTATTATTGTTATTGTTGTTATTATTACTACCTTCGCGCTGTTTGGGCGCCGACGATTGCGCTTGGCTACCATGGCCATGTACACCGCTACCGCCATTTTGTATTGTTGGCTTTATGTCCAGCGCACAACTGGCGTCCGTCAGTGAGGTAGAACCTGTCGCCTGCTGATGCATGAACGCATTCACGACGGCCTATGAATGAAAGAAGAGAAGAGGTGAGAAGAGAAGAGGTGAGCACAGTGGAATTAGTGTAGCGCAAAAATGAAAAAAAAGTCAGTTGCAATCAGCTGCAATCCAGTATTGTTTTTGTTGTTGTTGTTTAATATACCTGATATTCCGATGGACCGGTTTGTACTGAATCGGGTGTAGAATCCTTTGGCGGTGTCGGTGGGAACGGAAATGAATGCTGGCCCGCTGCTGTCGTCTGATGGCTTTGGCCAATACTCTGACCCAGCTTATGATCGACCTGTGGTTCCTGCGGGCAAGCAAACGGACTGCCCCATGGACTGGCAGGCGCAAATGATTTATGCTCGCTGGTGAGCCACGAACTCAGGGGCGGATGAAAGTGCGGCCGACACACTTGCGGTGCTGTATGTGACGATGGCATCCGGGAAGCTGAAAGTGCAGGCAACCAAAGAGTGAGCAAGTTTGCCCCAAAAAATATTTTTTAATACACATCGATAAAAGAAATTTATAAATTAAACTTAAATGTAGCATTAAATCAATTATGGGAAAAATATATATCGGTAGTAATCAAATGCATACGGACTGGACTGACTGATGGACGCTCTGTTTGAAAACAGGCTGAGCGATGTCGATGCGATTAAGCGAGCCAGCAAGCGAAACAAAGCGAGACCAGAAGCGATAAAAATTTATTATAAATGACGTTTTTCGAAAATTTGCTAACAAAAAAAAAAAGAAAAAAAAAGGAGAGCAGTAAGAAGTTAAAGCAGCTTCAGTTGCAGCTACAACCGCAGCAAATGTTCAAGTGCAGCGGCAGTTGAGTGTTGTGATTATTTATGAAACACTAGCAAACGCAATAAGGCACTTCTTTCTCGTGGTGACGGTGGCGGCATCCAACAAAAGTGCGCCAGCCACACAAGGCAAAAGAGCCTCAAGCATATGAAAAAGGAACTGTTTTGCGTGTAGTGGTCAGCAGTTGAGTGTGGCAGCGGGCAAAGGGAACGCAATGAAATGGTTTGCATACGTACAACCGTTCACTGCATCGATTGCTATAGAAATGCTTTGCCGCTTAAAGTCTTTGATTACACCCCCTGTCCGCCTACCGCCACTCCTGGAAACTTATGCTGCCATCACTTTGCGAGACATCTGCGCGCAAGCACGCTCAGTGTACATTGTCATAAATTGTTTAATTTGTATCATAAACAATCGCGTTAAACTTTTGTCCCTAAGCTAAAAAGATCGATCATTGAGTCAGTAGAGTCAGCGTTAATATTTTGTCCACGCTGCCGCTGCGGTTGCTGCTGCTGCTGCCAACAACGCGCCAGCCTTTTGCCAGCCAAAAGTGTAAGCTAATGTCTTGAGATCTATAATTTAGCGGACACCAAGTGAGATTTATGTGTTTAATGCTTCCTTCTGTTGTTGTTGTTGTTGTTGTTGTTGTTGTTGTGCTTTTATATTTTGCACACTTTTACTGCCCGAAATCCCGTACAGCAACAACAACAACACGTTAAAGCACGATATGATTTCCAGGTGCTACGTGTACGCTTGCCACTCATTCAATGTTGCCGTTGCACTACTACTCACTGTGCAGATCAACTACGCGATCAAGCAGAAACTGTTTGGGGCACAGTTTTTCCTTATTATTATTATTATTATTATTATTATTAACATTAAAATTTTTGCAGTTGTTGTTTTGTTGTTGCAATTTTCTAAGCGATTTTCTAGCTTTGGGGCGTTGAATATATGCTTCGAACTTCAAATGTAACGAAATTATTTTTGATTATGCCTTTCGTAGTATTTATTTGCCGTGCTACGTAGAATGAACTATGATGGGTCATACAAAACCAAACAAAATTCGAAGAAAATTTGTTTTGTGGACAGAGCATAAACTACTGAATAATGCTCGAGGTGTGTTGTGATTCCGATATGGAAATGTAACACGAAAGTTGCACAGACATGGCGGAATTTGTGTGAGCTTCATCATTGAACGTCTACAACTCACAGAGTCGACTGTAAAGGTCAGAGTGGATCGCATGCGGAAAACTATAATTTAAAAATCTCTAATGAAAAACAGCATATAGGTTAATATTTTTTGAAACGCATTTTCGTAGCATTGCAGTGCAACTCAACCCTTTTCAGATGGCTTCGAAATACATTGCATGGTGTATATATTTTTCAATTAAAGGCAGTAAGTAATTTGTTCTACTAATCAATGAATCAAGACATTAAAAAGTTGGTATGCAACGATTCAAGTTAAGAATATTGTTTTTCAAATAGTAAGCTAGATACCTTTAATTGAGTACTGCGATGTCTGGTTAGCGAAGCTTTAAGTGTAGCCAGGGTGAGCGGTTCACGCTAAAAAGCGATTGTGATGAATTGACACGAAGTCAACACTGTGTTGAACACAATCAACGGCGTACCTTGTGCAAATCGATGTGATCGATGAGGCCACACAATACAAAAAAAAAAAGTAAAACTCAGAAATAAGCAACAATTTGATTGCATACAGCAGCCGACACAGCAGCGTGCCATTCATCTCAGCGAGCTATAACAGCGGCTGCAGCAGCCCACATCCAGCATAATCATTGACAGCCTTTGCCGTCTTGCCGCATTGCCACGTTATGATTTCAGTGTCCTCACTCGTTGCGACTCAACTGAACTCAACTCGATTCGAATCGATACGAGGGCTTGCCTTGTCTCGGCTTGGCTTGGTTTGGCATGGTTTGCCAACCATGGTTTGGCGTGGCTTGGAGTATGATGCTCCAGTCTTGTCTCCGACAAAAGCCGGTTTGCAATTCACGATCGTTGCATACGATAATATCCATTTGATTATCCTAATAACAGTTCTTTAGATGGTATTACATGTACGTGTTGCTGATTATAGAAATTATGAACAGCAGCAATTTGCTGTTGTTGTTGTTGCTGTTGTTGTGTATGTATCAACAGATACTGTGTCTTCTTTACGTTGCATTCGATTGCATTGTGTTGCAAGTAGTAGAAAATTATTTTTTTTGGTTTTGTTGTCGTCGTGTGTATAGAGTGATATTATTATATCACTGACTCTACTGATTATATTATTGTAAAAAAAAAAACAAGTAATGAAGAGACCTAAAAACAAAGCTGCAACAATGCAATGTCTTGGTTTTGGAGCGGCTGCAGCGTGCGGCTTTGGCAAGCAGTTCACACTTTTGCGCGTAGACTTTTGCGGAACCGCATCACCAAAAGCATCACCATCGACATCGTCACAAGTAACGTCAGTGATTATTGTATCGCTGACTGACTAACTGACTGACTGCAATTGTCTGCTCCTGCTACAAGCTGTGCAGACAAATTGGTGTGAGAAACGCGAATCAAATAAATCCAAATGTATTGCGATGCATCCACGTAATATGACGTCGCACGTTTGAAGTTGTACGTGTGCGTGCGTCTGTGTGCCTGCTTGCTGTATAATTTAGCAGTCCCGAAATAAGCGCGTGTGCACCCAGAAATTATAGTAGAGCATATCCACGGCAGCTCGTTTTGAACCGGCTGGTGCACTGGTTGTTAGCGATTGTTGTGGTTGGGGCTTTTTTTCTTGTCCAACTGAGTGTCTCTGAGAGCAATACAACTCTTGGCATTAATATTGTTCAAATGATGTTGCTGACGTGTTGAAAGCGTTAATTACAGTCTACGTAATAACTTGCGTCGATTGCTTAGTTGTTGCAAATGTACAGTGAAAACTGCATTTACAGACAACTGGCGCAAGTGGACTGCCTTAGTTGTTGAATTTCGGAGGCACGAATATATTCCTTTATAACTGAAGATAATATTACTAACGAAATTTTAAGTAATCTCAGGCCGGTATGCACACTGTATTACTAGGACCAACGGTATATGCTTGGCCTATCATATAAACGTATTGGAATTGTATTCCAGTTTCGAGACGTTTCACTGTACTCGGATATTCAAAACGCTGCTATCTTAATGTACATTTTAACAGTATGATTCACTGTTATGCGAGCGAAATACAAAGACTCTCACAATTCACTAACTAATAAATCAAGTTGAGTACAGCAATTAAATTCGCAAAAACATAAAGTGACATTTTTGTTTGTTTTGCTTATTTAATTTTCCTTTATTATTGTTGTTATAGTCGTATATTACAAGAATAAAACACAAACACACTTTTGTATAATAAAGAGGCAACGCTCGCTGTTGGGGCATTGTCGGTATGCAAAGCTCGTGCTAAGAAAATCGCCTTATGTCGAGCCGTGCCCTTGGCCGACGTTGAAACAATGTTCGCTAAAAAAAGCGCAACTGCTTAGTGTATAAGAAAAAAAATTGAAATAGCCGAAAGAGTGACACGTTCTACAGAACAACAATAATATCAAGAAGAAGCGCATTAACAGCAGTAGACAAAAATACATGAAAATTTCAGTTTTATTTGAGATATTGTAGCTTGTTTTTATATACTCATTTCTTTATGTTTTTTTTATACTGAGAGAAGACGCTGAAAAGTATAAAAAGTTTAAAATAAAAACAAAAATAAAAAGCACATCAAGCGCTCTGAGCTTGCGCGCATGCGCTTGATAACTCAAAATGACAGATCAAAGCGTAAGAGCCGCGCTTTGAATAACTTTACATAGCGCTGTGTTAAATCTATGTTGCTACGTGTTTGGCTGACTGACTGACTGACTGTATGGCTGTTTGGCTGTCTCACTTTCTGTTTATATGTCTGTGTCTGTTGGCAGCCGTTTGACTTGGACAGCCAAACGTTTAAAGTGCTGGACATTTCTGTGGCATTTTAAAAGCGTTTGACAGCATTCAACAGCAGCAGAATACGAGGTCTGACGATGTGATTGCGACGACTACTACGACGAAGGCGAATGTATCTGATACCAAACTTTCCTTGATTTGCTTTCGAATCAAATCAGCAGCAGTAGCACTTGACTTCCTCATGAGCGCCTTTTAATTGCAGTCGATGGATTTGGCTAAACCAACGCCAAATGTGAATGACATAATTAATTGTAAAAAATTGAGTGAGTGAATGAGTGAAAGCCATTGCTGCACTCAGTTGACAACAATGTACTTTACGCTGACACATTGGACATTTGAAGATGACATACATGACAGCAGATTAGATGAGTGACATAAGGAGTGTGGATGCGCGGATGTGGAGATGCCATCAAAGAAGTCATTTCAATTCAATTAGTAAAATGCAAGTGTAAAGAAATTATCAGCGAAAAAGCAGATGTTACGCGTAAAGCGTAGTAAAAGATACTTTAGCACTTCAACACTTCGAACAGCGATCGCTTATCGTGCAACAAAGCAAATGTGTGCATAATGAAATGGAGCACTGTAGGACGACTGAGCACTCGTCAAAAGCATCCTTTTTGTATGTGTATCTATGTGTTTGTATAAGTATTGCCTATCACTTGGCGTAAATCTCATTTGAATGTTTCACAAAAAGGAAGCACCCAACACGAAAAAAAAGATACACCGAATAGGAGCGCGCACAAACAAAAGCCGAGCAGAAAGCAATGAGCGAAAAATTGTAACCAAAAGCGAGAAAATCTTGATAAGCAACAAAAAAACTAAAAAAAAATAGGAATGAACGAGGCATGAGTGAAACCTGGGATTCGAAACAAAAAAAAAAAAAAAAACAAATAAATAAAAAGAAAAAAGAAAGAATTGAAAATGTATCAAATCTCGCTTACTTAAATAGGGTGCTCTGCTCGGTCAGTCTATTGGCACACAGATACACACGCACGCACACACTCAAACACACAAAATGAATGGCAAAAGGATTGCAATCTCTCCCTCACTCCATCCCTTTCACTACTGACTGACTCACTCACTCCTTGTGCTGCTGCTTGTCGTAATCACGGCTTTTTAGTAAATTAAATTCACACCAAAGCAAACCAAAGCAAACCAAAGCGTTGCAGAGGGTGAGCAACGTCGCTGGGAGTGAGTGAATAAAGCAGAGCTTAGCGTCAGCTAGTCTGATAAGCAATCACATTCAGCAAAGATCAAACCCACAAATGAGAAAAGGAAAATGAATGCGCTTCGTGTCGTTTGAGCTCGTTATCGGAGGCGCCTTATCAGTATGCCAAATTGAAATTTAAACAGGATCGCTCAGCGCATGCAGCTACATACATACAGCAACATACATATGTTAGACGCATTAACAAAATTATTTTTTGGTGGTTGACACTAGGAGAATGTGCTGATTATGATGACTATGGGGAGCTGGTTCCCTTTCCTGGTTTTTTGCCGGGGCAGCAGCTTCAGGTTCAGCTGCTTCCGCCTGACATTAAGCAAATACAATCAATCATACTCGAGGCATGAGTATCTTTAGAATGAGTGTGCGCACGGGTATGTGTGTGAATGACCAGTAACCCCGTCAAATGAAAAGGGAGAGTGCGTCTTCATGTTTTCTTTGCTGTATTATATTTTTTGTTTTGTCTTTTTGTTCTCTTATTTAATTTATAACCTGCTGTGGCGTCACTAATCGTCGAACTTTTCACCTGCTCTTGAGTTGTAGGTGATCCTTTTTAGCTGGCTTGACATGTATGCCATGCATGCATGCAAGCAAGCGCGCGAGTGAACGCTGCAAGAAGGCGCGTGCGCGCGTCTTTTAATGTGAAGCGGCTAAAATGCGCACAAACACACACAATCAGCACAATAACAACTCAGTTGGTTAGCAAGCGCGCTCCAAAATGCGGTCAGGAATTGTCTGAGTATCTCGACGGTTACACCTGCGCCAAATTTAAAATGCAGCAGCGACTCACCAGTGGCAATGGCAACGGCAACGGCAACGGCAACGGCAACGGCAACGGTGGCGTCGTGCCAACAGTGGCAATAAACTATAACGGATTCCTGTCATATATTTATGTAGATTGTATTCGTATAAATTTTTATTGTTGTTGTTATTGCTTTGTGTTTCATTCGTTTCCCTCCTAGGTCAATGTAGACACCTTTTCGTATATTTTTGCGCGGTTGTTTGTTTTAATTATTTCATTGCTCTGCATTCTGTTTACAGTGTGTTTTCTTCTTCTTGTCTAGTAGACTAGACATAGTGTAGAGTAATATGGTTTTGTCAGGAAGTTTGTAACACAATTAAAAAGGCAAACCAAATCCAATCACATATTAGAATTTTGTTAGCCTAATGCCATCAAGTTTAACCCGATCGCAATTAAACAACGCGAGCTAGAGATTACTAAAGTCATTTTAAAAATAATGGGTTTCTTTTTACTCAACCTTATAACATGTATATAATTTACATAAGCTCACAAGCTAATGTACTCATAGTTAGCAGTATGTCTGTATTTTGGATCAAAATAAAATGCTTAATCTTTAAGATGCTCTTTATTAAATTTCCACAGCTTCGCGTATAAAGCGCATTGCAACTTCGGCTTGAATTAAATTTTTTATTTAATTTTTTTTCCTTCGATTTGCGTGTAAAACGCTTGGCGTTCAGACCGGCGTTATGAAGCGCAAAGTGCACGCCTGCGCATATTAAATAGCCGACTTAACCCAACGCAAACGCAAACGCAAACTTCTCGTGCTTTGGCTTAGTTTGTGAAGTAACTGCAACTCCTTTATGACTACTCGCATTTGCTTGGAGAACATTACTAAAGCTTTCCATATTATTAGCACTTAATTTTACACGATTGCATGCTCATTTATCATTAGTCATAAGTTGTCAATTGCATTTATGTTAATTTGAAATATCTTAAGCGATTTGAGATATGCATTCTTACACTCGTAGCTACCACACTTGTTTGTGCTGAAAAAAAAAGAAAGAAGAAAAAAAGAAGAAAAAAAAGAAAAGGGAATGCATCTGGTAATTCATGGCATTCGGTTAGAGTAGAGTGTTAATAAAGCAGCAAATTTCAACGCTATATTTACGTAGTGCAAAAGTCGGGCGCGCACACATGAATTATGGCAGCGTTGAAACAATGCCACACTCGGTGGCAGCTAGCTAGCTAGCTTTGTGGCAAGTCAGGTTAACGAGCTTATTTGGGCTAACGTGTAAATTTGAGTGTGAGCACTACTACTCTATCTCCATGTGTGTGTGTGTGTGTTTGTGTGTAGTGAAACGCTGTAGCAGACTTGCTCTAGCATGCAACGTGCAACTTGTATCTGAATATGTCGTTGTCAGCAAAAATGTTTCAATTTTATTTTCTTTTTCATTTCTTTTGATTTTTTATTCGTTCCAAGCCTTTCTTTGTTTTTCACTGCAATAAAGTCAAAGGCAAACATATAAAGCAACATAGGTAGCAGCACAAATGCAAACGCTTTGCTACAAATACATACAAACATGTTGCAAGTTGCAGAAACTACATAGACTGGAGAGATAAGAGAGAAAGAGAAATAGACTGAATGAGTGAATGCGAGAGATACACTTGGAAAGCTGCACTTCAACATTGTGTGCGTCTGTGGGTGAGTGTCGAGTGAAATGCGCCATTTTGCTATTACAACGAGCTCAACTTTTTTGTGGGTGTCTTAGATACAACAAAAAAAATCACAGGAAAAAAAGGGGAAAGCCAGCATTGAAACAATTCACTAAAAAAGCGGGCACGTTGAACTGTGAGAAGCATGGCCGCGTGGCATAAACAAACATGCACATTGAATTTGTTGCAAGCATAGTGCCGAGCTTAGCTTAAGCGAAATCCGTTGATTTGCAAATGTCAAAGTGACAGATGCCAATTTATGTGTAACAAGCGCGTGTACACGCATTTAATGAACACTCGTCAATCATTGGCTGCTTGCATTAGCAATTAAGCAAGAAGAGGAAAAGGAAGAAAGAGAAGAGACAGAAAAAAGAAGAGGCAGAAATATTAATGCGTTATTTTTTTGTATTGATGGCCAACTTTTTTTTACCATTAAAGGTGCTTGCAACACCACTTCGACGCATATTTCTGATGCAAGCCAATAAGCCGCAGACGCGTTGGCGTGAAAAACGCAACGAGCCAAAACAACAACAACCACAACAACAATAAAATGTGCGAAAAAGGCACAACGAATCGCAACGCAAGCCAGAAAAATGAGTTACTCTGTTTGCTCGTGTTGTTGTTGCTGCTGTTATGACAGTTCGAAGCGTCAGCAAAATCATTAAAATTGACAAGTTTTTATGCGTTAGTACGGAGTTGGTTGGGCATCAAAACCAAATTTGGCAAACGTAAGCGCTAGCGTTTGACATACGTGCCACAGCGCCGCGGTCAATGGTAACAGCAGACGAAAAAAAATAAAATAATAATAATAAAAAAAATACTGCAAGCATTTGTTGACAAGACGCTAAAATGTAGCGCCTACGTGCAACGTTTTTCAAAATGTCAATCGATCGTATAAGTGAGCGAGCAAGTGAGTAAGTGAGTGAGTGAGTGACCACGTTAGCGCGACCACCAACAAAGAGCCAACCGATGCTGTTTGCTGTTTGCTGCTTGCTGCTTGTTGCTGATGCTTTGTGCTTTGGTGTCGCTGCTACTTCACATGTCATAAATAAGTTAGCGTTGACATTTATCACAAACGACAGCCAGTCGTTGGAGCACTGCAGCTTCACAGACGCCCCAAAGCTCACGAGATGAAAGCACAAAAGTAAGTGCGCCGAAAAAAAGCGCCAAAGCGCAATCGAAGAACGGCGACAGCGGCAGCGCGCATTTGGGGCAACTAAGCAAAAAACAAAAAAGGAGAGAAAAAAAAGTTGTTGCATAAATTCATAAGTTTCGTGCTGCTGCAGGAAGAATTCAATTGATGCTGCCACTGTCCACCCCGGCGCACTCTGCGCATATTAATAAAATATTTTATTAAATACACGCGCCCGACCCTGAGCCTGAGCCTTTTTGTGCGCTTCACATCGTTTGATTCGCTTTCTTTGTTTCAATATTTCGTGTGCGTGCAGTGCAATACGTTCTTTAGCAAATTATGCTAAATAGCCAGCGTCAACGATACAACCACCACCGACGACGTTGGCTACCAAGTTGGACCAGCGATCAGGAGAACCCCCAAAAAAGGCAGCCCAAAAATGCTGAAAATCGTGCGGTTGGTCGCAATGTCCTTTGCTTGTCATCGTCGTCTGGTCTGTCGTCTGTGGCGAGATTCTTCAAAGGGTTTACAAATTTTTTGGCGGCGGCTTTTTCGACACACTGTATGACATATTTTTCATAATATTTTTTATTTTTTTGTTTTATTCTCTTATAATTCTTATTATTGTTTATTGTTTGCAAGTTAACTTGGTTGTTCGCCTTCATTCGCTGAAGCTATGAATCTTATCAACAAAAGTTGCGTGAAACATTGTTGCTAAAGCTAGCTGGGTTTGGTTGCCTGCAGTCGCTTTGTTTGCCTCCGCCGCCGACATCAACTCGTTTTAAATATGCAAACACGTTTCTAGTTTTGGGCGGCTATTTTTTTAAAGAATTTATTGTATTGCTCATTCTTTTATTTGCTTCTTTACATTTCTTCTTTTGCGTTTAAATCTACTAAAATGAATTTAAAAACTCATCAAATGCGACTTTGACAAATGTTAATTAAGTGGCACATCATTTATCTGTGTTCCGCGACGCAACATTTGTTTTTACAGGTGGTCTAAATGTATCACATCTACTTCTTGGTACTAGATATGAATTTTAGCTTGTAGATTTACACATGCCATTTGCTCGTGATTTTCTCGGAAGTTTGATTCTAATATTTGTAAGCAGGCTTAGCCACAAATTCGAACTAAATTAATAGTCACTAATTTTCTGTAATTATAATAACTATAGCAGCGAGAAAAATGTCGACTTGTAGTAAGTATATTGTAACCTATCAACAGTGGAATCTCTCAATACACATAGCCCTTTCCAGCTGACGTGCTACTGAGATAGCAACAGTAACAGTAACAGTGTATGGTAACAGTACGAGACACAAACAGTTGATTAAGGTGTTGATACGTAGGCAACACGGTTATGATATAGCGCTAATCATAGTTTAAAAAGTCGCCTCCTATTACATTGAAGACTCTCAATAGTGGTTTCTGTCAGTAGCGGAGGCTGCGCTTTACAGTTTTCTATCTAAGCAGAAGAACTATAAACTCCTTGAGGTCAAACATAAACAACTTGCAGCGAAAACAGATGACAGAAAAGTCAGCTCATACTCGGGCTGGTGACCTATCAAATAGGGACGGGAATTAGTACTTTATAACCACAACTGCAAAAGATATGGTAAACCGCGAAGTATGCAAAGTTTATAAATATGGACCCTGCGGAACGGGCAACATTTCACTCTTCATTATTAAATTTTTTATTCGGTAAATAATTAAAAAATAGGCGAATAGTTTTCTGGGTGTTATTTGCTTTATTTTTATTTTTAGTGAACAGTTTTTTGAGATACCTCATATAATTTCTTTACGCTCACCGAATGCTGCTAATCACATAATCACAATGAAGTCTAATTCCTGTACAAATTTAATCGGTTTCACTGTACTTGTGGGCGCTGGGCGCTGTGCAATTGCATTTGCAACCACAAGCCTCCTAATTTGTAAACTTGACACAAAACGACAGCGTGCAATGCCAATCGGAATTGTATTTTTGCGATGCAACAAAATGCAACAAACGATTGTGCAGCTCAGCCAATGCAATGGCAATTCAAGACAATTTATCAGTTGTAGGAGGAGTAAGAAGAGTGAAGATAGTTGTCAAACGATGCACAAGCAACAACAATAACAACAATGCGCTAATATTCAATATTGTAATTGCAGTCACAAATCGTGCTTTTGTATCGCATATGGAACTGTGACTGCTGCTCCGGCACCGTCTGCGGCTACGGCTGCGGCTGCGGCAGCTCTTGCTGCTTGACTTCACTTGCTGTTGCCGTCTGTTTGTCTGTCTGCATGACTGTCTCTTTGTCTGTCTGCTTGTCTGCTTGTTTGACTGTATGTCTGTCTGTCTGTCCATCTGTTTGTACGTTCACTCATTCATTCGATTCAATGTCGCGTGTACGCCTATAAAATTAATGAATGCTGCCACATTTTGTATTGTGCACAATATTGACCACTTGCTGCGTTAGACAAATCACAACGAACAGCAGCAACAGCAGTAAACGAGCAGCAATATTTGCAACAATAATAATAACAACAACATTGCAATGCAAGTGTCATTTATAGTAATGAGCAGCTTACAAGAGACACACAGAGAGAGTAAGAGAGAGAGAGACAGAGAGAGAGATAGAGAGACGCATTGTTTTGTTGTTATACTTGTTATTAATCTGTTCTTTGCACATTTTTGATATTGCAAATTAATATTGTTGATACACACACACACATACACACACACACAGTCAACATCGGTAGCAACAGCAGTCGCTTCAACAATGTGTGGCAGTTGTGTCATGCAGACTCTGCCGCCTTTGCTTGGCTGCGAGGCTTGGTTCGACTTTTGTTGGTCGGACTTCGTTTGCCTTATTGATGATCATCATCAAGCAGCAATGCCAACCACCCGCAAAACAGATTTTCCAGGAAATCAAGACAGAAGTTTGCAGATTTTTGTATTTGTATTTAAATTGTTTTTTTTTTATTATTTTTTTTTTTTTCGTGACATAGCCCAAGCGGCCAAGCGATTGAACGGTTTGGTTCTCTGACAAATGATTTGAATTTAGATTTTTGTCATTTTGTGCACTGTTTTTGTATGCGAATTTTGTTCTGCGTGTTGATTTATATATCCTGATGCACATAGATTTCCGGTTGGTAACCTACTTAGCGCGCAGATCCTGCTAGACAATTTTCGCCATCACAAAGTTGATAAGCTTAAGACTAAACGCCATCTTGTCTAAGAAATCGCTGTTAGCAGTGAAATGTCACATAGATTGACAGCATGCGATAGTGATTGAATCACAGACAGGCAGACAGACAGTCAGTCAGTCAGACAGACAGTCAGGCAAGCAGCCAAGTTGCAGTTGATTTTCACACCATTAAGCGTAGCGTAGTCGTTTGTGGCATGTAAGAAAAAAAAAAGCGGATTGGCAGAAACCAACGTAAAGCCCCGTACACAAAATGTCAAATTAGAATGCAAAACGTGTACTGGCATGGCTAACTGACGCAGTGACTGACTGGCGGACTGACGAACTGACTGAGTGAGTATGTGTTGTGGACAATGGCTGGCGGTATGCATAAAAGCAACAATCAGCGACGACACCTTTAGCAAAACAGATACAACGACTTTTCACGAGTATCTCGCTTTTCTTCTTTTGCGCAACGTTGCAGCAACGTCGCATGCAAAGCGAACTTCGGCGAAGCAATGAAATTAATTGAAGTAGTAAATGTGAAGCAGCAACAAAACACAGATGACAGTGACTGAAACAGCGACGACGACAGCAACAGCGCAGAGACAAGAACCAACATCACGTGTTGCCCCATGCTGCAAATGGCGCAATTTTTGCATAGTCTTCGAGTAATAGCAGCGGCAGATAACCAGCGTAGGCCGTGCGCTGTTTTATTGTTATTGGGATTGTTGGTGTTGTTGTTTTTATTTTTTTTCAAATTTTGAATTTATTTTTTTGTGCTGCTGCCAGTGAACTCAAGTTGAAGTCGAAGTTGTCAACAGGCATAGAATTGTTATAATTATGTCATTTAATTAAGCGAACAGTGTTGAAGTTGCAAAAGCAAAGCATAGCAGCAGATCTGGCAACAAAGCACAAAGCCGCCCCGATGTTGACGCAGACGTCGCCGCTAACTGATGCCGCCTTCAAAGCTGCCACAACTAATTAAAACATCGCACGATGCATGGAGGCATGGAGTTGATGAACGACGTTGGCGGTTTTTCAGTTGTTTCAACAACTGAATGAGCGATTGAGCGAACGCGCGATCGAGCAGTGGCATGAATGACCGCCACTGTCAAATGCAACAATGCCCGGGCAGCGTAGGAATGCCATCGTTTAGCTTGCAACATACATTTGAGCGCAAGCGATCGTATGATGTATTTGGAAGCGGGAAAGAATTTTCCAGGAATTTGGGTCATAATTAATGTGGCATGATTTCAAGACATTTTAATCAAAACGAATTATGTTCATTGCTGCTGTTGCTGTCGCTGTTGCCACTGCATCGGATGTTGCAGCTGCAGCTTTGCATGACGTGGGGCATAGCAAATAATCATCAATGTTAATGATTGCAGTTAATCCTTTCTTTTATGTGCGCAACAACTGAGCTAAACTCAACTAACGCATAATTCAAGATGCACAAAAAAAGCGATAACAACAGCAACAACAACAACGCCGCTGAGGTGAGTGTCACCCAAAAGGCGTGCGCGCGCGACGCATTTAAAAGAACATCAATCATACGCAGCGGTGGCCCAGCTGGTTCAATCGCAAAGGCATAATTCATTTTTCATGCCCAACTTTTTTATCCTGCACGGGTGTGCGTCTGAGCGACATAATTCTCAACGACAGCGGTCGGCGACGTCGAACTGAATTCGTTGAAAACTTGCTCAGTGGGATTAAGATTTGTTGCATGCACAGCGCATTTGTACACGTAGGTAACTGCCTTTTCTACTTTGCTTGTTGTTGTATGTTGCCTGAGTCTGAGTGACTCTTCCTTTTCGCGCTTTTGTAAATTACAACACCGACAAGAACAACAGCTATTAGCTCATTGTAAGTGTGCATATGCCTCGATTCTATTGTCAGAGGGCCCAACTGGTTGACTCGCTTTGCCTTCGTTTGCAGCCTGTTGGTTGTTGCCTCACAGTCTGTTTTGTTGCAATGCGTTGTAATTTCTTGGAAATTTAAGTTTTATGTGCCTTAACTTGGCCAACGATATTTATGAGTTGTTCTTAGGCATCATAAGCTTGTGTGTGTGCGCGTGTGTAGGATACTATCATGCTTGTCTACAACACCTGGTAGCCGGCAGGAAGCTCTACGCCAGACAAGCATGCCTATTGGCATTCATTGGAAATTTGTGCCTTCGCCTCTTTGACGGCCTCTGACGGAAGTCATCTTTGCCATTGGCTACTAAGGTGACTTTGATTTAAGTAGAAATTTGCCAGGCGGCTTTTCTACAATGGATAGTGATTTAACGGTGTTTAAACAGCACATAAGGTCTCATGGAATAGAAATTAGGTACACATTTTTATGAAAAAAAAATAAATAAATAAATTTGTACAATATTTTTGATAATTTTTTTTGAATTAGCTTTAAATGAACAACATTACCCACCGACTGAACGGATGTAAAAAAATTGTTTGGAGTTTTTTTTTTTTGTACTGCCTTGTCAATTTATAATATTAGTGTTCAAGTCATCGATTCATTTCAACAAACTACATATTACTTTATCTCAAGTCCACTGTGCGTTGCATTGTTTAAAAATCATACAAAATTTGAAGTCACCTACTTTGTGTGCCGCTTAGTTATGGCTTTGCAATTTTAACCGACTTTTGCTTTTACAAACAATTTTATTTTATTAATAAATTTTATAAAACCATGCTCCTTTAGCCCGCTTTATTTCAATGCACTTGGCAAACGTCTGAAAGCGTAAAAAAAATATTTTTAAAGCCCGTGCTGGCCGTGTCCAAATTTTGTTTTTGTCCTGTATTAATGAGATTTATCTACGCTGATAAATGCACAAAAATTGCAAAAAAAATAAGCGAAAAGTAATCGATAAATAAGCGAAAAATTCAAATGTGCAAAACCAGCAAACTAAAAACCAAAAGCTGTCAAAGCCTCGCTGAGCTTGTTTTAAGTTTGGTAAAGTTTTCGTTCTGCTTGCGCTTGCACTTACACAGACTCAACGACTTTTATATGTTTTAAAATATAAGCAAAAAAAGATAAGAAAAAAATAAAATAGCCACAAATTCGTTACGAGAGCGCATCAAAAAGTATTTAGTTTCGAAAGGATATGTAAAGCCCAACGAATGTATTATACATGCCTGCTCCATTCACAAGGTTTTTATAGGCAGAAGTTTGTTAAAATTGGGCACTTATTTCTTAAATTAAATGTATTTGAGTTTAAAACTTTTGAAATTACCCTCGCACTTGTACGATTTTCATGCATTTGTGCGCGGCAAATTTTTGTTCTTTTTTCTTGTTTGCTCATTTTTTCGATTCAAATCTTTTAAAGTTTTTATGGCATATTTAGTGCACATAAATTTTCATTTTAATAAATGTGAATTTGTTGAAATTTTTAGCTTGCAATGTTTCTGTTTTCTGTAATACAATTTTTTGATATTTCTTCTTCAGTTATTTTCCTGTTAAGCTTTTGAATTAATTCAAGCAAATAAAAACAATTAAAATTTGTAAATGTCGCCATTAAAAATGTTTGACAAAAGCAGCGGCAAAAGGCAGCTTCGAAGAGCTTCGATTTTGAGTCATTTCGTAGGAAAAATTTTTCTGTTGCCAAAAAATAAAAGAACACAAAAAACAAAAATAAATTGCCGCATGTCGGCATGTTGACTTTTGAAATTTAAATGTTTTTTTTTTTTTGTAGTATTAAATTTATGCGCACAAGAAAAAACAGAAGAGTTAGAAAAATAAATAAAAATTCATAGAAACAATGGCTATTTAAAAAAATAAAAATTAAAAATATATTTAAAAAAATGTGTGTTTTATATTAATTAAACCTTTTTTTTTAGTTATTGATATCCGTGCAAGACATTTTTAAAGCGTGTTTAGTTTTTAATTAACCAAAAGCAGAAGAAAATAATTTTTTTAGCTTTTCGCCCCATTGAATGACAGACAAATCTGATATTTGTTCGATCCTTTGCATCGTTTGCAAACGTCATCATCAATAATAACAACTTTATTCATTTTTTGACATTTCTTTCAATCAAAAGTCTGACTGCGCAGACTCAACTTAGTGGAAGTCAGTCAAGCGGCTTTAGACAATCGAAGAGGGCGAGAGTGATATGAATAAACGACGCAACTCAAAGAAAGAGAGAAGTGCAAAGCCAAAGGCAAATCACAATCGAAATCAAAAGTCAAATGACATATGCAGACTAATGAATTTTAAAATCAACAGCGTCACAGCATTGAGCGCGCCACAGGTGCCACACCATACTCACATTTCTTGGCGGGGACAAAAGAAGCAGAAGTGATAGAAGGCGATCAAAACTTTGTAAGCCAAACCAAGCCAAGCCAAGCCAAGCAGACAAACTGTCGTCTGTTATAGCATTACAAACGGCAACTGCGGATCACAAAACTGAGCAACTGGAGCTGAAAAAACCACGTACAATTTGAATGCTCATTTCTTGAATGCATAAAGGCATCATGAATGAATTACAAAAAGCCGGAGCACAAGAAGTCCAAAAAGCTCAAAAGGCCGTCATGCCAAATCCAAAGCATCAATAAAGTTCAGCAGTGTTTGAATTTATATGAATTAAACATAAACGCAAATCCCTCGAAATCAAAAGAAGTCGAATTGAAAGGCTTCAAGTGGCATAAAAGGCTGATTGATCACTTTCAGTTGGCATTGCAAAGCGAATGAAGTGAAAAAAATACTTTAAAAATTTATATATAACGAGAGGGCGGAAAATGACGTTTTAAGTAGGGAACTCCGGGCGTAAGTTGGGAATTTAAAATTTTAAATATTCGCACAAACACAACAAAACGACGAAAAAAAACTCAAACTCAGGAAATGAAGCCAAAGTGTGATTGAAAACAGTCGTGTGTGTGAAGGGGAACTGTTACAGAGGAACTGTCACAAAAGTGTTGCACCGGGTATAAAAAATATTCAGGCCAAAAACGAGCGAATTCTTGGAGTGCAACGTTGCGCTAACAAATGGGCGCGTTCGGTGTCTGACTGGACAGTGTATGTGTGTGGCATGAGAATGACCAAATATATATCGATATAAAGTTTGACTTAACCTTGATTTTCTTGATTGGTTTGGCTTGAATTAATTTTTATACTCTACGCGCAGTGTAGAACATTATCACTGTGTCGTGAAGGATGGAAATATCGTTGACAACAAAAAGTATATACGAGTATATTCATAATTAATTGGGCCAGACGTGTGGTTCTAGTACATCGTTTGAGCGTGTAGCGTATGAAAACTTCGCCTTAGTTATATACACCTTTTATAATATATCTATATTCGTACATCATTTTTTTTCCTTTTTTGTTTTGCGTTGTGCTGTCAAATATGACAGCCAGGCAGCGTGCACAGTGGCATCCACTCGTACTTCACTTTTGTGCTTGAGTTGTGTCAGCTCTGCTCTGCTCTAAATTGAAAATTAACTTAGCGGAACTTCAAAAAATTTTTTATATGGGGGCTGCAACACATTTTCGCTGTGGCTACTGCTGTTGCTTTTGGAATTGTATCTTTGGTAGTCTCACATTTTGTGGGCGTGCGAATTTCAATTTGTATAAACTGCCTCGAATTTGTGTTTGCTTCAATTATTGACAACGCTCTGCAGCTTTTGCATTTTAACTTTTATAAGGGATTCATTTGCTTGATTTGTAGAAAACATTCAGCTATAAAGAATAATTGCCGAAGAGGCGATCTTCTGGTATAAAGTTATTAAGTGATTCATTGCTAGGACTCTTGCTTAATGAAAATAATCGTATTTAACTAAAAGCAGTAACGGTTTTAATATTATATTATTCAGGATTTAAAGGAGTAATGCTTTAATTTAAGCGTGCTCACAATTGCACGTACACACTTCGAAATGCGAGTACATATACACACGCACAACACGCACCACTTCGAATCGATAGTTTGAGACAAAGGACAACCAGACTTGGCTGTGCTTGGACTAGTTTCCTTCTACAATAGCAATAATGAAAATGCCATAAAAGTGCGCTTTCAACTGATTTATCGCCAGTCTAGTTTAGTAGTTAACTTCCAGTTATTTACTAATTTATTTTTTTTATTTGTGTTTACACGCTTTTGTTGAATGAAAGACTTAACGTAAATAATGGCTGTGCCGAGGAAGAATAAAGCGAAGAAAGAAAAAAATTTCGACAGCAAAAAGGCGCGAATAAATCGATTTGTAGGCGTGTTATGTACAGCCATATTGTCCTTCATTAAAAACCCATTAGACAACGACAAAAACTCTGCTGCCTAAGGGTGTTAAAGCGTAGCTACATATGTATATGGTACTAGCTATTATTATATGTAAAATTGAATTCATGCATTTCACTTACTGTGCTGATGATAACTAGGATAGTATCTACGATGATGGCCATTGCTTTCAAGTGCATAGAATGCACTCATATCACTTGTATCCAAACCGAGGCCAGCGCTCGCACTGCTCGCACCGCCGCCGAGACCGCCAATACTGCTGCCCGCCGACGAAGCACCACTCGAAAGGCTATGATGGCCGAGACTACTGCCAGCTGAAGTGAGGCCGTTCGTCTGTGGCGAACCGCCTAAGCGCGGACTGTCATACCAGCTGCGAGCGGCAGCCTCCGCTGTTGAAGTCATATCCATTTCGAGTATAATTTTGAATGCTTTTTATTTAACGCAACTGCAACGAAGAATTGGCGACTGCACACGACGCAAACGGCGCACGGCGAAAGTTCAAACTTCAAAACTTCTAATTAAAACGGAAGTTGAACGTTGCTTGGAGTTGTTTTTTAATATATTTTTTTACACTTTGCGATTCATTTTTGTGGTTTAAGTTATGCGTTTTATTTTGCTTGGTTTGTGTTTAGCTATGCTACCAATAAATTGGCATGCATTAAAGGAGCTGTAAAATAATATAAAATTATATATCTTTACTATGCGTCGTAAACTTTATTTTTATTTATTTTCAGTTTTTTTGTTTCTCCTTTTTTTATTTGTTTTTATTGGGCCTACACAATTTGATAAGATTTTCCGCTCAGAGCATTGTCTTCTGCTTCAGTTAAGGCCATTTATAATAGCTCCAATGCGCAGCAACAACAACTGTGTTATCAATTCATTATAATTGCTTGTATGTTCTTCATGTCGAGACAACGTTATCGCTGCTATCAAAAAAGAAGAACTTACTTTCGTTGCCACAATGAATTACGCTTATATTATACTGACTCAGTTACAGCTACACAAATATAAAGTGAGAACATTCATATTCGGCTAACAGTGTCCTAAACTAAACACTAATCACTAAACAATATATACACACACACACACATATGCACAAACACAGATGATTTATGATTATGCGGTAGCTCGAAGTTGAAGTGGTAAAGAGTTTAATCAAACACTTTTTTCATGGCTTTCCTTATGGCAGCCAACAATGAACTTCGTTTAACTAATTATAGCCGCATACAAACTTGCAGCTTGTCTGTCAACTAAACCCGTTACCAAATGATTAATGTTTGGCATATTTTGACAACTTCAATGACTTTAAATAAACCCTTTAGCCACGCAAAGCTACTTTTATTTGTCCTCTTCCTTGAAATTTTTCTCATCATAAGACTAATCAACCAAAACACCTTTAACAATTGTTTTGCAATTCTGTTTTTTTCTTTCTTTTCTTTATTTTGTCACCAATGACAAGCCATTCTAAACAATTTAAAGTGACAGCCTCAGGAGTGTAGAGCATTGTTTGCGGCGCTACTTCATCAATGCAGTTTGTAGCTGCTGCACTGTAGGCGTGCTTTGTTTCGTTGTATTTCAGTGTTATTGTATACGAGTATGCACTTCACTTTCTGACAGCTCTTAGCATTGTTTGTTTGCTGCAACACCGCCGGTGGCTGAATATGTTGTGTAGGATGCGTTACAATTTCTTAAAGCCAAAGTGTTCCGGTTTGGAGTTTCAGTTGCCGCGAAAAATTACTTCTTTTCACTTTTTGAACCAATTGCTATAAGCGTTTGCACTAAAACTATAATTAAAACATTAAATGCGCACAAACCCAAACAGTCGTGTGGCTCATTGACTGCAATTGACAGCTAAATTCTTCGATGCCGACACAAATTCGGATCGCATTTAATTCGATCTATCGGCAATAACTGCTCATGCGTGCAATCATTATTTGTGTGTGTGTTGTATGTGTGTTTGTTTATATTGTTGCTTCTAACAATCATTCGAAAGTATCTATATAACTTTCTTACAATCTATTTATCTATTGAAAACAACGCTCGATTCGATAAGCGTAAATTTCCAAATATTTGTGCTTGTTTCTTTTTGGGTCTCTATTTATTTGTATGTCTGTCCGTCTGCCTGTCTGTGTGTGTCTATTTGCGGAGACAGGTAGCTTCATATTTGACACCTCGTTCGGTTTTCATCGATATCGTTGCGCTCTGTTATCACTGTTTATCAAATATTTCATATTTTAAAGTTTGAATAAGACGCAAAAGAAAACATTTTTATCAGATACTATTGACCAAATAGTGCGTATTTGATTTTTGTTTATTTTGTTGAACGTCTGCTTATTGCGCAGATTGTATTGTATAGTTCAACAAACTGAGAATTTTGAGTTGAAACATTTATTTAGGCAAGACTAATAGTACAACTCTAGAGAATTAAGAAGTTTCCAACTGAATCATAATTTAAATAGATCAAGCTACCAAATTTTACGCATTAATGTGACACTTCAAAATGTTCAACTTCGTCTAAAATCTTACAAGATACTAATTAAAATTTGTCATTAAAACGTTAAAATATCTATTCGCTTTCATGCTCAGTTAATAAGAAAAGTACACAAGAAGAAAAACTGCTACCAGACATTTGTAAACCAATTTCAAGATACTGTTAAATCCTGCAATTGAAGCAATACATTCTACTCACTCTTAGTACTTTTCAATTACTTCTTTAATTTGCAAGTAACGCAATATTTCATTTAATTTTAAGAGATCAATGATACATCGATTATAGATAGGTAGATAGATAGATAGACATGAAGATAAAAGATAAATAATAGATCAATGATAGATAGTTAGATAGATAGACAAATAGATGGATAGATACATAGATAGATAGATGGATTAATGCAGAGAGAGATAGTTAGATAACTATGTATATTAATGAAATTTGTATTCTTGAGATTCTATTGAATTTTTTGAATTTAAGTCACTGTTTCAGTTCTCATCAACATTGTTATTATTCTTAATATATCTATTACAGTATATCTATATCGTTTTTTTGCTTCTTGCCTTGTCCAAAGTAACTTAATGTCTCCTTTGCCAACAAATGTGTACATACATATTTATTCATTATTTACTTGTACTTTCAAAGATGTTTATCACATGAACCACGATTGCTGATAACTAATAAAAGTTGTTCTTTGGTTGTTATTGTTGTTTTTTCTTGTTGTTGTTTCTCCTTAACACTGACACTTATATATTTATTTCTGACTTGTTTCTTTTGCTTTTTTTATTTAATCAATCTTTGAGATTTCCCTTCGCCTTTGCCGGTAAACTTTGTCAAATAATCATAATTTTGAGAGTTAAACTCTCTAATTTTATCAACTAATCAATATAACGATTTCTTTTAGCATTCTTAATTTTTTGTCTGCTGATAACTTTTGATTTCAATTTCGATTTCTGGGAAAACACACACTTTTAATTAGTGTCCAATTGAGTGTGTGAGTGGCTCCTGTTCTGTTTATCGTAGAGTGTTGGTGATAACAATAATAGCAGCAACGATGTCGACGACTTCGATGAATTGATTCTACGCGTATCTTGATTGTTGTGGATTTTTGTCAAGTGTTGTCATAATTTGCGGAGGCATTTCTTATCAGAGTAAAAATAATTTTTTATTGCTCCTTTTTTCTATTTCTTTTTAATCAAGGCACTTGGACAAAAAATGTTTGCTTATCGTTTTGAATTTCGATTTAATTTGGGTTTTCTTGATTTGGTTCTTATTTTGGTAATTTTGAACTGATAACGTTGTGGTTGTCAAGTTGTCAAGAATTTCATGCGTCCTTCGCTTTTTATAGCTTTAATTTGGGTAGAGGGGAAAATCTGCACAAATTGTATTCGGCAGCTTAAGTTTTGGCTTACTTTTTTCAATTAGTTAGGTTTGATCAATTTTATTTTGCTCTTTGTTTTCCACTTAAAACACTTTTGCTTTTTGTATTTTTAGCACATTTCTCATTGCGTTTTGCCGCCGCAATAATTGTTCCACGTAACCGCTTATTTGCTTGCGTATGCGTAACGTAAGAAACAATAAAGTTTTATAAAATTACACGAAAGCATGAAATGGCTACGCAGTGCCGACGCAAAAAGCTTTATTAATTTGTTGTTGTTTTTGTACTGCTTTTGCTTTTATCACGCCACTTGGCGCTTACTGTAGATCACGAAAAACGTAACGCGTTCAGATCGTAATACAAGACATCAAGCCTACACACACAGAACGAGCGCACGCGCTTGTAAACACGCCAACGGTCGACTAAAAACTGAAATATTCCGACCCAACGAAACAGGAAAGACAAGCGCAGCGACTTTGTTGTGTGTGTTTGTGTATCTGCTTATAGTGAGTGGGTTGCTTAATTTTCTGATTGTGCCTGTGTTGCGTGTTTGGAACTGGTTTTATTAAACGGGGGTTGGGTATCTGCATTGGCTTTTGGCAGCTGCAAGATGGTCGTTTGGTTGCTAAGCGTAAGTGAGATGGCTATATGCATAGCTAACGTAAGTGTGACAGGTGCCTCAGCAAATATGCAAGCGCATGTGTATGAATGTAATAGCTTACATGACATACGCATTCTATCACATTCGCTCTCACAGCGGAAGCGGACGAATTGGGCGTGCACACATTTCTAGACAAACCGGTTCGTATGCACTTCTCTTATTGTTTGTTGGATTAGTTGAGATTGAGAGTGCAATAAGTATTTTTCTTCAGTTGCATATTTATTTGTTTGTCTCTTTTCAACCGACATATGCAATGCGCTTTTGTTTTTGTTATTGTTTTTGCTGTACGATGATATCGTTTTCGTGTTTGTTGTTCTGCTTGAGTGCATCGTTCAATAATCATTGCTCTCTGACACACGCCTCTCTGCATGTAACACACTCACTCACTCATTCAGTTCGCTTCGCTTCGCATCGTTCGCTTGTCTACTCAACTTCATTCGACTCGATTCGGCTGCTGTTCGCTCCAGTTGGTGACTTTGTTTTTGTTGCTGTTCTTCTTGTTGTAGTTACTTATGTCATTTGTCCGCTTGTTGTTGGTCGTTCGCCACTCACTGTGTGCCGCTACTCGTTGCACGTTGCTGTTTGCCGCTCGCTTCTCACTGTCAAACAGTGACAACAATCATCGATCGTTCCGTTTGTGATTATGTGGTTTATTTATGGGCTTTAACATGTGTGCAGATTTGTCTACCGATTTTGAGTTATGTCTATATATGCTTGTATGTGTGTACGCCACTCGCTACGATTATTTGCGCGTGTATGCGAGTGTCAGTTGGTGCGAATGAGATGGTTTTATGCTATTGGCATTTTGGCCTCTTTAGTAGTAGCCGTCGCACATTTTGTATCTCAGTTCGCAACACACATATGCCACGCGTATCTGGAGAAATCTTACTATGTAATTCAATGTATTTAACTATTTCTTTTCTTCTTTCTTATTTCTTGTTTTAATTCATAAAATAAATTTATCCTTTCTTGGTTGGAAATAGTTTTCAACAACTTCAATACATTTTTATAATCCTCACAAGGTAAGATCAAAGAAATTACAGTGAAAACTCGGCTAATGGATACCATTTCTGAGCGGGCAAATTTTTTATAGCTTTCCGGACCTTCTTAAGCAAATTGGATGGCTTAATAGCAATCATCAGATAGGCACACTCTTGATTATTCGCTTATTAAGATATATATGAAACTTAGTGGTAGCTACTGAATCGGTGTGACAAGAAACTAGGGCCTTAAAATCTTCTTAGCTATCTGAGAAGATATACCTGCATTCGCTAATGGGAAGTTGATGTTCAGTTGGGGCGGAAGCTTTCCCATCGACAAACTGACACAGCTAAGCCGTGAGCGTTGGATCAATGGAGTTTTCACTGAGACCTATTTTTTGGAAGCCAAAGAAAGTACCTAGATACAATTTATTTATACAGATAATACTTATAATTTTTTATTTTGTTGACTTGCAAAAACATCAGAACAGCTGTAAAATGTGCGAAAAATTATACAAGGCACTGAGATTCGACGATACAGCCTCACAGATACACTTAAACATGCACGGCTTAAAGTACTCAAACTGCATTTACTTGTATTCTTTGCTCTTCGAAGTAGAATAAGTATTTTTGCAAAAAGGGTTACTTTAGCGCTTGTTTTTTATACTTTTTTGATTTTATAACCCTCCAGTGAACAAAGAGATACACCTGAATTGCACTTTAACAGAAGACGAGGTTGAAGCTGCTGCCTGGATGCTGATGCTAATGCGACTGCTGCAAGTGTTTCCTGATTTTTTTCCCTTTTGTATGTGTGTTTATATATGTACATGTGCATTTGTTTGTGCAGCTGCTTTGCCCGCCTGGTAGCAAGCACCGAAACAAAAGAGCTTCCCACATACCCAACGTTGTTGCCTGCTATCGGCGCTTAAATCTCTTTTCTTCGCGCACTTTTTTAGCCTTAGCAAGCAATGAAAAATAAAATGTAACTTAAATTGTGATTTTGACGAGTTTTACTTGAAACTATTATTCTACGACTTCGAGAGTTCTTTAATTGTGCCGGATTAAAAGTTGTGAAAATTGTGCCGGCGCTTAGAAGTGGCTTTTTGCCACGCGCCTCATTTACTAAATTAATAAAAATAATTTTTTATGAACTGCATATGCACACTCAGTTGCCCGTTCGATCGCTGATAACTGTGTGGCAACAACAACTCAGCTAAGCAACAGCAGCAGCAGCAGCTTGTAAGACGCCATCAGATTAAGGCGTGCGCAAGCTCATTCATAGATATAAAAAATAAACAAGTGCATAGCGAAATCAGATCAACAAACTGACAGATAGACAAAGGCTAAGACAAGAACAATAACAAACAACAGCAAAAGATACATTTTCAGCATGAGCGCTGGTTAAGCGCAACCTGTCCATATTAACAAAACATACAGCAACAAGCACATAATCAACATCATAAACGAGTACAATGTGTATGTGCATAGTTTTTTCTTCTTCTTATTTTGAACATATTTCCATGGAAATTTTGAAACTCAATCATTTGCTCGCTGCCAGTTGGAGAATATCTACACCCATCAGAGTTATTAAATAGACAAAGTCCAAGCGTATTTTCCGCTCTTGCGCAGATTTTTCCGGCTTCATCTCAACAACAACAACCACAACAACAATATGAACAACGATGTGCAACGCAGCGCAGCGCAGCGTGTTCACCATTAGCCCATTACCAATTTACTGCATATTGTACGCGTATCTATGCCAGCATTTAATTTTTCATAGCATATAGACTGCTATACGTGTTCAAGTATCTTCTTCATGCATCCGCCCTGCTTATCACCTGTGCTCCCCTTCTCGGGGAGCACTCGATTTGGCGCTGAAGCGAGCAAAACGCATGCTGCGTGTAATTTTGATTTTAATCGCGTAAAAATGTTTTGTTGATAAACTATAATTTCTGTTTTAGCTTATTTCGTTAACCTTTTGTTTATTTTAATTTTTTTTTTCGTTTTTTTTTTAATATAAATTTTTTTATTTATTATTATTATTTTTTTTTTTGACTGTAATTTTCTATGGCAACTACATTAGCTGAGCATAGTGAGCAGCAACAATTAAATGCTGAATACAATTATTTTAATATGCCTATTATTATTGTTATTATATACTCGTATATACTTTTTATATCTAGAGTAAATCACCGATGATCTACATTTTGTATTTTTATGTCAAATGGATAAAAACCATTACCGTTTGTTGTGAGGCCCTTTCTATTGTAATAACTATCATAAACATTATTCTTTTGTTGGTAAATAATAAAGTATATTTCTATAATAGAAATATATAGACCTCTTCGATGATGCTTGTCAACAAATTTAGTGAAAATCCATTTTATTCATTGCAACCTCAAAAAATTAATAAGTTCTGGGACCAAACCTGATATATAGACATTGAGACGATTTCAGATAATTATGAGCCAAGAAAAAAATTATGCAAAAGATGTTATTTTATATGGAAAATATTTATATTGATCCAGAATCTATATATCTATAAATAGGCCAAGATATTTTCTTTACCATCATTTTACGCTTAAACTATATAATCGATTTTGATAAAATATATACCATACGACAGGTTTTCATATGTAGATGTGCACAATAAACTTTTTAAAAAATTAGTTCGCTATTGTGGGTGTCAAACTAGTTAGAAATTGTCACAACTACACAACTACAATAAAGTCTCTCTTACACAAGCTTAGCATGAGAAACACATATTTTTGATCTCTGTCATAATGTTACATGTGAGAGAAAGAGAGAGAGAGAAAGAAAAGAAATAGTATGAATTATTATAGTGGTTACATTCATACTCTTTGATAAGAGTATGCATTATCTGCATTCTATAAAGATTTTATGACATTTAAACTATTTTGTATTGTCGCTATAGTGGTTGAACTTCAACCGCTGGCCGACCACTAGTATATATAAACATCTCTTTAGTTTGTTTGTTGTTTGTCTGAAGCCTATAGACTCCGACACCATTTGACCGAACACCATGAAAATTGGAACATATATAGATGACATCATGACAAATGTTTGTATGTAAAATTTGCTGCGATAGTCTATCGGGAAAATCGAGAAATTCCATACAATTTCTCAATATTGCTTCATCAGCTTGCCGTTGATATGTATGTAAAATACGAAATCGAAAGTCAAATGTAAAGTTTAGTGCATAAGTGGTGTTGATCATATCTGTGTTAGTATTACGTATCTTTCAAACTATACAACTGACCGAATTGACCAGGTTTTATGACAATTATAATGAATGTGCTGTGTGAAAGACCTTTTGAAACCATATCTATATACTTTTCTACCCACACATTTATCTATCTCTCCAAATTTTTCTATATAGTGTGTGCCACATCGAGATCTCCGTTCTTATTAAATAAACATTAGCGCTGGTTGAGTTTTAAATCTATTGAGGTAATTGTGTATAGTCTATGGCAGTGTTGTGAAATGATCCGTGCCGCAATGTGTTATCTGAACCCACATCCGAAGCGAACGGTTTTGGCAACATTTAATGGTTGATTATTTTCGATTAGTCACGGGTCTAGTACATAAACAAATAATGTATTACACAAATCGCCACGGTGACCAACAAAAATCGGAAAGTATTTTTCCATAAATGAAACGCCTGAGGAGGCGGCTGTCATTTTTCGGTTTCTGCCATTGTATTTGTAGCGTAAAACAGGAACTACTTGCCAGTCATATATATTATATTGTCTTAAAACAAAATAAAACAACAACAATCACAATGAAAGTAGAAAGTCTTCAATTTTAAACATATGAAGTTCGCGACAGCAATGCGGTGAAGAATGGAAAGCCTCGCAAAAGTGACTTGCTTGAGTCGACATACACAATAACCATGTCCTGATTTCATAATAAACTACGCCTAAAGCCTTTGGGCAAGTTACTAATACACGCACATACACACATACAACATATGGCAAGCGTGCATATTCAAGTCAACTCAGTTGAATTGAAATGGACGTGGGCAACCAGCGAACGAGCCAGTAAACGAGCGCGTAAATTGCACTTGGTCAAGCGTCATGCATATCCTGTGCCAAAAGCGGCCGACATACTCGTATCGTAAGCACCTCATGTGCGAAACTGTAAAATACAAAATACAGTTGCACACTAACGGTGTAAGCCAAGCGCGGTTAAGTGACTGAACAGAAATACAAACAACCACACACACAACCACACACAAACGCAAACTATCACACTCGCTCAGACATGAAGTATAAATGAAATCAGTTGGTGCGCGTATCCTGCATGGGCCAATTATGCAAATTTAATGCCAACCAGCCTGACTTGCCTGCTTGCCTGCTTGCCTGCTTGCCTGCCTGGCTGCCGGAGTGTCGAGCCATTGCGCCACATGCATACACACATACACTGACACTTGTGTCCTCTATCAGTTTTCGTATGTCATTTTTGGCGAAAGTGATTTGTGTGATAGCGAAGAAAATTCAACTGGAAAATTGAGTAAGCGAGCACTCGAAATGAGCTTATTAATTTTAGCATCGAATTAAATTGGAGCTTTGGGTGACAGTTTCCTTAAAGATTTGCTAAATGAGTTTAAAGAAGTAGTTCAAGCGTCATTCAGCAACAATTTTACGCTTTTTTGTTTGACCAGAAGTGTTTGGATGAGAAAGTCCTTGTTAGGGGAGTGCTTTCCATTTCATACAAAACAAACCGGTGGCACATTAAATCGAAAACAAATGCCTGAGCACGTATGCAAATGTCTGAGCGGGGGACACACACCCAAACACATACACGAATATACAAAGTTGGACATCATACACACACAAACACACAAATATAATAGTAAGCATTCAACAACAAAAGGATGTCTGCCTCGGGCAGCGTATGATGGCCCCACATTCTAATGCACACAAGCGCTTACATACAGACGTTCGCAATACTCTTGCATATGTACATACGCACATACGAGGCTGGATTAATAAGTCTGTGATTTCCTAATACTGTCGCGTTGTCATTTCATATGTATATCAGCTTCCGAGTGTTGCTCAGGGAGTTGTCTGCAGTTGCAAGTTTTCACACCGTTTTGTGAACTGCCCCCCATTCTGTTAGAAATAAAAAAAAGAGCTCTGTCTTCATGAAAAGTTTATTTGAAGGTGTGTGTTTGATGTCTTTAATTTGAACAAAATGTTATCGCACAAATGGTCACCTCCCGAGTAGATGCACAATTGTACTCGTTTTACTTCATTTTGAATTATTTCTTTTTCAAAGTTAACTTTCAAGACTTGCAAGGTTAGTGGTTTGTTCTGGTAAATGCGAGTTTTCAAAAGGCCCCAAAGGAAGGACAGCCAGACTCCAAAACAGAGAAATCACTCGGCCGGGAAAGTAGTTCTTCAGGTATGTATAGTTGCGTGGCTCATTGAAAAATAATTCTCTATTTGTCTACAATATAGTTGTCAAAGCACAGTGATATTGGACGCCATATTAAACAATTATATCAGGTTTCCATTATGACATTACTTTTGCGCCACCTTGTGCTTGTATGTACCTGTACTATAAATGGATCCATCACAGCACAACTAAAACTAAACAGGAGACAAAGTAGTTAGTTTCGCCTTGCGTATCACCGTACCATATTTGGTTGAGAGGAAAGTCCTTTTGTGAGCATTAGAAGAACGTTGAACCAAGTGGCACATGAGTGAGGAATATATCGAATATATCGCACACTTATTGATCCATCGCCGCATACGCCACCGTTGTAAGATGAAAATTATGCAAGAAAAGAAAAAAAGCCAAAGCATTGTTTGCCCATCGTCTGCAGAAGTTTTTCCAATTCATGACCGCACACAATACGTTTGGCAAATAGTCTAGAGCTCGATGACGACTCATGCGAGGTGTGGCAGAAAGGTGCACAGATACAAGACACACTGGAAAATAAAAAGCAAAAAAAGCTTTAAAAAACATAGCAAAATACGTACGTGCTTTTTGTAACACATCAAACAACTAAAAAATAAGAGAGCTGCCCGAGCGAAGGGCGAAAGTTTTGCCCTGCAGACTCGTGTAAACGTTTTATGCAAAGGACATGAGTGCATTTGTATGTGTGGCGTGGTAGGTGTGCGAACAAGCAAACTTCTATTACAAGCATGGCGGCGTCGGTAACTGACTGACTTGCAGACAGACAAAAACACAAAAAAGCACACACACACACACACACGCACACACACACACCCATACACGTAGACAGCCATACAGTTCAGGAACTTCCGTTTCACGTTAGTTCAACGTCAGTTGGCTGGACACAGTCACATTCGCCCAAAAAGGACGGGCATTTTGTCGAGGCCTGTTCCAGACCATTTCGCAAACGCAACGTGGTGAAAGCTTGGCTAAGCACCTGAGCAAACTTATTGTTAGACCGACGCTTTGTTATTTCGGAGGAGCTTCATTCTCGACACGCCACACCGCACCGCACCGCAGCGCACCACAAGTCAAGGTTAAATCGAATGTTTTTGTTTGGAGTTTTAACGCGCGCACTTTCACAGTCTGACTTTGACTTCGGACAGACTTTGCCTTATACCCCATACCCCCATACCCCCACACCCACGTACGATTAACAACAACTCAGTATTTGAACCGTTTGATTTTAACTTGTATTGTTCGCTTGCTCGACTAAATTACGATGTGTCTGCCAGGATAATTTTACGATTTCCTTGAATGTAAATGTTCTGATTAAGCAAGTGGTTGAACCAGTGGTTAAAAGGAGCTGACGCCTGGGCATTTGGCCCAAGGCTCTTGAACTTGCCTTGTTGGCCCTTGTGTTTATATGCTTGTTGTCATTGCGGCTTTGTGGCTTACTTAATTGCTTACAAGATATGTGCATTGAGAGCGCTTTAAGTTGTGTCTCAGTAAATTAACGAAAGGAGTATCTAAAAAAAATCTGTATTCATTGAAGGATATCTTTTGAGAAGTACTAGTGTAACATTAAATATGAGATATATGTGCCAAAATATTTGATTGCTTGGTTTTCAATTAAATTTTGTACCCCAATTTAACCCTATAAAAAAACGTTGTGTTGTTGAGAGGTTTTATAAACTTAGAAACTACAGTAGCAGACTTCTTCAATAATTAGACAACTGCTTAAAACCAAGTGCGATTGGACTCGACTGGAGCTGAGTTCTTTTGGTGATGTCGTATCCTACCTTCTGTGTTTGTCATATATGCTCTTTACTACTACCACTAGATAGTAGAGCTTCAATTTTGTGCAAATTCTTGAAAACTGTGTCTTTGAACGAATCACCATTAAATTCAAAAGTGGCTTATTTCATTTCAAATAATTAAATTATGATCATAAGAACATTACACGGCTAAAGAGGCAAACATCGAATTGCGTCTGATCATGAGCTTAAACTATTAACTTAAACTAAATTTCACGGTCCTGGTTCTGAAGTATCTGTCCAGTTGTTGCTCTCTAAAATTTCAGCAAACTGTGTACCTCAACAAAAATAGGTTTATATCCAAACTCTAGTGCAAGCAACTCCAAGAATTCCGTTATTTCGAGTGTTTTACAACATTTCCAACACCTACAAAAGTAATAAAAATAAATAATCAACCACAACAACAACACCGAAACTTTTTTCATCAGAAAGTGGAAGAAGAAATTAACACAAAGATCTACGCGCATAAAAAAACCTTGCAAATTACTTAAAATCTTAACAGATTAAAGCACAAAGCAAAGCAGATGATGCCGCACGCTTGCTCGTGTTAAATTCATGTATCTGTGCCCAACTACACAGAGATATCGGTAAAATATATCTCGCTAAAGCGCTTAAGAGCAGAGCGACAAAGATGCGACAAGCTTGATAAGCCAACAGCGATAAGCGATTACGCATCGCAAGGCTGCTGCTGCTGCTGCTGCTGTTGCGATTGTCAAAGCAAATGTGTGAGAGCGTAAATGAGAGAGATAGCGATAGACAAAGGGATGTTTGCTCATTGATCAAGTGGGAGAGGAAGAACGAGCACAAATGACATTTGTGCCTTGTGAAATTCAGTTCTTTTTAGCCGGCTGTTCACGGCCGGCACGTTTGCGCTACAAAGCCACGTACGCAGTAAACAGTAAAATCAGTTCGTACAACAACAACAACAACAACAACAATGGCAATATGAATATGGAACAGAACACGCAGCAATGCCGGATACCAACACAAAGCGAGAGAAGAGAAGCGGTTCGTAAGCGTAAAGTTTTTTTTTGCGATTGCGCAGCAAGATAGGCCAACGAAAGAGCGACCGTACGAGCGAGTGACAACAAATGTGCCGAACCGTTGATCGGTTGATCGGCTCGGATCGGCTCGTTTGGTTGCTGTGACATGCCGAAGGGTTCGGTTTTATTTTCCAAGAGGGAGTGAGTGCGGTAGCATTAAGTAGCGGTGAGCAATTTGTTGTAGTCATATTGTGTCATAAACAAAACTGCACAGATTGGTGACGCTCTCTGACTGTCGCTGTCGCACGCACACAAACAACACTCGGCATCTTTGTTAGACGGTGAGGCAGGATAACGTAAAATGCTGCCGGCTTATTTCTGTCAACACGTATGTACGTCATTTTTGCGCAATACTCACGGCGTGTGTTAGGGTCTTATGAAAATACAAGTGGCCTGATGCAATGGACACTTTTCGTTTGTGCTAGACCGACTAGTCCTTCAAATTTTTTTTTTGTTGTGGTAAATCTTTAACTATAACTTTTTTTTATATTTATTTTGCCTTATCAGATCCTTTCAGTGTTATCAAATATCTTGTCATTGTTTATTTGTTTGTTACGTAGGCGTTCTGTCTCCTAATCCTGATTCAGTTTCAGATCCTACGCACTTCATCGGCTTGTCATATAAAAGAGAAAACCCAACTTGGACAATAACAGTATCCTCATCATGGCACTGTCATCATCATTATGAACATTAGCGACGCCATTAGTATTGCTCATTTCGTAATATGAGCAGCGATCACGCGGATTTATTTGGCTTTGCGGCTTTTTATACACTTCGAAGTGAATGGTATTATAATTTTGTTATGAATTTTGTAACACAGCGAAGGAAAGTCGGACGTACGTGTGTATAGATTATTGCTGATGTAAAACATTTCTGGTTTCAGTAGTGTAACATTTTGCATAGCGTAACGCTCGCATACAATCAAACATAGTTATCGGCTCGTGCACGCAGTCGTTCGGGTCGCTTCCCACATACAGTTAATTAATTTGCCTATTAGAATGTGTGCATCCACCCGCTAACCTAGTGGATGTCTAAAACGGTTGTCGTCCCAGAGGTCGCGCTTCAATCCTCATGGTAGGCAGGGAACCTCGTCATTTATTGTTTACTGATAAGTTCAAAGAGATCCAAATTATTGCCTCAGTTTTTGAGCCCTTGACATTCGATTACTGAAATCATATAAATCCATGGACCAGATTAATCGCTTTATTCTCAATAATCTCTCACTTAATTAGTGCAACTGCCAAAGTGAATGAGAATCACCAAAGGCTGCAAAAACTCTATTAATGAGCTATTAAATTGATAGAGTGTCAAATAGGGTAAACTGCTTATAAGAACAACTATTTTTGGTTTTGGTTTTTTCATGTAGCGAGCTGCTATTTGGACAGACCCATGGACATGAATCCTCATAATTCTAAGATGACTGGCTTGTACAACTCCATATATCAAAGAGTCTTATATAAAATTTCATTAGCTCTCATTTTAGCGCCGCAGACACAAATTCTGAAGATAACCGTTGGGCTTTGGGCTTAAAGAGTATTGGTACTTCGACTCGGCCGTAGTTAACATTCTATCATTCATTATAGATTTAGTTTCAGTTCGGTTGAGGGCTTGAATTTGGTGGATTTTATATCTTTTACTGCATTTTTTTAAATTTTATTTTTCATTTACTCAGTCCAGTCCATTTACTCAGTTGTGAAGTGAAGCACGCGTCTAATTTAATTTCGTGTGCGTTACACTTTACTTTGTGCCGTAATTGCGGCGTTTTCGGTGCGCTTTTGTCTCATCTTCTGTTGAGATTTTGCTAAAGCTTCACTTTTTGGTTTCGGCTTTGACTTTGGCTTTGGCTTGGTAAACTTTCGTCTTTTAATTTTCGGATTTTTTCGGATCTCTTTTAATGTAATGCCTCGTACGACTTTTACGACTTGTAGTTCGTTACTTTAACGATTCGATTTGTTGTGCATACAAATTATTTGATTTCTCATGTTAACCGGCGAGTGCCTAACTCTCTAGTGATGTCGTCAGTGCTCAGTCCTCAGTCGTCAGTCGATTGACGATTGTTTTATTTTCGGTCTTTCGGTCTGAGTGCGTTTGTGAGTGGTTTCTTCTCTTTTTGGTTTTTATGCGTTTTTCTGGGAATTTCTTGCTTACAGCTTACCTCGACACAATTTATATTTTCTTTCTTATTTAATTTTATTTGCTGCCTCCACTCTACTCATTTGTTTCTGTTTTCATTTCGGATTTTTATCAGTTTTTATGTGTTTAATGTGTCGGCGGCGTTAAACTTGATTTTTATTGTCCATTTTGCCTAATTTCTGGACACAAGACAAAGCAAGTCTGCCACGATTCGATTTGATTGCTTTCATTTGCGCCCGCCAAGGTTTTGAAGTCACTTTCTTTTGTTACTCGTTGTTAGCAAACCAAACCGATTTAGCTATCGGCACAATTTAAATTTTCTTGTTTTAATGTGTTTATTTAAGGCTCCTGGTCAGGCATCTGGCTTTTAGTGAATTCAGTTCGATATCTATCTCGCTTAAATGTCTTTTAGTTATGTTTAGACATAATGACTACTTTAAATTGACCATAAACTCGCTGATTCGAGTGGAAAGTGTATTAAAGTTTATCGCCACATAGGCTTAGATACTTTTTGGTGTGTCTTTTAAAGCAAAAGTGTGGCAGCACAATTTATCTGATTTGCAGTACTTATTGTTGTTTTTAAAAGTAGTTTAAGTGCTGATGCAACTTTTTAAAGGCTTCTTTTTAAACGACTTCACGTATACGAATTCAAATGAAATTCCAAGCAACTGAAATCAGAGCCCATCTACAATCATTTCTAAATGTTTAATTAATTAGTGGTTCTTGCTAGTAAATTTATTAATTTAAGCAACGTTCTTGAAGCATATCTGATTAAAATAAAGTACCTTAATCCAACCTTTTTACAAGCCTCCATCGCAAACAACGCTGGGTATTATTTCCCAAAGAGGGAACTATTTCGATGACAAACAGATAAGTCAGATCCTTTAGCGATGTGGCTGAGCGAAGTTGTACTCTAGTTAGCGATTAATTTAAATGTTATAAAATCCATTTGTTCAATTTTATTTCATCTTTTCTTACTTGAAAATCACTACAACTTATTTTCGAACTATTAAAAATTCTATGCACTAAACTAAAGCCCAAAACTTCCAATCTACATGGCCTCAAATTAAAACTTCATTTTTCAATCAGCATGTTTCAATTTAAAATAATACAAATCTGACTGACAGCACCCAATGACTAATTGCAAAACTAAAACTGTGCACGGCTACTGTTGACTGCTGACTGTCGACACGGCAATAACAAAGTTCGATAGCTGGCAGCTTATTTAAATTGCGGTAATTAAGTTATCACAATAACAACAAAAACAACAACAACTGATGTACTATCAAAAATCACTGCAAGGGCATCGGTAAAATCACCAACTGCAGTCACATAAGCAACACAAAAGAGTGCAACAAAAACCCGAAGAAGAAGAAAACATTTTAGAATTAAACAAAAAAAAGAAGCAAAATGAAAGCAGCACACAGATTCTGTGCTTCTGGTTATTGTTGTTGTTGTTGTCTTTTCACCCTATTTTTATAATGATGACCCGCATAATTTGTACAACACACTTGGAAAAATAGGAAGAGCAAATAGAATAAGATACAAAAGGTACATGAGCGATAAAACGCGTTTATCAGCGATGCAAAATGGGAAACTTTTTTTTATTTTTTTATGAGGAATTGCAAACTCAGACGACCGAGCCAACGTCGAGTCAGAGAAGCAAACATTTTTGATGTTCAGTGAACTTTTGCGGTTGTTGAAAGAAAAAAAATTGAATGTGAATGTGAAATTATACAGAATTATGCAAGCGACTATACAAATGTATCTTTGTGTGTGCATGTGTGTGTCTATGACAGCTGTGTGACAAAAATATAATACAAAAGATTACAACAACAAGCAAGCAGCCATTCAAAAGAAAAGCCAAAAACAAAGAAACACAATGAAGCACACAAGCGTGAAAAAGCACACTGAAAATCACACACACATCGCAGCGCAGCGCAGCGCATAAGCATAAGCAAAAAGTGCTCCAAGTAGATACATTTTTATGCATACAGGCGTACTGGGAGCTGCGATGGCGCATACAACCATAAGGAAAGCCAGACAGACAGGCAAACAAATAAAGTACGTTAGCTGGACCAACAACAACAAAAACGCCAAGCAAGGTAAAGTCGTCGTCATCGCTGTTTGTGCCATATAGTATACAAGCATCCATCCTGACAAAACACACATTGACACTCACATAGCTACGGTTACGTTCTAAGCTCTACTCATGCGTTTTCTCGTCGCTCTGAACTTTGCAGCTGCCGTCGTTCATACCACGGACTCTATAAAGTGAATGTGCCATTTTTATTTTTGCGCTAAGTCGTTGCGTGCGTAGTGTTTACTTGCTCCTTGCTGCTTCGCTGGTTTCCTCTGCAACCACTTTTTATTTCCGCTTTTGCATTGTGCACTGCGCATGTCAGTCGGCCAATGAGAGCGCAGAAAACAAACACCGCCCAAATTAAAAATGGCGAGTTCATACAGTCAGCATATAGCTGTGCCGCTTGCACATACGTTATATGTGCAAGTTATAAGAACGAATGCGAGTCTAATACAACTTTTTCCTTGATATTTTATAATTCACAATCTGTTTTATACAGTACTTTGGAATCATATAAGAGAGCTAGCAAGTGAGTAAATATTATGCACAGTGGTATGTGGACGAAAAATTAATGAAACATGAAATTTCAAAAATAAATGCTTTTTGTTGAAAGACAAGGTTTCAATAAATATTGAATGAAATTGAATATTGTAATTCAATTTAATACGAACAGTAGTTGAAAGGTTATTTCTTTAAAAATTGTTCTTTATATTGTTTGCGATTATTGGCTTGAGACATATTAGAAATTTTGAAAGAATAGCATTTGAATAAAAATTTAAATATATTGAAATTGCCATTAAATTTAAATTGAACGTGAGTTGAAAGGAAATTTTAACTTTTAAATTAAAAAAAAAAAAAGTTATATTGTAACCGCCAAATATTCATATACACATATTGAATACGATTTTTGTCTTATTTGATTTCAATTTCAATTCCTGAACTCTGAATCTCTGACCAACACACCACTACTTTGCCAATCCAATCAGCGCGCCATTTTGTTTTATCGAATGGCAGCTGTCGCCTTTGTTTCTTCTAGTGATAATTACATTTGTGTGTTGGCTTTGATTGCATTTATCACAGTCGTTGCTTTTGATGATTCTTCCATTTTTATTCTTTGTCTTACTCTCCTTTTTTTTTTTTTTTTGATTCCGATTCACCAATTCGAATTCTATCATTTACACTGACTCCGAGCTCGTGTTTCTACTTTTTTGTTCGGCTTTTTTCGCCACACAGCAACAGCTCGTTTTTGTGCTTCGCCAAAGCGTTCAGCACATGCAGATTAACTTTTCACCTGCAGAAAGCAGCTTGTGGGATACATCTCCAGCCTCACCCCGGCATGACCGGCGACCAAGCAGTGTTGTCATTCGTCGTTTGATATGTTGAACTCAATGAATTTCAGCATTTGTATTGTTTATGTTGTTGTTATTGTTGCTGCTGTGGCGGTTGTCGATTGCATTGATTTTGATTGAATTTGCCTTTTGTGTATTGCCATTCATTTTGTTCATAAGAAAAAACTTTTTTGTTCGTCATTTTTCATATTAATGGAAACTCTCGCTTGACTTGTGCTCGTTGACAATGATCTCAATTGTTCCATTAATTGATAAAAATAATATTACTGTCTCCTTATTATTTCAACATTTTTATTTATTTTAATTTTATTTTTCATCCCATTACGTTTCATTTCCTACATTGATGCCCATCGGAGTACTTCATGCTCCATAGCACACTCTTCTGGCCGCACTATATACAAAGCATTATGTGAATCCTTCAAGTCCTTGCAGAGTAAAAAGTTGATCGTATTGTATCGTACTTATAACGCCTGACAGTTGAACGCAAACAATAATCCAAGCCATATTTAAAGTGCAACACAAATTTGTGGCTTGAAAAATCTAATTTTATTTTCTTCCTGCTAATCCAGAAAAATCACAAAAGTCACATTAAATTAACCACCAAAAGTAACGCATCAGTTGTTCGAACAAAAAAAAAAAAAAATCAGCAGAAACTAAAAGCAAATCGAGATGAGATGTGAGATCCATTGAGGTTTCTCTGATGAGATTCTGATTTGATGTGCTGTGCGCCGTTGTTGCGTTGAATTTTCGCCCCTCATTGCTTTAGCTGTGAGGGCGAATCGAGCTGCAGATACATGACGTATCTCGTATCTATGCTTGAACATCTTATCTCAATTGTGCAGTTTAACATTCGTTTATATTGCTAGATGGTCTGGGCACAACGTCAGACCCCCCAAACCAGTGCGCCTGGCACTTTGCACGCGCCACTTTTGTCCCTTTTTTGTTTTTGTTTTTAGAGAATTCATGGCGACGTGTGCAACTCAAAGTGGCAGCGTGGCAATGTGGCCGCATTCAATCGGATGAAGCACTTGTGTCAGGATTTTCGGTAATTCCAGTCATGGCAGCAACAACGTCGACGTCATTACCAATTTAATTTCCAGCTAATCCGTTGGATTTGTCACCAGCTCCAGCACTGCGCGCAGGGCTTTTTGTCGCTCATGTTGGGAAAACGCATCATCAAACCACGACCGGCTATTTTTTTTTTTGTGCTTGGGGTTAAAAATGACTTCTGCTCTTTGTGGCTGTTTTTGGTAGTCTTTGGTGTTGTTGTTCTTTGTTGGTTTGAAGAATGAGCTGAACTGCCACATTTTTGGGGTGACTTTCTGCAGCAGGGGGTAAAAGATGATTTTCTTTTTTTTTTGGTTTGGTTATTTTAGACTTTTTAAGTGGGCGTTTAAATCGTGAAATCAGTGATGAAAAATCAGAGATTTGATGAGGTTTTTGTTGTGACTCAGTTGAGCTAATCATAATCATTATTAATTGTGCTAAATAATTTTGTTGTCATTGAAATATTTAATTTAATTGCAAAAAATGAGATACTACACCTCATAAGCTAAGCTAATTAATTAAGCATAAATTCAAACGCAGCCACACTGAGTCACAACAAAATTGGCACATGAACTCGATGTGAATAACTTTGGAAAAAGGAAAAAAAATGATGGAAATTAAGATAAATTTTGCCAAGATTATAGATAGAACATGTTCAGTTTCATGCACACACACACATGCGAGGAATACTATAGTGAAGGATGTCAAGACAGCGTTTAGCTGAGATATAAAGAAAACCATGCAAAAAAACGTCTATCAAGGCAAATGCAAATTTCTATGCTCAATTATGCCGCGTAACCACACAAAGCAAAAGCAGTGCAACAACGAGAGAGAGAGAGAGAGAGAGAGAGAGGGAGTAAGATAGAAAACAATTTACCGCCTTTGGCGCTAATTAGTATGGAGAAAGGACGTAGCATGCAGCAGACAACGAAATTCGTTGTGGAACGAATCAATTTTTGTTTTTATTGAGCATGCAACTCGCAACCAAAACTTGCAACTTGTAATGTTTACACGTTCGTCCTAATTGTGTCGAATTCCTGTTTCACTTGGCGTTGCAAAAGTCCTTCCAACAATTCAATCTCAATTAGGGGTAGCACGTAAGTCGCGTGGCTCTTCGAGCCGTTTTGCTGCAACACGCTTTGTTTTGATTTGTTGTGACAGTTTTGTTGGTGGGAAGCGCATCCTTTGGCAACTTTGTTGTTGCTGCCAACTAATTGCGATATGCCGCATTTGTGCGTTGGCTAAATGTTGTTATGCAAAAATTGAGCGCATAATTTTATTGCAATTTTTATGATTAAAGTCCGCCGCAAAAGCTAGGAAAGTCGACTTGATGCGTTTTTAATTGTTGCACCGTCAGGATGTGAGAAACAACGTTGCTGTTGAGTCACACTCAGAAACCTGGGGGTGGGAATGTTGGATATTTCATTATTAAGCTGAATTAAATTTTTGTGGGAGATAACAGAAAATCCAAAAAAAAAAAATTTATTATTTTTTATTAAGAAAAGAAGATTTCTTCCAAGGAAACAGAATTTATGATAATTTCATTGAAATCCTTTTTAACTTGCTTTGCTGCACCTGACAAATTCGAATTTCTTTAGCGTTGTTCTTCGAGGAACACAAGACTCGCACAAAAAAAAAAATGTAAAGAAATTGGGAAAAATGTTTTTCATCTTTGCCAACAAAGACACTTAAATGAGCTGTTTGTGGAAATTATGAAAATTGTTGTGAAAAACTGTCACATCATGCCGCAAGCAAGGAGGCGCAGAGAAGCCTGTTCTAAAAATGCTTTGAAGTTTGAACTCAGAGTTTTTTCTTCTTCTTTTTTTTTGGTATCTTTTGTTATGCTGCGCCCTTTCGCTTGCATTTCGTTTTTGTGGTGAACAAGTGTTGCTGACAAGGAGAGCGTTTTGTATTTCAATTGTGCTCGAATTTTTTGGAGACAATTCCTCTGCCCATTTTGTGTGTCATCTGCAGCGCGACACATCAAATCAACTCAACTGCGTCACTCACAACGCAACGCATCGCATTGCATTTGAACTGAATTCAGTGCTTCTCAACGCAATGTTTGCTGGCTTTTGTTGTTGTTTTCGTGTCCTTGTTTTTATTTGTTTACTCTTTGCATTGTTGTGCAAACACTCGACATCATTTTCATGGCATCCTTTGTTGCAAAATTGACATGTCGTCGACGTAGTCATCACCATCTCTAATTTTTTTTCGTGCTGCATTCCCCACTTACCCTATTTTCAACAGCATCTCTTGTATCTATAATTCAACTGCTTGATGCAGCACAACAATTACTCAATTTCTGCATGAATTACGCACTTAGCTGTAGTGTTTTCCATTTCTTTGGTTCGTTTTTTCTGTCTTTCCTGAATTTTCCCTTTTTTGATAGTATCTTTTTAATAGTTGTCACTGTCCTTGTAGAGATGTTTATCGCTGATTTAGCCAGGCATGTAATCAGAGTGTTACAAAATTATCGAATCTTTCGATTTGTTCGCACGAAACTTTGTTGCGCTTCATTGGAAGTAGTGCAAAATAACAGAATGGTTTGTTAAGTACCGGAATAAATGTCTTATCCAACCCGCGTTTCACAAAGTCAACTAATTATAGCTGCTTCATAATAATAAACTCCGACGGAGTTAAATTCTGAATTGAGTGGATGTTGAACAACTTACATTGCCTTAAGATAACATAGCTAAGACGCTTTGGGGAATAAGAGCATTCATACTTTACCTATAGAGTGAGACATTCAGTGTCTCCAGCTCCTCATTGGTACCAAATCTCTTCCCACCAAGCAATTTCCTCAGGTTTGGGAATATAAAATAGTCAGAGAATAGGGTGGATGAGTAAGCAATTCGAACTTTAGTCCATTGATTTTGCCATCCTTTCGAAACATCCTCACGCGGCACCCACTTTGCACAGAGCTTTTTCATATCCTCATCTCCAGCCAATATGCGATGTGCTGCATTCTTTCAAATGCCCACAATCTCTACTATCTGCGACAACTTTATTCGGCGGATATCTACTACAATCCTAGGAACCTTTGATATCATTTCCGTCGTAGCCGGTTGAAATCGAAGGAGCAGACTCTCCAAGAGTGGAATTCAACTCTGCATTAATATCCGTCGGACTTCTTCTTCTATCTGTGGCTCTACAGTCCGGGGTGGACCAGGACCTCAGGGCGTCGTCTGTTGCGTTGTCCCAATGGTTAGGATTCAAAGACTCTTCGGGCCGGAGCTGTGTTGTCCATATGCTCTACATGGCCCATCTCAAGCGTTGTTGGATTTAGACATTTTTAATTCCAATATTGTATCACGTAACCATGACCACTCTTTACATTTTTTTTAAATGCTCTGAGATCGTCAGATGTTAGCAGCTGTGATAAATAAAACTACAAATCATATGGTTACCCTAAGCTTTGAAGACTTCATTCTGTAATAAAAGTAGTACGCATAGACAGACAATTTAGTGATTAGACAAGTTATCAATATAACTATAATATATAGTACAAATCTGCTGTTCTAATGTATTTCTGTTGAATCGAATATTGATAGTTCTTCCAGCGTATGTGAAATCCACAAAAAAAAAAATTATCTGGATGGATGTTCTTGAGATGTATATGAGGCTATCTACTATCCGCGTGCATTAAGGACTTTTTTTGGAGCAAAAATGCATGTTTTTAAAATCCTTTTAAATTTATTGCACTAGTAAAGTTTAGTTTTTTCAATATGCCGAGCACAACAGTTGAGAAGTAACTCACCTCCTTTCCGACAAATCTTTCTAGCAAAGTGCAGATACATCTACGAAACACATAAATTCTTCAAAATGTAGCAAGGAAGCTGTACACATGCCCTGCACGTCAAATGTGCGCATTCACATGCCACCAAAATCTTCCTGTCCAACCACAAACGCTACACCACCCATAATCGTGCAGCCACCAACACCCCCGCAATAAACGCGAGAAGAATGCGCTGAGCGGGTAATACAGCAAAAACAATAAAAAAGTCAAAGGAAGTCAGAAAAGGAAAAACCGTTTTACGCCAAATGCGAAAATGGCGTGCGTTGGCAGGACGACGACAACAACAACAGGAAGGTGTTTCCCAAATAAAAAAAAAGGAAAAAATAATTCACCCCCACACGCGCGCATCCTTACACAACAACAAGTAGCGCCTGAGCGTGTGTGTGGGTGAGCTAAGAGCAGCAAAGGAATCAAAGAATCTGAACAGCGACCAAAACACGTTGTTTGTGCCACGCCACGCTCAGCGATGCTACGCTACTTTTGGTATCCTTATTGCGACCACTTTGTTTTTGTTGTTGTTGCTGATGCTCTGCTCCCAGTGGACCGACACAGAAAGAAATGTTTCGCATAAAATGTTATCGCTAAGATTTACGACTCGACTTTTGCGCATCACAAGTCCGTATGACCCCACACCCCCAATGCCAAACGCTGTGCCTTGTCGCTTCAATGCTTGTGACCTCTCGCACCCTTTGTCCTCTATACAACGCAACACATACACACACACAAATTCCGTATACCCCAACAAGTTTTATGATAATATACGAGCTTTCTCCGCTGAAATATAAATGTTGTGTATATGAGCCTTATGTATATATATGTGTGTGTGTGTATTTGTGTGAGTTTCTTTTACGCCATCTTTTTCATTCTTCTCCCGCATCCTTTATTGCCACTGCTTGTGCTCGTTTGTTGGCACATTCGTATGTCCTTTTGTATCTATTTATATGCCACATTTGTACATATTTATTTTAATGTTAAGCACGCGACGCTACACATACAGCTACAGCTACAATACAATTGCTCATTTCGGTTTTATGTACTCGTGTGTTTGTTCTTAAGCTTGTAGGTAAATACGAGTATAGCCAGCAAGGCTTACATTATACTAGAAAGGACCCCGGTGCTGCTCGGAATTTGGGACACACTAAAATGATTTAATCGTTTTGAATGTAGCAAAGATATGAACACCACAAATAAAACTTTGTTTTTGACATACCTATCAATGGCAAACTGATGAAGCACTATTGATGTCATACAAAAAAAAACAATTGTATGGTGTTCTAAAACCTTTACGGTAGACTAAGGTATCAAACTGCACAAACAAACATTCTCCATGAGGAATTCCATATATGAACCAATTTTTATGGTGTTCGATCAAAAGGTGTCGGAGGCTATAGGCTACAAACAGACAAACATCCATTTTCTCATATATATAGATAAGTCTATGTGTGTGTTTGTGTGCTGAAATATTATGTTAAGTATATCCGTACAGCAAATCTAAACTAAAATGGCGTACTTGTATCCAAAAGATACATTTTGATTTGGCATGGCTTATCTTAGGCTGTGTTCACATGCTGATATATCTCCTGCTCACTAAGTGTATGTGTCGTATAAATCGTGAATGTGGAAGCATGGCAAGTGACATAAACCGAAATAAATATAAATTGCACACACCGCCCCACACAGCGAAGTGTTCCACTTCCAAGAGCCAAAAGAAAAAAATCGTAAAATGTAGATTTTTCATGTGGATTGGCGCGTTTCCGACAACAATTCCCACGTTTCACGCCACTCAGATTCTGCACTTTTGTTCACTTTGCGCTATAACTTCTGCGCCTTTAAATGCTTTTTCCTTCTTGTGCTGCTTCTTACTTTTCCGGGCTTGTCCTTTGTTTTGTCAAGCCGCCACTCTTATTGTTGTATCAATGCTAAAGCCAAAGCGGCTGCTGATTTTTTCTGAAGCTGCTGCGGAAGTAATTTATGACTTTTCGTTTTGCAAATGTTTAAATCTAAACATAAATTCTCTTTCTATTTGTATCTGTGTATGCAGTTAAGTAGCGCTATCTTACACATATGAGCAGCGAATTTATTTCACTGCTTGGTAAAAATCCTTTGCAACTTTAAAAGGAACAGAGCGAAGCAACTTTCAATATGCGCAAGCCAAACAAATATGAATATGACAGCTAAAAACGGGAAAAAATTTTATATTTTTTGACATGAACCATTAAATTATCGTTACGTGGGTGTCGCCAGACAGAGACAAACAAACATACACCTCGACAATAGCCAAATAAAGTGCTTCACATATGCGTTCAAATTAATCAAATTAACTGATAATCGATAAATCTACTTTATCCGCGTCAAAACAGACACCAGCAAAACAGTGAAAGACAAACAAAGTGGAACTTGAAGTTGGAGTTTGGGTTTGAGTTTGAGTTTGAGTTTGAGTTTGAGTTGTCGGCGACAGCGTGACTCAGACAAAGCAACAAATTAATATTATTAAATGCAAATAAAATAAAACAACAAATATGTAGGATTAATCTGAAACCTACACACGCATTTATCTGATACAACAAATAAAAAACAGAAAAAAGAATGAATGCCTGTATTGAAAGTACCCAACCTAGTGACAGATACCGACAAATGTACAGCCTAAGGTAACAAGAAAATTTGGTGCAGCTCAGAGCCACTCGTCTCTGCTCAGGATCATTGAGAATAGACCTTATGGACGTGCCCTTTAAGGTGTTACAAACCTATTAACAAAGTTATAATGCTACTCTACGGCGAGTAGTGTATACAAAAAATTTGTATCTAACTACAAAAAGAAATTAATGAATTTTAGCGATAATCCTAGATACGTTATCAACATCAAGCTAAAAATAAATATAATAAACAAAGGTAAAAAAGAAATCTAATCGTAGTCAACTTCACTGTGTGACAACACAATTCAATTACTTATGCCAAATAAGTAGAAATGATTAAATAAGCATAAAGTATCTCTCACTCCATATGCACTCGTATGTTATTATATGTACTCATATTGTATCTGCTTTGATTTATGCGAGCGCAGGAAGTGAAGGCGTAGCACGCTACCTCAGCGTAAGAAGAAGCAGTAGAACGTCAGTATTGTGTACAAAAATGCTTAATTATAATTTCGATTTGATTTATGATGCTATACGATTTCAGTTGACATCTGTAATTATTCTTGTCGCGCCCGCAACTACTTGGCAGTTCAAATATTATCGATAACCACGATCGTCATCAACAACATCATCATGATCATCGTTATTATTGTCGCTGAGCAGCAGCAGCAAAAAGAGTGCACTCAAATGCGCAGGACTAAAAACCTGAGTTGCATACGAGAGCAGTGAGCAAGTGAGGCGTTGAGCCGCGCAGTTTCCATACTTCTCGAGTTAACTTAAATGTTGTCGTTCTTAGGCAGTTAGTCAGACAGTCAATTATTATGGTTAAGTAGATGTCTGCAATTGCACACTCACTCGAACGCTCACTGACTCAGCCATTCAGTCAGTCAGTCAATCAGTCAGTCCGTCACTCATTCAAGATAGTCTTTCGTTTCGTTTGGGGAATAAATCAACACGCTGTGTGGCTTCGTCAACAATCCATCTTTGAGTACGTTCACTCGGTTATTCCTTCAGTCATTCGTTCATTTGCTGAGTGTTGTTGTGATCGTTGCCTGTTGATCGGAAATTCTCGCCTACGAGTGTGACAAGTCGAAATAAACGCTGCATGCCTCATGCTTGTGTGGCTTTTAAATGAGTATCTGTGGCAAGATAGGCGGGCGTGCGTGCACCTTTTTTTATATTTTTTTTTAATTTAATTTTTTGTTGATTTTTTTATTGATTTTTTAATGTTGATCAATGATCTTTGCTTGTTTTCTGCGTATTTCTTGTGTCTGTATCTATATCTAAGCCTCTAAGGAGGGGGTGCGCTGAAGCTTATTGTATCGCTTGTTGATCGGAAATTGATCAGTTAACTCGAAATAGGCGTACGACAATAATATCTAATTATTTGGAGCAGCGACATACACAACACGCCTCAACGCCTTTGTAAGATTTTCGGTATTTGTGGTCGTCGTCAACGTATCGCTTTAAAAGGGCACCACACTCACAGATTGTTTCTATCAGTCCAAAGATTATCTTTGGATAAATGAATGAATGGCAATGATCTCTTACACGGAGAGTAAACTAAGAATCAAGACTACTCAATTTTTTTTTATTTTTAGTTGCTTTTGCTGCTCTATAACAGAATTTTACTTGACTCAATGTTTAAGCTTTGTACATGGATTTTCAGATGTGTATTTATTTTGTGAAATTTTGACCAATTTTGTCCACCTAGCAGCCAAAATCTGATGTATGACCCCTAATAACCACCTTTCCTAAGCTTGCGTAGGCTGCGCACTCACATTCTATCAGAGTTGACTGTGTTTTGAATACATTACGTAGCTTTTGTTACAATTTTTGACTTGTAATTGCGCTTGACAAATTGCCGTCAATATGATAAATTATGCCTTTCCCAATAAAGTTAACCTGTGTCAAGCCTGGCTCAGTCATTCGATGTCGAGCACAGTTTTGCAGCTCAATGGTGGTAGACCATAATTTCAGATCACCTCACCTAAAATTCAATTCAGCTCAGCTTCAGTTTACTTCTGTTTCTTTGACTCAATTCATGTCTTTTTATTTATTTTTAATTTTTTTTTTTTTGGCTCTGTCAAGTGTTAGCGGCTGTCGGTGTGTGTTATCTATTAATTAGCATGTCATGAGCACTCACAGGCGCTCTTTCACTCAACAATGTCTACGCCTGATGGCAATGGCAACGCCCAAAATCTGTCTTGCATTTCAGCGAAATGCATTTCGTTCCATGACTTGCATTAATTTCATTTAGTGTTTCAATATTTTCACTCTTCTACTTCACTTCGCTTATAATTTTTTTTTTCATATTTTTTTTAAACAATTTATTTGTTGTTCTTACTTCTGTTTTGTTGTTGCTCTGTCTGTCAGCCATTCAATGTCAGTTATTATTTTGTGCCGCTCCTGCAACATGATCGGCAATTTTATTAAACTGCATTTTTGTTGCTTTCCGCAGAATTGAGCTAATATCGATGACTCGCCAACGCTGCACTTGGTTCTTTTCATCGTTAACATTGCTGCTGAAGTCTGTTATGCTTGCTTTTTGAAGCACATATTTATTAGCCACTTGAGCTATGGGCCTCTTGACTTTTTGATTAGCGCTTGAATGATTGGCGTGCTCTGCCATGTGTAGCTACGAGTGTTATTGACATTTTCTTGTCTAAGAGCTTGGTAAAGTGGCTGCTTCATTATAAGTTGGTGAAAAATGGTCTTCTTAGAATTAAATACTACTTGACTATAGTCAGATAAAAAGGCCTATTAACCACTCTGCCAAAACCTTCCCAATTTGAATTGGCTATGCTATGATATATAACTAACGGATATTTCAGTGATTATTTTTATGACTTGATTCCAATAGTTTGTCCCTTTCTACGATATTATTGTGTCTGCTGCAGAAAAATGAGAGAGAGGCACTCTACGGTACTCAAATTGTGATCGTGATGCGAAGTCGAGTTCCTGACATTAAGGAAGAACGATTGACAAAATTTTATTTTTGAAGTCGTCCAAGAGTCAAATATAATGAAGGTGTGTGTTATTTCAAATATCATCTATATATATCAGAATTAATAATGATAGTAATTTATGTGGATCTTAATCAACAACTATTTAAATCCTTCGCTTAGCATTTTATTCATCACAATGTTGCTTGAAGATAAATGAATGTCATGCCGTGCGTTAAAACAAAAAAAGTGCATAATTTACATATTTAACACCTGAGCTTTAAACAGGCAACGCACAAATTAAACTTAAATTAAATGCATATTTTATTGCACGAATATCAGGTATTATAAAAAAGACAACAACAAAACAAAGCAGCATCGAAGAAATGCATACACATGCGAGAGTGTCGACTAGAAAAATGTTGCATTACAAAATATGACAAGGGAAATAAATTAAACGCCTGTCTGAATGCTCAGAATGCAGAAGAAGAAAAATATGCAACATGCAAACTGTCATGTGGCAGCAAGTAGCAGCAACGACAGCAACCAAGACGTCGACAACAACAACAGCAATAACAAGTACAATGAAGCTGCAACAACACAAGCAAAGCTAGAACAAACAAACAAGCAAACAAAAATTTGCGTGTGCGGACAGAAAAATTGCTACCGGAGTTACCTGAGTTACAACAACAAATACAATAACAACAGCAACAACAGAGTTGCAATATAAATGAAAGATGCTTAACTTAGCGACAAGCAGCAAATGCCAACAAGCTACTAGAGCTATTGTCTTAGCAGGGGCACCGAGCGAGAAAGTGTGGTGAGAGCGGCTGTGTGGTTGGCGTGTGATGTGTGCCAGCGATAAAGTGTAGCACAAATAAATATTATATAATGCAATACTATATATTTTTTGTTCGCATAATAAAAATACAAAAATGAATTAAAACAAAAGCAACGGCAAACTTTGTGTGGGTGGTTCGTTTGGGCAGGCGGCGCTTACCGGAAAACTGCAAAGGTTAAGAAGCTGTGCACAGTGAAGCGAAGTGTCCGACAAAGCACTGTGCGAAGACCGCACATAACTCAATGCTTTGTGACATTTTTAAGGGCGAATAATTTATTTTTCGCTTTTGGCTGTTTCATGTCTGTCGCACAGTCGACGCCGCTCTCGGTCAGCCGTTCACTTCAATTGTGTGCGTTCGTACATGCAAAACAATTAAAACAAAGAAAGGGCGCATTAATCCTTTATACAATATCCTGTGAAAAGGAGTTGTGGGTGGTCGTATTCGAGGCTCGCGTATTTTTTCATCGTTTTGGGCAAATGCCTCCATTTAATTCTTGCTTGACATTGCGGTCGCCATTTTCCGCTGGTGGTTTCAGACTGTCCATTTTTATACACTACACCCAGTGAATAGCATTTTGATTTTCTTATAAAGTTTGTAACACAGTGCAGGAGATGTGGGAGGATAATAATCTATTTTTGGTCCACTCTATGAAACAAGTTGATTTAACTAACTACACCAATGTCTCAGTTTTTGAGAGTTTTTTAGTTAGAGCGACGAAATTGGATTTAAGTATCATATTTTTTCTATAAGAGTATTATGTTTTTCTTTTTCACAGAAGTTCAGATAAGTAGTGAATGTTCCTAATTTTATTACTGACCTGCAGTAATTCCTTTACGATCAGATAAAATAGATCGCCTTTCCAACCTTACTTCAAATAATTCTTATAGAACTATTAATTTGGGAAAGGGTTTACTTGGCTTGCTTGAAAATTGCTAGCTGTGAAAAACCGTGTGTTCTTTGGTTTACTGAAGAAGAGTATTCCAACTTCTGTATAGCCACATGTAACCGTTTTTCTATTTTGATATTTTTTATATATTTTTCTTTGCGGTTCGTCGTTGGCATTAAAATGTTTTATGCCGTGCGCGATTCCAACCTATTTTTCGCATGCTGCTGTGGTTTGGCGGCTGCGTTGGCAACCATTTTGTGCCACAGAAACACAAATAGCGAACGTAGAAGTGTCCTTATGAAATAATACAATATATATATTTATATGTACATTTGTGTGCACATAAAAAAAGGATATGCTGTCGTTTCTGTGTGTAAAAGGCTTAATTTGTTTCATGTTACATGCCGACTTTTAACGACATTTGACTTTCCCGCATGTGGTTGTATCTTGTATGTATCTGTGCTCGACTTTTGTCTTTCGTTAACTTTTTATGGCGCATTGCGTCGTTTTTTATGGCTTTTGGTACTTTTCACATACACCCAGAGACACTCATTTGAATTGAAACCACAGCGCCGCTTTTCTTGCCGCTTTTCTAATATTTTACGTTTTTATTTCGAAAATTTCTTGCGCCTCATGTTGCCACACCTACCGCTATACCAAAAAAGGATAATAATAAAAATGTTTATCGTTGCTTTCATTTTACCAACTGACTTGAATAACATAAAACAAATGGTATCCATTTAATTGTTGGCCGTAAACCTGCTAAAACAATCCGCCTTGCCTCGCTGTTTGACTCCAGGCCAAAGCAGGATCTCCTTAGAGCCTTTCCGTCTGCGTTGTTTACCCATTCGCTGGCTTGCATAATGGCGTTAGATTTTAATGCGAGAAATTCGTTTTACTTTTTATTAGATTTATTAAGCGAACGCATTTTATGTTAGTACTCGTACATTTGAATTTATTGTTGCTTTATTGCATGTGCTGATAAACCTAAGACAAATTACTGCTTTGATTTTAATGGCAGCCATAAAAGAGATCGGCTTGCTAGTATTACGAGTATATAATCAGATAGTCAGAAAATCGTTTGCTACTTTATGTTGCTTCGTTTGAGTCAAGATTGTGTTTCTTCTTGATCTTATTTAAGGACCTACTATACTAAACATCTGTAGTCCTTCATTAAATTTTATTCTTAATCGGATCAAACTTAACCGAATAAACACGGAATCTGAGAATTAAATATAAATTTCAACTACTCATTTTCTGAGACCATAAAATAAGACAATAGTCTTCTTCACTCGGACCACAACCACTTCACCCAACTGACCACACACACACTCCTTTAGTCAACAAATTAGTGATTAATGCTTTGGTGATTTTACGTGTGCATTAAATTAAAAACATATCATTTACACCAAACACACACCGAAGGAATACAAAATTAAAGTGTTGCTGAAGATGTTCGCTTGCCACCGGTGTAGCGGCGCTCATGCTCACAGCTACACCCTTATACATGCTGCCACATAAAAATTCAAACTGAAATGTTTATAATAAAAAAGCGATTCAGTCTGAGGCCAACATGCAATAAATACGAAAAATGAAATGTTTATTGTGACATTTGATTGTCAATCAAAGCGACCAAAGCGTCGTTAAAATGATCGACAACGACACTTTGGGAGGCTGGAATGTCTCGGATAAAAATCTGAACACAGCTCCACTCGGCTGAATGCAAACCGCTGCGCTGCGCTGCACCGCTGCTCAGTTGAACAGGAGCGCATTGCGGAGCGCCAGGAAAATGATCATTTATCATTTTCTGTGTGTGTGATTTTGATTACAGACTTTGTGCCTCATTTTTTTTTCTTAAATTTTTTGTTTGTTTTTTTTTTTTCATTGACGTTGCTGCAGTTTCGTAGTAAAATACGAGTAGCAACAGAAGGTGTGGCAGTTAAATCAACACAACACAAAACACACACAGACAAATTTTGTAATTCTTTTGTGACGTGTGAATTAATTATAGAAAATTATATCTTGCACGAATACCCAAATGAAGTAGTCACACAATAAAATTTCACCAGATTAATGAGCCACAACGCTGATCCAAATGAGCAGATACAAAATCACTGCATGCAACTAGGGTGGCATCAACAGTAATTGTCATTCGCTCAAATCGCTCTTTCTCTGTCACACTCTCTCTATATCTATCTCGTACTGTCTATTAGCTACACAACACATATGCGCAGATTTTGCAACTCCGAATCGCACTTGTCAAATTAAGTGAATGTTGACTTCATAGCGCAGCATCCGAGTGCTGACCCTTTTTCGTTGTACGATTGTTGGGTCAAGTGTTTGTTGCTATTGTTGTTGCAACCACAAATTAACTTGTTTGCCAATTGATTGTGCAGTTGTTGGTTCCTTCCATTGTTGCTGTTTTGTTTGTTGAAACATACAAACCACATGAATTACGCAACTAATTGAGTCATAAAGCCAAATGTTCACTTCAGTTGGTGGTGCAACTCACTTGATTTGGGTCGAAAAAAAAAAACAACAAAAAAATATTCTCGAAATAAAAATGTAAATTGCGATTTTATTGTGCAGTTTAGTGCGTTAATTTCATTGCGAGAAGCAGTTCTGGTCTTCAAAACAATAGCGCTGGGGATGCTAACAATCGAATGTTATTGCAGTTGCATATGCTGAGATTCAAGTACTCCTATTTTGATAGTGTGGAAGATAGTGGAAGCATTTTTCATGGAGCATGAAGTGTAGCTTTTTGGATCAAAAAGTGTATTTTGAATGGGAGAACACTTTACTAATAAAATTCATTAAATAAAGAAATGGATATTTGTACAAAGCACAAAGGTACTGATGTCGTAAAGGTTCTCTTTATTTATTTATAGAATTACCTTCAAATTACATTTATCTTTTAATAGTAAAACTTTTATTTAAATCAGTTTATGTCATGACAAACGACATTCGAAGCCCACTAAATACAGAGCCTACTCCATTATGTCAAACAAACACTGCACAAACACCATATTTACTACGTGTGTGAACGGCCGTCCTACCATTTTGGACGCTTGCCATAAAGTGTGCGAAACAATTGCGACAGCCGATTTGAGCGCCAACTTCAAACTAGAAATTTATTGGAGTTTTGAAAGCCGCTCTACGCAGGCCGACAAGCATCAAAGGCACTACGAACCATTTGCACTTCATTTGCGTGAATATTTGGCAACCCAAAACTGTAGTAACACCAATGCAACCATGAAATATGGCACTAAACAGGGGAAAGGGAGCAGCGATCTAACTATATTTTCATGGAGCTCTATGTTAGTACTAATTCAGTGCCTTTGGCACACTTAATCCTGGCGCAAAACTATTCCGTTTGCATTGTTCAATGGACAATGGGCACAAAGGACATGTTTGCACTGATTATCAGATTAGACTATTGTACGTACAAATTGATATTGTCATGTTTCAAGTGCCTCGAGCGGTGCAATAACAACAGCAACAACAGCAACAACAACAAAAAGTAAAATGTTTTAGCGTGCACTAGCAAGCCGACAATTCAGACGGACACCATACGCACACATACATGAGTTGCACCTCGCCCGCCCGTTTGGGTGCTGTCGCCAGTGCCGATTAAGAGATTTTTACCTTTTTCGCACTCTCAACACTGACCGCTGACCGAATACAATGGCCTTAAACAAAGACGATTCGCAATGTTTAGGCGTAGTTCACTTATCACACACACACACACATACACACATACACATACACATACATATTGAAAGTAACAATTTTGCGAACAATCGAAGACAATGAACGATTTGGTCTAGTTTCGGTCCGTCATTAGCATAAAGCCGCATTAGAATCACATCGACAAAGAATGCAGTAAAAACAAAAATAGAAGAAAAAAAAATAAGAAAAGAAAAAACCAAGAAGAAAAAATATCTCCATCTAAGAAATCAGCAGAAGGATTAGACTAGACCGCCGCCGGCACAGCTAAGGTAAGTAGGAAGATGCATCGAAGATGCATATCATCATGATCGCTGTCGTTATCACTATCGAAAGATCGCAACGAGCAACAAATTGGAGATTTCCATTTGGCCGCTGAGTGTTTTTCCGAGCAGCGCCGAGAGCTAAATTGTGTACTCAAATATCTGCAGCGTTGAGAGTGAGTTGGCAAAATTTGTGCCGCTGCATTAAGCAGAATAACTAACTATCAACTCAGCCATATCTTATTTCTGAAGAAGTTTATATGAATAGAATATTTAGGCTATCAAGCAAATAAATCAAAGAAATCTTCAAATTACATGCCACTTAAGCAATGAATGCATTTGGCTATGCAGTTACTTTCTAGCCTGCTTAAGACCAGGCACAAATAAATTTACGGCCGTAATAAAAATTTAACTGCATATATAGTTAGTGAAATGATCCTTTCGCTTGCTAGAAGACAAAAAAGTTGCGTTATAGCCATAAACAGAGCAGTAAAAGCAGCAGGATCTGCACTAACTCTCTCAGCCACCCAGTGAGTCAGCGGCCGCCCGTTTTATAGCATGTAAACTGGCTTTATGCTCGGCCTTTGTTTGCGAACCCTGGTTTTAAAACTAGTGCAACACTTTGGATTTTGCTTTGCTTATTTACGGCACATAAATGTACCAACCATTCGACTATTCAATCGTTCGAGCGTCCGATCGTTCGACACGGGCGTACGTTCAAGCCATTGTTCTTCGTGGAAGTCGTTAGTGTGACAGGTTGTTCGGTTTTTGTTTTATGCGGCGTTGCCTAAGTCTGTCATCATCAGCATAAGACTTGTCTGGCGCCAGCATTAGGGACAATTTTCCAAAATATTTCGTCACACAGCGACAAAAAGCAACTAAACCAAGAGAAAAAATATGCGTATGAGCTGAGTTGTGTATGAGTGCGTGACTGAGTCTGTGAATACAAATCCTGAATGTGCACGCTTGAGTCTAAGTCTGTATCAAGAAAAAAGGTCATCTTTGACCAAGGGGCTGAAACTTATACCGCACTGCAGGCGTTTACTATTTTGGTAAGACTTTTCTACTACTGTGCTTCGTTGTATTTCTAAGTCTATGATTTATGCGCTAACCAACTAACTAACCAGGCAACCAAACAAGCATGTACAGGTGAAATTTCACTGAGGCAGGTAGTTTTACAGGTGGTCCCTGTGATTGCTTCATCGCAAACCGTGTGCTCAGTTAATTGGAGGAAATATTTAAGTTATTGACTTGTCAGAGGGCTAATGAATTATTGGAATTCTAAAATTCAACAAAATTCCTTGTGAGGCATAGATCTGTATGTTTACAGGAATATTAGTTCAACGAGTTATAATGCAAGCTGCAATAGTGTTCATACTCGTATAATAAAAGCTGCCACAATTTTAATAATTTCACAGAACGTGCCACACGCGTAACTACAGCAAATTACAACACAAGCTTATAATAACAATAAAACAAAATATTAAAAAAAATAAAATAAAAGCACTCAAACTTTGCTGTCATCATGTGTGGCAACAAGGCAATATTTTACTCGTAGTTCACCTACCCAATTCCGACGCAATATGGCACACTTGAGCGCCGCTCTGCACCACTTTATGAAATGCATATTGAGTATGAATTTAGAGCATCTTCGACAAACTGTCGCAACAACAATGAGAATAGCAACAACAGCAAGTAGCAAGCCCCTTGAAACTTCAGCAAATGAGCCAGAAAGCGTACAAGGCGAACTTACTCGTTCAAGTGGCTTAGCGCGTGCCTCAAAAACACAATTGCCACAAGTGAGGCCCACACAACGTGCTCAAATAGGTGTTGTTGCAATGCGCGCAGCGCAGGGTTGAAGGCACAAAAATCGAAGTGTAACTTTTTTTCACAACAACATTTGCACGTACGACAGCGCGCGTACAAATGCTTTTCTAAAGACTTTCATATGCGCGACGAACTCTAAAGGAATTTTTCACAATGCAATTACTTAGTGCTCTACGCCTGGGGGTTCAATGAGGTTAGCCACAGTTTAACAAAGGTTAAATGTTTAAATACACTTTTGCTTGCAAACAAAAGCTGCTCAAGTTTTAATTACACACACAGAAAGTGGTAGGTAGCACGTGGTAGATCGAATTGCATGGAAGTTTGAAGCGGATTTCTCAACAAAAGAAAAAACTTTTTAAAAACATTTAATTTTTAAGCATGCAGCACAAAGGTGCGCTTTGGTTGTCAAAATGTACTGCAATTATTACGACCATCGTGTCATTACAGCCTAATCGCGCAAGAAAGTTCTCGACCAAAAACAAGCACAAACATTTAACTTGGCTCTTATCGCGGCATTCATCCAATCAGCCAACCAAAAAACTATCTCACAATTTCGTCAGCTATACTCGCAGCTTGATTAGATTTTTTGTTATTAGAAATTTTTCAATTGCCTTGTGATAAGATTTCTGGTTACTCTCGATCAGCAGCAACAGCAGCAGCAGTTGAAAGAAGTCCCATTTATGAACGCACTTTTTAATCAAAAGTGTACAGGAAATCAAAAATCAAAGTGCCTAAAAAATAAAAATCACAGTTTCTTATCACGATGTACAAACTCGTAGTTTATTCTTCGGTTTGATTTTTCTCCTATTTGGCTTTTTCCTATTTGTTTGCAGCAACGTCGCACCGCGATCGTCGTGGAAGCCTTCACATTAAAAGTCGCTATTACAGGGGGCAGAAGTTAAGTTGTACAATAGATACTTTCTGTTGGAATACTCAGTAGCAATGAAATCAGGCGATAAAAATATGACAGCAGAAATGTGGCACTCGATAATTAATTTTAACGCTTTATCATTCAGTTTATACGCATATTTCATATTTAGAGATAACTCAACGTTGATAGATATCAAAGCTTGATTGAGGTATGACTGCTTTTTAAGTACTCAAATGTGATTAAAAAAAATCGAAGTTTGTACTTTCGATTTTATTTTACTTCCTCTTTACAGTTATCTACGTGTATGGACATTACTGGGTTAAGAGACATGAAGAATAGTTTAAAAAGGTAAGCACCTAAGGTCAAACCAAAGTCATCAAGCGTATGGGCAATAACCTGGCCATATACGACGAACATGCTTTTATAATTCGCTCGTGTGTCCGTCATCTATGGTGCTGTTAACGAGCCGATGTTCATCTAAAATTTTAAATTTTGTTGATTTCGTCGTGTATGGCCAGCTTTAAGCTCTACCAAATTGGTCAAACCATGCGTTTAAGCACTACAAATTTGTTAGTGTGCCCTTTCAAATGTTTGTGAGATGACGAATTTGTGTTCCAGTGTCAATTAACGAGCTTCATATTGATAGTCACCGACAATGCCTTTAAATGTTTGGAAGATTGCAACACTAGTCGCCCAACGACGAGAACAAGCACACAAACAACATTAGTAGCTGACGACTTTTAATCTGTAGCCGTAAAATTAGGCATTAACATTCAATGTTGCACGTCAACTAACCTTGTAGTTCAGTACCGAAGTGACTTGTGGTGGAGCCCAACTCATGTTTGGCTATACTCGCAGCTAGTTCATTGGCTAGTAATTCGAGGCGTATCTAGGAGGAGAGTGGTGTAGGATAGAAGAAAAAAGTTACTTGGTGAGCTGATTTTTATTGTGACAAAAGCAAAGAATTTCTACAGCATCTGGTACTTCCAAATATTTTGTCAACATCATAATACTTCTGGTACCGAAGTCTTTTAAGTCAGTTCATGTCTCGGTTCGTATAGTCTTAGTGCAAGTAGTTTATTGTGTCGTATAGGTTAAAAAGTCCGACAATTGATTTAATTCTGAACCGTTTCGCAATTCGGTTTCGGCGTTTTCGAACTGTTTTGAAAGCTCCATGACAAAGTTATATAGGGGCTCCTTCTCTTTTAGTCAAGCTCTGCAACTTAAATTCCTTTGGAGAACGAACACCTTTTTATGAAATTCATTTTGAGAAAAACCGCAAACAAATTACAGTTACTAAATACCTTCTCTGGCATTTACGACAGCACACAAAAATGAAGAAAATATGATTGCTACTTATGAATTTATAAATTTTGTACCTTCTCATGTCGTCTGCTTCTAACGACCTTTGCCAACATAAGAGTAGGCCAACACTTCTTTGGCTACATCTGCGTACTCATACACTGACGAGTGAACGAGCAGCAAGAAGATTTTTTCCCATGATATGCAAACGAACTCAATTATTTATTTTATCACAAATAATTTCTTATCAAATCTACAAATCTCGTCAACGAAGAGCAGAAGAAAATAACCACAGCTAAACCTTTTCTTTCCTTGCTCTCGACGTTTACTTCTTTGGGGTTTTGAGACAGTAGAAGACAACCAACCAGGTGAGTAAGTAACCAACCAGCCACTTAAACAAAACCTGGTTCTACAAAACCAACACTCGTCCATGCATCCATCCATCTATCCATCCATTCAACCAACCAACCATCCTGCCGAGAGCACAACCATCCATCCAAGCATTCAGTCAACCGTCCTGTATGGACTGCTGCATTTAGATGTGCGCCATTATTCAGCTCAGCTCATTCGGATGCGGTATCTTCAGCTCGTATCTTTGCGTTGAAATCTTACAGTTCATGTCAAATTTCTTGTGTTTTTATATATCATCATCATTCGTTTGCTCATTCGTTCGTTTGTTCGTTCGTGTGCTCTCGTTGCCTTTTGCATCCTTTTGCTTTCCTTGTAAGTATGTAAATTTTTATTTTATTTCTCTCTTTATTTTTTGTTTTTGTATTTGGTGTTGTTGTCTGTCTGTCTGTTTGTTTGTTTGTTTGTTTTTGCCTTGTTTCAGCTCATAAGTATCTGACTGCCACTGCTCTCTGTAGGTGTAGCCTGGATCGTGTTTCGGATATATTTATCGTTTGACTGATTGTCAAGGCTTTATCTTTTGATGTTGCAGTGCTTCTGTTTTGAAGTTTACTCGCAGATAAAGTTGTTAATTAAGTTTGAATTTCATGTGGGCTTACATATGCAAAGGCACTGCCATTAATATTTTTATTGATCCATCAGTTTTGTACATTTTGACTTGCACATAGTTATATCGTGCACATGTGATCGCTTTTTGATTTTAATTTTTTTATTTTTTTACAATATATACAAATCATTATAAATCCTTTTGACATGCAAATTTGCTGTAGCATAAATTTAGGCTCACATTGATTCATTCGTTGCTTTGTATACTCGTACCTTGACGCGCTGCACACTCACCCGCATGACAAACGTTACAAAATTGGTAACATTTGTAGGCAGAAACAAATCAATCAATTCAACACGCAATTTAAACAACAACAATAACAACAAAAACGTGTTGTTGTACAAAATAATTTCTTTATTTTGACTGCATGCAGACAGGCCACACAAACAACCGCATATACACGGTAAATAATAACTCAATAGACAAATCCCAATTATTGTGCCACCCGCTTAGTTTGTTCTCGTCCTTGCTATCCCTGCCAACCTTGCTGTTAGCAACTTCAATTCCAACGACGGCATACGACGAAATCCAAATCGGCAGCGTCAACGTTGCGGGTTAGCGGTAGAACGAGGCGCGGCGATTGCAGACAACTGCAGACAGACACTATATATCAAAATTGCTAACCACATACAAATCGACAGCGACAACAACTACAATTGCCCGGCGTAGTTGTAAAAATGAAAGGAAAAAATGAAGCCTTGCTCACATTTCGATTGTCCTTTTTTACGTGCCTCATTCTTATTGTAGGGGTTCGCCTTTCAATGCCCTTCTTTTCTCAATTTATTTTTTTTTTCTTCTATTTTATTTGATCAGCGGGGTTTCGCCTACGTGGGTTGTGCCTACAGGCGGCGTCACAATTTGACTTAGATTTGCCTCTTGCTGCATGGTCGACCCGTGTCGCGTCTCGCCATAACGTCGTCATTGCCCTTGCCTTGCTGCCACGGCCACCGACACGGACACGGACACGGCGACTACGCCAACTACATCAATGGCATTGGCAATAAAATACGCTACACAATTGTATGAAATCGCATAAAAATTCAGGTTTTATGCTGCTGAAATAAATTCTTTTATTTTATTTAAATTCAAATTTAATTTGTTATTTGTTTGTATGGCCTTTTGTCCTTTGGCGGTGTCGCAGGCGTCGGCGTTATGTCCTTCTGTTTATAGTGGGTTGCCCTTTTTGTATTGTTGGTTGCATCATATGATATTACTGACACTCAGATTGTTGAGGTTTAAGTTAATTCTTGGCTACTTGGCTTCGTATATTGTCGAGTTTTTTAAAATTTTTCTTTTATATTTTTTTTTTTGTTTGTGTTGACCACACACACCTGCATCCTTTTCACAGTGAATTAAAGGCGTTTATAGTACTATGTGAGCATTTCTAAGTCGTTCACTCGTATTTACTGCTAGCTGCTGAGACATATACCGGTTGCTGTTATGGCTTTAACCCAATAAGAAGACATCGAAACTGCTTTGCCATCATTTGCGCTTGCACACAAGCAAATTCGGTGTTGCTATTAATTCTTTAGATTGCTCTTGGAGTCATCAATTTAACAGAACCGCTGACATTTCAAAGGAATGCTAAACCAGCAAATCAACATTAAATGATGTTTGGCAGTAAATACCAAATATCAGCTATAACAACATCAACAACAGACACACAAACTAGTTATATCTTAAATTGTCCAACTTGCATAGAACTTTTCCAAGCTTTGTCAAGCGATTTCAGATAAGTCACTTGGCAATAAATACCGATAGAAATGCTCTTATAGTCGAATTAGTAGCAGCGTAAGCAGCAAACCAGAAAAAAGTGATTTCAGCAACAACAACAAATTTAGTGGACAACAATAAATCACAAAGCAGACAAACTCAACAAATTCAAATGAAAAATCAATAGCCAAGTAAAGACGCGGCGAAAAGCACGAGAAAAAATTACTATTAACCGACTAAACAAGGCAGAGAACTGGTCTCATAGAAAACAGAAGCTGGAGCAGTCGTAGCGGCAGAGGCAGCGGCAAAGGCTGAGACAGCGACAAATCGAACAACTTTGGTTGGAGATTTTTATTCGAGTATAACGAGAGTCTAGCAGCGAACAATTAAGATTACTGCCATGTGATAATCACAACGGAATCATCGGCAACAATAACAACAACTTGGCTGATGGAATAAATGAAAATAATGAAATAATTATGGCTGCGCTTCGTTGCTAACCATTTATGAAATGAGAATGGGAAAAGAAATTATCAGCGCCAGAGGGAGTAAAGAGTTGTGATCACAGCGAAAAACCCCAATAACACCTAAAGCAGATGATGAAGAGTTCGGACACTGACGAGCAGCGTAGCAAACAAACGCACCTCATCTATATAAAAGTTGTGATGTTCATTTGCTGATTACCTCAACAGTAACAACAACAACAGCAACTGCAATATGCCATACGACAACAACGACAATCAGTGAGCACGTACAGTCAGCATCAATTAAATAGGCAGGCAACCAAATATGTTTCACAACTAATAATACATGACATCCACACAGCCGACAAGAGCGAATGTTAATTGGGCAGGCATTTGTGGTACCTTATTTTGACGTTGACTGTATGCGTAAGTACGAGCAAGCCAAACAAATTATGAGTTGCACGACGACTTATTGATATCATGTTCAAATGTTGTACAACAACAATCAATATGTGTCGATGTCCATACTGATGAAGGCGATGACGATGTCGATGTCGATGTCGATGACGATGATGATTATGAGGTTGATGCATGCGTGAAACAGCACCTTCATCGATGTCATCGACATCGTCGTCATAGTTGCTGCCGCTTGTGCTCAACTCATTTGTACTACTGCTTCTGCCCACGACAGCGTACCCCTCTACCCAAACGGCGTCTGCATGCGCCAACTGCAGGACAATCGTACAAAACGCTTGCTTTGCTTATCGCGCCTTATGAATCGGAATCTACCTTTTCGGGGTTTTCGTCGTTTTGAATTTGCTGATTTTGGCAACAAAGTCCACTCGTACTGCGTGGCCCGTTGTGCTGGTGCTGCTGCTGCTGCATGCTTGAGATTTATTTGTTATTTGACAAAAAACGCTGATTGCGGCCAACGCTTGCGCCTGCGTTCTTGCACCCTGAATGTGTTTCCTATTGGCTTCGCTGATGTTATTGAATTTGCTTCAGCTGTCCTCTGCAGACAAGAATTGAGTGACCATCACCATCATCATCATCATCATCATCATCACCACCGTCGCTATCGTCATCAGCATGATAAGGCTCATGCACACCGTAGCAGCAAATGGAAGAACAATTTTAATTTTGCTTTGTCCTTGTCTGTACTGCCAGTCCCACAAAAGATACGACTGCAAAAAAGTCAAAGAAAATTTTAATCGAGATAAATCACAACCATACTCGTTTATATTGGAGAACTATGTTATGCATCAGGGGACACTTTCGGCGTGTGTTATTTGCTTGGCCACCATTTATCAAGCGTTAAGCAGGAATTCGCACATGCTCAGAGTGAGAAATTAGATGCGTTTGACAAATACACAGAAGAAAATTATAATAAAATCAATTCATTGAATATTTCATCTTTATGTAGAACTAGCTGGTACACGCGACTTCGTCTGCATGGAATTAGTACTTCATGTAGCCTATCTCCATACTATTCCCACACTAATTAAATATATGAAAAAAGTGTTTAGTGGTTTTGTTGTGAAAAGGTAAAATCGACGTATCAAAATCACATCTATATAATCTATGCGACAAAAAGTAGGCAACGTGCTTTCTCAAGGTTCCATCTATCTCTATACAAAAATTCATAAAAATTTGTTCAGCGGTTTAGGCGTGAAAAGATAACATACAGGGCAGACGCATTTATAATATTAGTAAGGCTTACTTACAGGCACCAATTCAATCACTTTGCGGATTTTAAGTGCTCATCAGTGTAGGGTGGTCTTAATAAATATGATCTATAACGTAGTCCTAAAAATCCAACAGCCACAATGGCGTTGCTATGACTTCACGAGTTCGAAATGAGAGACAAGTTAATAAGATCGCCTACAACCATAATCAGATGTGCTTTCACAATTTTTCTACACTCTTTTATACTTTAAATTGAATAGGCCTTCACAATCTTCCGTTTTTTTTTAGTTGCAATGATGAGGTATCGCACTACCCACAAGTGGACTTACGAGACCAGACCTAATTTTTGATTCATAGATAGATAATACAGATAAATGTCAACAGCTGCTTTGACTACAAAACACAGCCAAGGATTCTGAATCAGCTATGTCTGAAGCCTAGACCAGATCATTTCTTTTCAGTGTACTTTGTATTGTGGTTTCCCTGCGACAGGCTTTATTATGATTCTGACCACAATGATAGATCGAAATTTCAACACATTCTGATAAGATTCAAATCAAGCATACTGCACAGAATCGAGTTATTATCAACGCGGAACGAGCCCGCAACCAATTTGGCACAAAAATCGAAATGCCCATCAGAAAGAACATGAATATGATCAGACACTTAGGGGTGTCAAAATTTGCACAGGCAAGGATCACAACAGAAACTGGAATCTTTCTTTTTGGCTTATTGTTGCCTCTTTTTCTGAAGAGCACGCTTAAAATATAAAACAAATTCGTAGAAAAGGAGAAAAAGAAGTGCCACAGATTAAGATTTGAATCAGCAATAGGTGCGAACAAGCGATCCAAATGTTGCGATAAATTTCGTATCTGTGTGTCTGCATTTCAATGCATACACAAAAAAACCAAAAAAAAAAAACAGGCTGCCTTGATTTTTGTTAGCAAAATTGTACGCCGAAAGAAGTAGAGCACAAGACACTAGCAGCGAAATGTGTCGAACGGGAAGTGTAGTCTGCATTGAGCATTTATGCGTCAAAAAAGACATCAAAAATGAGGCGCTCTAACTACGAGTGTAGCTAAGGTGAGCTGCGTGGAAGGCAGACCAGTGGCAACCAATTAAATTCAATTTTCAACAAGATGCCAACGCGATAAATTAAGCAAACATTTCGCTGACCAACAAAGTCGCAATACAAACAAACAAACGAATAAACAAACAAACAAAGAAGCAACTCGCCTCACAAACAAACCAACCAACAGAAATAAACACGAGATTATCAAACGCTGATAACGCGCGCTAGACACAAGACACAAGGCACAAGACACACACACAAACACACTCATGCAGACACTCGCCACAGGTTTCTTCTGCTTTTATGCTGTTGTCGTAATTCGAATGCGCTGCAAGTGTATTTATTTGGTTGCAACAAATGCCACATCTATCGGAAATATAACACTTGCGCGCAGCGGCGCGACTTTTGCCCCAAAAATCAAGCGATACAAATTCAACGCGCCTCAATTGGTCGCTCAAGGAAGGTCGCATACTAAACGTAATTGCAACGCAATTATTATTATAGTTCAAAAAATAATCATAACAAAAAATAAAATAGTGACAACAACAAATAGACAAACAGACCGAGAGTTAGACATACTGACAGTCAGTCACCCTTGCCGTAGTACTATTTTTTTGGAATAGTCTCTGGCTATAATTGTTAAATTGCGCTCGTTGAATTTTTACACTTTTCGAGGCGTTGCTTTATTTAGTTTTTCAGAAATTTAGTGCAAGTCATTTTGCCATTTTTTCCTTTTTTTTTTAATATTTTTATATGTGTGTTTACATGCCTAAATTGTTCGTAATTGCTTTGGGAAGAGACAACTGTTGGAAATTGACCGTGAACTGAAGCATTTGGTGTCAGTTGGCAACAGTTTTTTGTTAGTCACGCATTGAGTTGCATTTCGCCATTACTATGAAGAAATGTTTCCATTTTTAAATGAAAAGCATATTCTTAGTCCATATTTGTCTTGAGTAAGAAAACTCAACAGCCTTGCAAATACATTATATCCATTCCACCGAAAGTACTTTACCAACACCATTAACTCTTTCTTCAAAAAGCAGGAATTGGCACTCAAGCAGTTCTTTGACTCAGTTCGACAGCACATTCGATGCGCTGAACCTCTTCGCATATCAGAATGTCTTCGATACCTAAGGACAGTTCCTTCTTCAGAGTTCACTGGCCCAATTCCCGACAAACACTTAAAGTATTCACCATTTTTCAGTGCTATCGTAGCCGCATTTTTCAGTTTATCAATCTGTAGACCGAAACGGAGCTGTAGACCCTCGCAGTCATATAAAAGTTACTGCATCGTCAGATCCTACTACTCATCATTACAGTTCTTGCATTGATTAAGCCACCGATATGTAAGTATGCAATGATGACCTCCGTTAAAGTAGGGTTGCACTCTTCTTGAGGTTAGAAATGCTGTCTCAAAGCGTTTATCTTTTGTCCTAAAAGACACTGTAATCAAAGCATTCTTCACAATTATCCTTTATAACCCAATTACTAAAGCGTTAAAAATGCTTTGATTCGTTTACTCCCAGGCGCGAGCAAAACAAATGCCGAAATAAAAAGGTAGCTGCCTGGATGTCATTCAGTTGTTGGCTTTTCCAAACACAAATTTTCACGATGTCAACCGCAGAAGATTTTCGATAATTGATTGTGAGTGAGTAATTTATGTAATTATATTCTCAATTACGAGAGTGCGTGTGTGTGCGTGTGCGTATTCCTTGACACAGCTGATGCTGATGCTGATGCTGACGATTATGTCGTTGATTATAATAATCTGATGTGTTCTTGCGGCTGTGACCAAAATATCAAAAAAAGAAAAATAATGAAAATTCTAAAGGCGAGTGAGTGAGTGAATGAAATATTCATGCAAAGCAAACAGAGCAATGCGAGATAAGTAAATATGGCCATTCGCTGCTGCTGCGACTGCTATTCGTCCATTCATTCATTCACACACACACACACACACACACACACACACACATAGTCAGTTGGACGGACATACAAATAGTGGAAGTCATTTTGTTGGTTAGGTCTGCTGACGCTGCCAATGCCGCAATCGCCGCAGGAGCAACTTAAGTGGTTTCTCTGCACAAATTGCGTTCTGTTGTGATGCGTCGGATTGCGTTGCGTTGCGTTGCGATGCGATGCCAAGCGATGCGATGTGCTGCGATATGATATGATTATGTTAAACGCTTGCTCTGCTCAGCACGCTTGCTATTGGTTGACGTTGAACAGGCACACTAGCAGACAAACTGACAGCTAGATAAACAAACAAAAGGACAGACAAACCGACAGACAGACTAAACTGACTGACTGAGTCATTTGTAGTTGTAATTCTGGTAGCCGTAGTTGTCAAGCTCTTAACTGATTTTCTATTCAGCATTTGTTGTGCTAACAAAAAGGATCTCCGTTTACTCACACTCTGATGAAATTTTTGTTATATTCTTCTGCTCAGCACTGCACTGCATTGAATTTCGAGTTGACGATTTCATAATTCAATTTACAAGATAAGCGTTGGCAGCAACAACAAAGCACAATCTGAGATGGTGTAGCCATGGCAGAAGCCACTCAAAGCGACACAAAACCTTTTAATTAATTATGCATCGGCGATTTGGTTTTGGGCAAAAGAAATTTTCTTAATTCGTTCAGGTTGGTTGTCATAAACAGATGCTAGGCATACTATTGTAGTAAATAGATGTAGCGTAAAGATTGGGTAATCAAAGCAACTAGGACTGCTCAAAAAGTCTGTATTGTATTGTATTGTAACTTCAAATATGAGCTTGAAGGAAAAGGTCTTCATTTGGATAGTAAAAAAGTGTACTTCAACCAAGAAAGAAGGTCTTATCATATGGCAGAGATAAAAATACTTTATCAGCCTGAGCCAAACAATTTAATTAAATATATAAAAACTAGACACATCATAATTAAAATATTTATCGCAGAGTCTTACAAAAATTTTGCTTAAAATATGTATCTCCTACAACAATAAAAATAAAATGCCTTAAATAATTCAAGACAATCAGACAAGCGTTAAAGCATTTCATTATTTCGCTACACAATCAGAATATTTAATGATTTAATCGGCAGCAAACATCAGAATAAAACTACAAGAACAGCAACAACAACAACAAGTCCAACGAGAGGATCACACCAATCGCTTTAATCCCAAGCTAGCAAGATGAGAAACGAACTGAACTCCAAGTCACTGCAAACTTTTGAGGCATCGATAGCTGCTGCAAATTCACAGATTTTAAATGTAAACAACAACAACAACAATGGAAAAAATAAGAAGCAGATACAAAACCCAGGTTGAGAGACAAAAAAGAAGTGCAGATATAATGGCGCGAGACTCGTGTTTACAAAAAGATTATGCGGAAAACGTGGAGACACTTTGCAGTCAACGCAGTCGAACGGTTGACTGGTCGAGACGATTGGCAAGGGCAGGGAGACAGTCAGGCAGCAGCAAGGGACGCTTTCAGGTCGCAGCGCATTGCACAAAAAGTTCTAATTAAACAATTCGTAGAATTTCGCGTTAATTGCAAGAAAACGACTTGAACGTGCGACGTCGAAATGAATAGCACGGCGCAGCGAACTTGCAAAGTTGCAAAGTCAAAGACGCAGCTAAAGTCGAAGTCGATGTCGAAGTAGAATCGGAACCTGAGCCCGTCACAGCATTCACTGCTGCTGGAGAATTACAATGTTCCCGGATTGCAAGAACAGGGCGGATGCTATGAAGCCAGTAGCAATTTGCTGCAAAATGTCAGCCGATTTCAATAATGTCTACTACGATTTGTTTTAGACACAATTTTTATATAACCAACTAATACAAATGACAGCTACATGTTATAACTAACATATAATTAATATCATGCCTGTCCTGTTGACCGCTTAGAAGCACGCCAAGGATTGCACTTTGTAAGCGTTGAAGAAATGGGAAAGAAAACTAGATGGCGCTAGTATAAAATTTTCATTAGCTTGTGATGAGGATTCTGGTGAGGTCATTAGAACAAAGTTAACATATTATTGTATTGTCATCAGAACCAAATGGGTGTACCAAATTTCTGATCAATCGGTCAACAGGAAGTAGGCAAATCTTCAATTACAAGATTTGGTCCAAACAGGGCTGAGTTGAATAGAAGCGTTTAACAAATAACAAACTAATAAAGAATGAGGCCGAAATCAAAACTCCAAGAGAGTGGGGGAAGCTTCTCTTTGTTACAAGCATCAAGAGCCATACTTTGGATAGCTCAGAACAGCCATATGCCAATTGCAAGAAGAAGATAAATATTGCGCCTCAAATATCCGAGTTGAAACCATAATAAAAAGCTACTAAAAATAAATTATTCTGGCATGCTATAAATTCAAAAATTTTCAACCCACTCATATGCCTAAAGAGCCCTGATAAAATGTGCTGTTTTTTGAACTTAAAGACTGGGCTAGAACACAGACTCTGCGTATGCCATCAGTTGAGACTGAGTCAACATCTAATCGAGCTCATAGAATTTTAGTCTTAAGTTCGCTAAATGGCTCAGGATTGCGGGTTGGGTTGCCTTGGTCGTTTGGTTGGACAATTTTGGTAAAACCTAATCGTAACGATCAACCTTATCACCCGAATGCGGTCAGGGTTTTTTGAAGAAGTAGTAATTATAAAAGTTGAAATTTGAAAAGCATTCCGTGCTTTTGAGTACTTTAAACACATAACCCACTTACTCAAGCCAATGATGAGTCCAGCTGCCAAGTGTAATTTCCTTCCTGGCACTTGTAGACCCACAACAGCGCTTCCTTGTACTTCCATCCATTGTGCGCCGTTGAAGTTCAACTTCTGAAAGCTGATTTTAGCTGATAATAATGAGGCACGCTGTTAATTTCTAGTGCGCTTGCACAAATGCCAAATATCTGTTATTAAATACAATGCAATTCCCGGCAAAAGCTGAGGCGGAACAAATCGCGTGACAATCTTCGTGTTCAAATGCTGGTCAAGAAATGCTAACAATGACAACAAAAGCAACAATAGTAAGAAGAACACGTAGAACAATAACAACAACAGCAACATAACATAAGAGAACTCAATTCAAATTATCGCCAACAAGATCGACAGATGTTCAACGAAGCCCAAAACACAGAACGCGCACAAAAATCGACAACGAACCGGAATGCGAAATGCGAATCGCTCGAAATCGCACGGATCGTACGGATCGTTGAAGTTGAAATTTGTGGTTGTTCGCTCACATGATGTGGATCAGACTTTGGCTGCTTTGTCCTGCATTGTCCTATAAATTGATCGACCACTGGTTCAGCGAATGAGAGACGGAACGACTGTTTGGCTGATCAGCAGGTCAATGATGACCAGAGTCAAGCAGAACGGCGCGATCGCGCCTCGTTTGCTGAGCAAATAACGCCCCATTTCGCAAAACACTAAACTAAAGCCTCTTTAATCTGAACCACTTTGGGCAATGAACGAACGCACAAAAAACGAGATCGGACGATCGAAACGCCACATATTTGGCATAACCAAGGCACACCTTTTAAAAACCAAACGAATACAAAAAATAAATTCTCTTTTTAGCAATGAGAAAAGTAAAAAGTTATGCGCGACAATGAAAGGGCACCTAAGCGAGGGCAAACTTTTATCGCACACAACAAAAAAAACAAAACAAAAAAAACCCTAAAGGGCCAACAGCCAAACCAAAATATTTATGAATATATGAAACAAAGGCGAGCGATCCTTACGCACTTCAATCTCTTCTTTATATATTTTAATAACGCACATAAAACTTACGCATAAAACCAAGAATCATGGAAGCCATCGTCAAACCCATCATATGCAGCAGCAACGCCAGCAACAACAACAAATCGACTCAAATCGACGACGCTGCTGAATTGAACGAGTGCGCACATTCACGGCTGCGCTTGCGCGCTTATCAGCTGCGATTAATCAGCATCGCTTTTACTGATAAGCGTCCAAACCCAGGCTCAACGCTACTCGACGCGACGCGACGCGACGCGACTCGATTCAACTGAGCGCAGCGCAGTGCCTCTTGCCATGCTTGGGAGTACTCGTAAGTAAGCGAGTGAGTGAATGAGTGAGTGAGCACTTTCTGCTGGTTGTTGCTTATGGTGCGAACGTACGAGTATCACATTTGCTAACACTAGAGCGCGCCGCGCAGCAGCGCAGGCAGGAGCTTCGTGTTCTGTGTGTTCGCGTTGTCATCATTGTTAGCAACAACAAGCGGTGGCAGCAGCACTCATGTTTGAATTATTATGGCTTCTAGTTGACCGCATCTGAAGCGCTACTGCTCTCCTCAGTTCCACTCCACCTTTACCCCACCGTTGTTTGGTACTATTTCATGTTGAACTGCGGGTCAAGCAGCTTGCGTTGCATAATTTGAAAGATTCTTTCGCTTTTGCCGACTGCGCTTTGTTATGATTTGCTTTTAGAAGTTTTGTTTTGGTTTTGGTTTTGGTTTTTTGGTTTTCGTTCAGTTGTGCTTGTCAAAAGTCATAACTCTAATGTGTACGTCGTTCCTGCGCTACTGACGCGACGGTGCTCAGCTGTAGTCAGTCTGTTGTTAATGGCCTCATTGTCGATATGTTAACAAATCTTTTGATTCATGTTAGTGTTGATCTTTGATGCATGCTTTGGAGATTTCTATCGGGAGAACGAGAACGAGAAAAATGTGTGTGATACAATTTGTACACCAAAGTGGTTTGAAAAGAGGCGGGAGACTGCAATGAAAATGAAAATTAAGCTGAGGAGACTGACAATTATATTGCACAGTGTTTTTTTAATAGACAATTTCTGGATTAAAATAATTTTGATTCAAAATTTATTCGACTCAAGTTCAGGTACGAATTATGGTATTTCGGAATATGTAATATATTTATATAATATTATTATTAATATATTTTGCTCAGCGGCTCCGTGCAAAACCAAACCAACCCGTTTATTTGCACTCCTTATCGATTTCACTAAATACCTGGCTGTAGCAGTGCTTTCATATCACCCAATACATATAAGTGATTTCATTATTTGAAAATAGAAGATTGGTTAGGTCGTAGAAGTTAAGGCGCTGAGCCGCTACTGTTTTCATTGAAGCTTTAAGCGCGAGCATCGAGTGTTTATACTCGTAAGCTCAAGCTTACACATTCTTATCGCTTAAACTTCACTCTGCACTGAGCGGTTCACATCGACGCTGATAAGGCAGCGTCAAGAGAGACATGAGTATGCCAAACAATGACACAATAAGTTCAGTTTAATCGAAACAGCTGAAAGTAAAACAGCAACCGAAAAAGTGCAACGGAACTAATAAGAATAACAAGCAAACGCTAAGCAACAAAAAGAAAAACAACAAAGCAATGCAAATAAATCATAAAAGTGTCTCGTTTCTATTGACGCTGCTACTGATACACTTTAGCCGCTGTGGCAATGCCATGGCAATCGAACTGAACCTGAATCGCAACTGCACAGCGGAGCAACGGCGTTTTTGCACCTTCGCCGGCCTCAGTGCGACCATCGACATGCCGCTGGTGCTGGCCAATGAGACGGCGCCCCAGCTACGCGAACTCGTGCTGCGCAACTCAATGATTCGAACGTTGCCATCAGAGGTCTTCCGGTACGCGCCTCAACTGAATACACTCATTGTGCATAATTGCGGTATATTTCGATTGAACGTGGAGGATTTCAATGACGCAGAGAACCTCACAGTGCTCGTGTTGCAAAAAAATCGCATTTCGAAGCTGATAGGCGGCCAATTCGCAAAACTAACAAAGCTGCAAACCCTGGAACTGGGCTATAACATCATACATACCGTGCACCAGGATGCCTTCGTCAATCTAACACAACTCAGCTACCTCGGACTGCAGGGCAATGGAATACGCACGCTGATGGCAGCAGCATTTCGGACACTGGTCAATCTGCTGCAGATTGACTTGAGTGGCAATGAAATTGACACCATAGACGGCACAACATTTGAGCACAACCTAAAACTGGAAACGCTTCTACTGAGCGGGAATCGATTTAGCGTCTTCGAGCCAAGCTCACTACGCGCACTGACGCAGCTACGGCTGCTCGATCTGAACAATTGCGTTGTCAACGAGCTGCGAGTGACGGCAGCGAAAACGCTGCTACTGCAGGGCAGCGGCGTGAAGCGCTTAGTCATCAGCGAGCGCGTTGTTATCAGAGTGCATGCGGCCAACAATGAGCTGACCGACGTCAGCATTGGCGAACCGAGTGCCGTGCTCGAACTGGATCTGCACGGCAATCTACTGACGAGCGTCGATATGCTCGCGGGCATGCAAAATCTACAGCGTTTGGATCTATCGAAGAACAATCTACGCACGCTGCGCATTGCGAACGCAAGCACTTTCCTGCCGCTCCTCAGTCTGACGCATCTGAATGTTGCCTCGAATCAGCTGCAAGAGCTGAGTCCAGATAACTTTCTATTGATGCCACGCCTTACACAACTCGACATTTCCTTCAATCATTTGCTGCGCCTCAGTGCCAACACCTTCGAGCCGCTGATCAATCTCGAGCGGCTCTACATTGAGGGCAATCGTCTACACGAATTCGACTACGAAGTGTTCCTACGCAATCATGCCCAGCTCAAGGAACTCGGCATTTGTGACAACGATTGGGAGTTCCAGTTTAGACGCAAAATGGTGACCTACCTCAGCGATCGTGGTGTGCATCTGCCGGCGCGATATGCAAAACGCAACGATGGCATCACCGCTACCGCCAGTAGCAGTAGCCCTTATGCACTGACGCCGCGCACTTTTCAACATTTCGTGGCCAGCACAGAGCAAGCGCCAAAATCAGAAGCACAGTACGTCGGCATCACCGGCATACATCCCTACTGGACAACACGTGACATCCTTGCACTTGTCACTCTACTCTTCGTCTTTGTCATTTTGTTGTTGCAACTCTTTCGTATACTCCAAGAGGAGGGTTGCTGGACGCGTTGCCGTCGCCAAATCGCCAGCGTTGCCGCCACTCAACGTAGTCGTAGTCGCAACGGCTTGACTGGTCAAATGCGCAATGAAAATCGCCCACAGCGTCTCCATGAGGAGGACTCTGAAGTATGAACTGTGTTTCCTTTTTGCTTTCCGCATAACGTCTCAATTTTACGCTTATATAATGAAATCTTTGTTTGTCTATTTGTCTTTCTTCGTAGCTTTCATCAAGCGAATAAATCAAATGTGCCTGCGCAAGTCTTTACAACACTTTTCACAACCCTTTTTCAACTCTTTTCTTTTCTTTCTCAGATTCGCTTTAAGTGCTACACAAACACACACACACACACACGAGTACATTGTTGCAACCACCACCAATTGTTCCTTTTGTCAGCCATTACTCTGTGCTTGGTTTTTTTGCAAATGCTTCTTACAACAACACAAAAAAGGCAAGAAAAAAGGTTAACTTCGGTTTAGCCAAAGTTGTAATACTCTTCGAGGAAGCTGTACGACCTAGCAATCCTGGGATCAGTGCATTTTCATAGTTTATGTTTGTGGTGTTGTTGCGTATAAGAACTTTAATATAGTCATAGTCCTTCTTTGAATGCTGTATGACTCAGACACCCTAAAATCACGACTATATCTATAATCCGAAAACAAGTTATATACGAATTGCAATGCAATGCCGACAAAACACAAATAATAACTTCAAGTCTATCTATTATGACTATACATATACACAAATTTTCTAATCTTTAAATTTTCGCGTTTCATGTGTGCGGCCTTGCAAAAAAGTGTGCCTGAAATTCAGCTTGAAACCTGAAAAGAAGTTGTTCTAATAAGAGCCTAAAATTGACTCATTACTTTGTATAATGGATAGCTCTCCCAGTTATAGAAATTTGATAAGGATTTGATAAGGTAAAGCTCTTAAGTCTAAAAACTAAGTCATAGATACATACAGACGAACGGGCCTGGCTATACATGCCGTTACCCAAGTGGTGTCAAGCTAATCAAGGAAATACATATTTCATTTGCTCTCGAATTTCTTCTTCATTGTGTTACAAACATCATGATAAAGCTATAATGCTATACACTGCAGGAAGCGTATACAATAGAAACCGTTGCCATTTATTGGCGTATCTTTTACAACTTGCGCTCTCTTGTGTGCACTCTGCATACCTTGCTAAGACCAGGCATTAAGCTACAACACCACATATTCCCAATCACAAACAGCAATAGCCACAATACAAACAAAAACTCGCGCACTTGCATCGCAGATACATTTACAAGATTTTTTCCAAAGACGAATTTAAGTTCAAAATAATTGCACAGGATACACGCCACCTTACTAGCCAACAACAAGGCTATAACAGCAACAATGTTCACTAAGTCTGCCATATATTGTTGCATGGGTCCGTCCTTCTGTCCTTCGAATTGTTTAGTTCGCGCACTCTGCTGCTCGCTTTGCCTATGACACGTTTTGGGTGGAAAGTTGCTTAGCAAAAGAAGCTCAAGAAGCTCAATGCAACACCCATGTTCGTGTTCGTATGTACGAGCATGTACGTATGCACCTGTGTGTGTATGTGTGTGTGTGTAAATGCATTGAAGATTTTGATATGGCATCGCAATTTCTGAGAAATTGTACTTTGATTTATTTATAATGTTGCAACAACATGCATACAATGAAGGATATTCTACTAGTTGTCGTCATCCTCATCCTCAGCCTCAACCGCAACCGCAACCGCAACCGAAACCTCATCCTCCCCGTCAGCGTTGTGGTTGTTATTGCAGTTGTTTATTTGTTGTCGTTGTTCTTGTTGTTGGTGTTGGTCTTGTTACCTACCTTGCTACGGTTCGTTACTGCAGCTGTGTGTGTACGAGCACGTTAATGTTATGTTATGTTATGCTGGTGCTTGTTGTTGTACATTTTCAATTTGAATTTATTGTACAAATCAAAATGTTTGATTAAATTAGAAATATGCAAATTAGATGCGCTGGCATTAATTATTATGAGATTTGGTTATGTCGATAAGGTCATGAAATATGTAAACCGTATTATATTGGCAGTCATGTGTGTATTAGTTTGAACTGACTTAAGGCGTGGCCAGATAAGTACATATTAATTACATTTGAGTTAAATTACTACAAACTCTCATCATATTTAAGCGGCGTAGATTTTAAAAAACTAAGTGATGTGTGGATATACAATAATTAAAGTGTGCCCCATAAGTCGAAAAATTCCACTGTAATGTGCTTTGTAGATTGACTTCTTTGAGAGTTATCTACAAAACAGTTTATGAGCCTAGGGTTTGAGGATATGAGGTGTGTAGGATTTTGAGCTCATATAGTGAGCACAATCTGCGGCTTATCCCAGATAGTAGGGATACGTTGCCACTAATGTCCGACAATATCCAACGAAATTTGAGTTAATTTGTGATGCAATGGATGATCTAAGCGATGGGTCATTTTCGGGCGTTACTTTTGCCTGTTGTTGTCCAGCAAGTTGATTGCTATGTTGACATGGTTGACATGTCCTTCAAACCTAATATGGTGTCTGTTGCTGTGCTTCTCTATTTCTTTTTTGCTCTTTGGGGTCTTCAAATCTCGTTGGTTAACAGAGTTGCTTGCATATGTACCACTGAGCACCTACAATCCATCGCAGTAGCTTGGACTAAAACCTCTAAAGTTTTTCCAGTTTTGAAAGAAACAAAATATACGTTTCAAAATTCGCACATAAAGTAATGCAATAAGGGCCGAAATGCCCCTTTACATCTCATAGAGTAACAAGTGCTCCACGCAATTTCGTTGCAAGCAAAAAAACGCGCGGAAATCGCTTGGTTGGATCTTCTGCTAAAGCGACAAGTTTACAAATGTTTCCAGCATTGTTATTAAATAACTTCACACCTTTTGGGCAGTTATCGGTGCGAATTGTGATTGTGCCGCTCACCACTATACTCGCGTATGAAACCAACTGCAACATTTTGCTGCCGTTGGAGGCGTTTGCAGCATCACACGCCCGCCGCATTTAAAAGTAAATCGTGCGGCTTTTGAAAAATATTCCAGTGATTTGTAAGCAAGCGAAGAAAAAGAAAAAGTAAGAAAATATATATAAAAACCAAAACAAAAATCTCTTGGCTTACAATTGCAATGGTTAACATATACCAAATCAACGGCAACAACAACTACGGCGGCAGCAACAAAAAATTACCAATCGTTCACATTTTTCACGCTTTGACCGCGTACTCTTTGCCAAAGGCAGCGTATCCAACTGTTGGCCAGATGCCGACCGCCAGTTCCACCAGTTCCTCTTCTACCGCGACTAACCCGTCAGCTCAACCAAACGCTTGGCCAATGCACTGTTGCTAGTTCGATTTGAAAATAGTCGTCATCAACGTTGTTCTTTCTTTTTTCTCTTGTTGTTGTTGTGGTTAACCTTGTTGTTGTTGTTGCTGAAGTTGTACTCCTTTTTTTGTGTGAATATTTGTCGGCTTTCGGTGGGCGGTGCCACGAAGGCCGTGCAAAGTGTAAATTTATGATCATGCGATTTTTATCGAATGTGAAAAAGTACAAACTCTTTTACACATTATAAAAAATACATTCGAATGATGATGCTGCATGCTGCATGTTGCACACTGCACGCTGCACGCTGCCTTCACACTCATGCTAAAGCCATTCGCATGGTTGATACTCGTATTCGCACGCCGCCTGTCATGTTTCGCATTTAGTCGATTTTTTATTGAACACCTTTTTAAACTCTTTATTTTTGATTTTGCAATAATTTTCAAATATTTTTTTTAATTCTCAAACTGGGATTGCGTCGTTGTGCTTCTTTTTCGGTGAATTGTGGGAAACGCTTTTCGTTGTTGTGTTTGTGGGCGGCGGTTGCACCCCTTTTGATTGCTAGCGCTGCCCGCAACGCTCAGTTGTGCTTTGCTTTATTCTGGCTTTGTTCAATTTCAGTTCTCGTTCTGCATTATAAATCATTTCAAATTCGAGTTTATTATCAGGTTTTCGCACACTTGGTTCGGGAAAATATGATTTTCCAAACACTTTATGATTTAACCAACCCGGCTGCCGGCTGTTGGTTGCGCCCCCACTCAATGAACGTGAAGCTGATTGCTCAAAGACAAGTAACTGTTTTGCGAGTAATGTGTGTAAAGAGCTCAGCTGAATGCTTTCACATTAAGAAGATTGGCAAGGCAATTTAAGCAGTTTTTCAGGGGTTTTGAAGTCATAAATTCTATGAAAAGCTGCTTGTAGCGTTACAAATTCTAACCAAATCCCCCACTCGGAAATTGTAAAACCAAACTTTATGATGCTTAGTAATCTGGTATTTGAAATCTGTCAAGCTGTTGTAAAAATATAAATGTTTTTATATAAAATGAGCTGTGATAGATGAAAGAGAAATTCATGTTTTATTGGCATTTTTTCAATATATGATCTATTACTTTCTTCCATTCACCAAAATTCTATAACGTCGTTCATAGTGTAAATGTAAGACTCCATCAAATGTCAGACAATTATTTCAGTGCTTATCACAGTAATGAGCGATATTGCACTACCTGTGATTTTTTCACTGTGAAGGAAAAATCGCAAATATTAGTCCCTATCCTATCGGTTTTCAAAATAGTAGTGATTTAAGTGTTTTCAGTGATTTTGACGATTTCAAAGATTTCAGTGATTTTAAGGATTTTGGTGATTTTAATGATTTCAGTGTTTTAAGTAATCAGAAACCGCGTTCGGAAACCACTGATAAAAATCAAAATGATTTTAAAATCGCAATCACTCGAGGTTCCCAAAAAAAAAGATGCCTACACGTCAGTAGCCAACAGTCCATCTTGAATTCAGCCCAACGATTTACGCCATTCCGCTGATTCTTTATTTCAATAACGAAAAGCCTCGACGTGTGCAGATTGTAGATCCAAGCATTTTCTCACTTTTAAAAGCTAAATAAGCAAGAAAATGACGCCAGGTAGCCTTTGAGACTTTAGTAGTGCAACCATAACCCCATCAGCTTGACTTGATTCACATAAACAATAGCGATATAAATGGACGACCGAAGCGCCCTGAATCCCCCCACGCTGTTGGCAAGCGAATCTCATCAGTCATCTCTTATACGCATGAGACAAAGAGCGCAGCCAACTCTTCCGAAAGTCAGTCATTTAGTCCGTCACTTTTCACTTATTCACTGACTCATTCAATCAATAAAGTCATAGCGCACACACTCGCCCACATGTTGACTTGGCTTTCGTCTGGCTGGCTTCTTCACTTCTAATGCGATTATTTTGTGCACTTTTGGCAGCCGCACACATCCGTAGCACATCATTTATTTCAAAAAAGACTTTAATAAAATGATTTCCAAATCAATGAACATGAGCATACGGCGAATAGATGGCTTACACATACTCTACCCAACTCTGTGCTATCAACACCCATTCCCACACTCTGTTGTCTCGTCTGCCGTGCTGAACAAACTTTAATAGCTGCACCAGCCTCACATTTAACCAAAGGAACACAAAAGGAACTAATCAAGCGCAGAGCAAGAATCGCACCGAAACCGCAAAGTGAATTTTTCCCACTCGTTTATTTTTTTCCTTCGCGAAAATATCTTCAAAAAATATATACATTCGCACAAGGATTAGACTGAAATTTGTTTGTAACGCCCTGAATTCGGGCGGTCTCGTCCAGGGCCACTATTTCTTTGTTGCTGTTGGTGTCGGCGTCGGTGGTGGCGTGGCCCACAAGTTTGATTTATGCTTGAGTCGGCCTGCGCGACTTGCATCATTTTTGCCGCTGAAATAGTTTTTAATCCTTTTTGCCAATGCGCTGGCCTCACGCAAACTCATTACAAAAGTCAACACAAAGTGGCGCATTGCTCTTTTGTAGTTTGCCCTTTTTTTTTTGGTGGTCTCCCAGACCTCCCAGACCTCCCAGACCACTTTGTGCGGCGTCAAGTTCAGTCAAGTTCAATTCAGTTCAGTTCAGTTGAGTTTTGTGTTGCATGATTGTGTTAATCGTATTATTTACACCATCCAGGATTAAGTCTCAATGACTTTACGAATGACTTTTACCGTTCGTTGCTTGCGTTGGCCCCTTTTCTTGCACGAGGCTGCATGAGCGTGCATAGGTATTGTACCCGTCTCTGTGTATGCGTGTGCTTGGTCTAGGCTTATAAATACATTTCTAATAATTTTCCTTCACTTTCAAGGTCTTCGACAAGCATCAGTTGAAAATCATCCCCTTAAACTGTGATGAATTGTAATAAACTTGTGATTTGCAGGCAGCTACCGTGGAGCAAAAGTATTTTATAACGCAGCAAAATTGCTTGGTTCTAAAGAAGTCAATGACACTTTAAGGAGAAATAAGCCAGATAAGAAAGAAAATTACATAATTCAACACATTTATCAATTTACCAAAATTTAGTAATCTAACCTCTAAAAAATTATATGTCTCTACATGTAACAGTACCTAGTGGAACTGTACTAAGGTCACCGAACCTCACTAGAGGCAGGATCATTAGCTTCAACCTCCGGTAGTTGGCGTTGTTCCTTGTCGACGTCAGTTAGCACTCCCATCACCAAGGACTTACGTCAGCACAAAGAGCCTACATTTAGCCTAAGTGGGCTGCCGTCAGCCAGTCTAACCTAACCTACATGTAAGAGTCCTCGTACTGGCTGCCTAACTCACTGACTCCGAAGGGCACTGAAAACACACGACAAATGATACATGCAACAAGATTAATATATCAAATATACCATAGAAATCAAACGAATTTTCTTGTCGATTTTTTAGCATTCGTCCCACTGTGCTCACACAACGAAATCTTTGAACGGTTTATAGCTGCACACCTACCAATGTACTACTGCTACTGTTTCAGTTTCCACACAAATTCGGTTAAAATGCTATAAAAGATGCTTAACTCGAAATCATGAAAGTCACTTTGAGGCAAAACACTCCCACGGGGATAACGGTGACATATGTAAAGTGTAAGCTCGAAAATCCAACGAAGCGCACAGCAGTCGGCCGCCCAGAAGAGGGTGTTAAATCTTTGAATAAGCGGCGGCGCGTGCAAGGGGTGACAGAGCAACTGACAGTCGTCGACGTTGCCTACTGACAGGCGTTGCGGTTCGTGTAATGAATATCCGCTTAAGCAGGCAGCAGGCAGCAGGCAGTAACAGCACCAGTAACAACACCAGCAGACCAGTCAGTGTGTTGGGTGGCGATGGTGGTGGACGCCGCCTTTGAAAGACTTGCGCCGCTGCTAAATGACGCACAAATTTATGATGTTTCGCGCTCGATTGCTAATCATCGCTGCAAGTGTTTGTGCACAGTGCGCTGTATGTCTGTCTGCCTGGCTGTCGCTCTGGGAAACTTTTCTTTTTCACGTATGTGACTCTAACAATATGTCAAATGTACTTTGATTGACTGACTGTTAGCAAACGAGCATTGGCGTGTTAAAAAAAGGGGCGACAACGTTGATTTTAAATAGTTCAGATCCGAAAAAAATACACACCAGTATCGAGTTACAAATCGACTGATTGATGTGCTTTTTCCCTCAAGTGCGATAAACGAACTTAAAAAGTTTTCAACTTCAGTTGCAGTTCATTAGAGAGATATGCGCAAAAAGAGTCATTTAAATGAAAATCTTATTAAAAGAAAAAATAAAATGGTTTTTGTCCTTTTCAGGATATCGAAAGCGGCATCGTTAAAATGAATTCATAGCATTGCCAAGCAATTAAAAAAAAGCGCATGAAAATTCCGCGCCACTCTACGCTTACCAGTTACTCACTCGTACGCGTACTTGCTCGAAAACAATGTAATTAACAAATACATGCATAAAAACTAAATGTCCCTACATGTGTCCGGGTGTATCTATATCTGCATGAGTTTGGTACGTATTTGGCCCAAAGTGCCTGCAAATGTACGAGCCATGCTGCTGCACAGCAGAGTAATTAGTTTTTCCCCAGATAACGCCCTGATAAGCGAAACTTCGCTCGCTCGCCGACTTCTTCGGTGTGTGCCGCTTTAAAGCGTTTTCGTTTATTTTCATTTGATGATTCTTTTTTTCCTTTTTTTGCTTTTTAATTTTTTTTTTTCGATTTTTCGTTTTTATTTCTGTGGTTAATAACTTCAACAAACACTATTACAGGCCAGCGTGTGAATGCGCTCAAATCCCTGGCAACACATTAAAAGCCGCATTAAATCGGTTGGCCGCAGGAGTAACGAAAACATTTTTAATGGACTCGACTTATTTACAGTTGGCGCCTTAACGGGTTTACGCATCCCAGCTTATCGAGTTGCAATGAAAAAAGAATTATGTCGCATGAACTCAAATTCGTGGAAACCGCACAGAACAATTTTATGAGTTGCTAATGAAGAGTTTTAAATGACGATTTTCCAACAAATGCGATTTTAACTGCTTGAAAAAGTAGCATGTACCCCAAAGGAGCTATTATAGTACCCGAGGTAGGGCATAGGTGACAATTGTTTGGTAGGGATAACGATTTAATTCAAGGCGGCCATAAAGTAATTGAAAAACCTACACGTACAGGTTTCGATTTTAGGTTAGACTGGCTCCAAAAAATAAACAATGTCGTGCGAGGCAAAGTTATTCTAGTTATTATTCGGAGCTGGCATGAATTCTGGTAATTTTTTTTTTAATTTTACTATTTTTTTCATTTTTCAAACTTTTTAGCGACCTTTTCCCGCCGTTTTGGCAACATATGTATCAATATCGCATCGCAGGAACGATGGTGGTTTGTCAGCGATCCAATCATCTATCATCTATCCATTTTCGTACTTTCTCAGCATTTCGAAACCCTTGTATCAACCACGGATCTACATAAGTAGTAATCAAAACACGCCATGTCTAGTGTGTACGCTGGGCGCGGCAGAACTTCCCATTCGCGCTCCAACGGTGTATCCTTCACATGACTTTGCGTGTGTTGCACAATATAGCTGGCCTTTTTAGCAATAACTTGCTTGGTAGTTCAAGCCGGGTCTTAGGTAAATAAGTCTTGCAATTCCTTATTTTCAAACTTTTTTGGTCCTCTACGCCGCTCTCTGTCATTGCAACCAAAGTCGCAAATTGGAATATGAAGGAGCAGCATCGCCATAAGTTGCTAAAAGAGTTTAATGGGCTTCGGCAGCAGATTTCTTCCAGTAAAAGAAGAAGAGTAGTGAATGTCGAAAATGCAATTTTGAGCGTTCCATGATTAGCGTCAGTTAACATTAAACAACTCAATAAGACTAAATGGAAATCTGCTAATTTAGTGTTGAGAATTGTTAAAACTATCGGCTGTTTGTCAACTATTTACACTGTTACTACGAATTTCGACCATTAGATATCACTGAGCTGAATTTATGCAAGCTCTTAATGATTAAGAAGCATGAAAATTCCCTCTCATTAACAATGAATGTTTCATATCAAATATTTGCAACTCTTTGCGTAACTCTTTAGTGTTCAATCAGAGCAATTTCGAGTAGCTCAACTGATCCTTTGAAAGTGAACCAACTATCTCTGGACATTGGGAAGGCATACACTCGAAAGCCCGCTTCAAGAGCATTTCACAGGTTGTGAGTTACATTGCTATTGTTAGCATACTTTAAGGCACCCCAAATTGGTAGCACGTTAACATTAATAAAGTAAGCATTCGCCTTGTCTAGCATATGAAATGAAATCGATACTTCGCTGTCCTTTCCGAAGAGTGTCATCCCGAAACTCGTGCCACTCGTGGCACGTGATGTGCTAATTATTTTTTTTTTGTTTTTTTGTTGCTGTCTCGACACTTTGCCGGCCCAAGAAGTGGCGTAATGATGCTGTCGTAGCTGCGTGTGGTCCTGAACATTAGGCGGATATGTCAAAGTGTTGTCGTGGCACGTGTCGTGCTTTAAACGAACTACTTTCGAGCAACAAAACCGGCAGCGTGGATGACACTTCTCTGCGTCGATGGCATCACGGCTGCTGGTGGTGGGTGGCCAAATGTTGCGTAACTTGATATGCCAACATAAATCTTAAAACTGAAGACTAATTTTGTATTTATGCAGAAGCACTGCTTTTGTGTTGATGTGTTGTTGTCTTCTTGGTCTTAGGGATGTGGAATGATTATGGGATGGTCAAAGATTATTCAAAAAAAAAAAATTAAATATAGAGCTCAACTATAGGGCAGGAGTTCCAGTAGGTGATCATTCGAGATTCACGTACAGCTATGGTACAGCCTTCACCGTAGTTCACTTGATCGTTCATCACTATTGCTTGCAACTACAATTTGCAACTTCACCAAAAGAACCACTCTGATTGGATCTTCAGAGTGCAGTGCACAACAACAAAGACAGTAAAAACAACAACAACAACAACAATTAAATCACAACCAACTGCACACATTAGCGATGAACGCAACGGATAATGATGATGTCGACAATAATAATGATCATCATCATCATACTTTTATTGTTATAGTTGTTGCTGTCGATGACGATGCAATTGTGCTGTACATTGTTTCTGTTGTTGTTGTTGTTGTTGTTGTTAATAAAATTGGTGCTTAAACGAATCCACTCAGAGCCATTTAGCAATATCAGACACGGCAGTAAAATTAACAACGCAACAATAACAACAACAACAACAACAACAAAAATGGCAAGCAGATAGCAGAGCAGTCACAGCAGCAGCAGATACAGATACGAAACGAAACGAAGACAGCCAGCAAGCAAGCACAGTAATGAAGTAACTGAGTGAGTGAGTGCGCGAGTGAGTGGCCAACTGTTGTCCAAAGAGCGAGCGAGCTCCAACTGCCTGCCAGGCTGCGTCCGCCTGCTTTGTGGTAATTTTATTCCTTTTTTTTTTCTTTCTGCTTTGTAGGTTTCTTGTAGTATTTGCCAAGTGGCATGCGCATGCATGCGGCTAAAAGCAAGTAAAACGAGTCGCGAATTCGTTGAGTGTGGGCAAGTGGAAGGGTGGCACGGTGTGTCGCTATGGCAGCACTTAAATTTTGTAAAATGGTGTATAGCAAAGCCAGCCGGCGAGCAGACCCAACCAAATGGAATTCGCGTTTGTAAGGCAAACCAGCCTTCTCGTCTGCTACACAGAGTGGGCAACACCCACTTCAGACTGTGATGCGCATGGAATCGAAACAAGCACCTCTTTGAGGTGTATCTGCGAACGGTGATCGTGTCGGTGCAATATGCCATCGAAATCAGCGCCGTCGCAGCCTCGGCAACATGGCCTTCTGCAACTTGTTGCAACGAACGCAAACTGGTGATTATGACTTGGCGGGCTGGCAACATTTTTTTTCTCCCACTATAATCGCATGCCTATTAAGAACGCGAAAGCGGTGATCAATGTGATATTTTTTAATCATTCATTTTATATTCTATTCTATTTTATATGATTTTCATTTTAATTTTTATATTTATTTGATGCATGACCGCAAACTTAAACTCGAACTCGAAGCTGAAGCTGAAGCTGAAGTTGAAGTTGAAGTTGAATTTGAAGTGTTTTATTAAGATTTTCAAAAGCCTGACAACGAGCGCGCAACAAATGCACTGCCGCTGCTGAGGCATGATGCGATCGCATTATTAATTTATTAATTTAATGGAAAAATCGTTATTGCCCAAGCCTTGTTTGCCGACTTCCCTGCCAGCGAGCACCATGTGCTCCTTTCGTGGGGCGTTTCTAACAATTTTATGCCAGATGAGCGCCTCAAAATGATCGCATCTTCACTGGTTGTCTTTATTGTTGTTGTTGCTGTTGTTGTTGTTGTTGTTGGTGTTGCCTGCAAAAGCATCCACTTAGACAGCGAACGATCTTTATTATGAACACTGGAGGGCATACATAATGCGCACGAACACAAATGCGAATAACAACAGCAACAACAGCAACAACACCAAGCCTACAACTAACATATTTGCCACTCATTTGTTGTTGTTGTTGTTGTTGTTGTTGTAGTTTTTGTTGTTAAAATAGCGCTCGTTGTCTGATTTATCGCACGCTTAAAGATTCTGAGTTAGCTGAGTCGCAGCATTTGGCCATTCACAATGAGCTTTGAGGTGTTTATTAGGGTGTAATGCAATTTTTCATCCATGCGTCTGTCCGTTTGCCTGTCTCTTAGTAAGTGCATTAGAGAAAGCAGAACAAGAAGATGAATGATGAAGATGATGAAGAAATTGTAGTCGAATTTTTCAAACAAGGAGGAATCGATCCTCACTTTAGTGCACGGTTTTCAAGGTTCCCAAGTCTCTTTTTCCAGTAATTCAGACGGGATAATTAGCATCCCAGCTGGTGAGCCCTAATTTACTAATGACGCTTGAAGTGAGACGGATACGAGTGCTCGAATATTTGCCGTGTACATCAGGAATTTTTTACTAGGAGCAATTGATGAACACTTCTCTAAACCTAGAACAAAAAGATTGATATCCAATGCCCAAATGTATTGAAAAGCTGTCCAATATCACTAGCACACATATTCTGTTACTAACACCGCCTATATCTACCATCATGCATCACGCATTCGTCTTTGAAACCATTGCTTTTTCGGTACATTAATTGTCAGCAGACTTTGCCAACAGACATCGTATGGCTTCCATCGAATGGCTAAAGCTGGCCATGCACGATGAATACGCTCGTGTGATTCACTCGAGCAACACAACAAAATTTGAAATTGTACATGAACATCGAATCGTCAACAGCGCCAAACACGGCGAACTTACTCTCAAACACGAGCGAATCACACGAGCATGTTCATCGTGTATGGCAAGCTTAAGACTACATTCTCTTCATCACGTGACGCTCTCAAAGTATTACTGCATATGTTAAGCATACAATCTCTTGAATGGAAGTCGGCACAGAAATATTTTTTACCTTCCTTGAGTGGACACTAGCAATTTTTAATTATGTTAATACCAATAGCCACTCAGTAACGCATTCCTTTTGGTTACACGCTCATCTTAGGTCTGCTGTCCACTATTAAGAGGTTACATTGTATTTCTGTTGCTGCTTCTTCTTTCGCTGCCTACTTCGTCATAAGCAGCCGTGGTCACTCGTGTTCACCCGTGAGTGAAAGAAATCGAAATAAAATTCAGCGCACAAACGAACAACGAACGACGAAGACAAGAATGGAAAAAAGAAATGTGGCAGGCTGTTTGAGGTTTCGCTTTTCCGACATAAATAATGGTCATAAATTGAGCATGGCCGGAGCTAAAAATTCAGTATTTATAGCCAAATGATAAAAATAAGATTTATTAACATTTTGTGTCGTCCTATGCCGCACGTCGCCGTTGCCATCGCCAACACCGAGACACACACAGCAACACACATTCGTTCGCCCACCAACTCAGCTGGCTTGGTTGGTTGGGTGGGCTGGGCTGGTGACGGTGAGGAGCAGTTCAAACGCAACCATGACACATGGCACAAGTTCAAATGCTGGACACATCCGCTTTCAACAATGCTTTCGCTGATCCTGTACGGCATTTAATGCACGCGAAAAAGTGTGAATAATTTTTAGGCATTTGCCAGCGGTTTTTTTCAACTTTTCCGAAAAGCATATTTTTGCCATTTGTATCTCCCTCTCAAAGCGACATCTCAACTGCATCATTCACTACAACCGACACTCAGCACACTTGAAAAACATTTAACCTGCCCCGAATCGTTTTCCCCACTGCCTGCCAACTGCACTCAGCACCATTCAACTCCACTCAACTCAGTCCAGCTCAGCTCAGCTCAGCTCAGCTCAATGCGGAATCGCATCCTGCTGTTTTCTGCCTCGCGCTGCGCTACGCCGCATTTACGCGATGACAGATACGCGTGCTAATTAGTTTTAGGCTATTGAGAATTCACGTGAATTCACAGACGCCTTGTCTGTGTGCGGTCTCCAGTTCGGCACACTCACTCTTCCCTCCACACACCACATTTGGTTACTCCTTGCTGCCGTTCATTTGCTGCAATTCAAACGGAGCCGCACGGCGAGGGAGACGATTTCTTCTTAAATGAATCAGCTGCGCTGAGTGCATGAGTCGACTCCGTGCTCTTCTTGTTACGGCGAATGTGCTGAAGTGGTGCATTATGTCACTGTGCTTTTTTTCGCTGGGGGCTTGATACTCGCCTGCTTTCGTTTCTGCTCCGCTTGGCGTACTCGTACAATACCAAGGAGGATTATTTGAGAAGACAATACTTATCCTGAGATTGCTTAAGCAATGCATGTCGACTACGCATCATATCCAATACATCTTTCCCCTCTAGTATAGATTGTATTATGATTTCAAATGGTAACCACAATCAAACACCGAGAAGTGTAAACTGACATTCCCCTTTAGCGGACAATTTTTGAAAAGCAGACACATTTTTTGAATCGAAGTAAAAAATTCCATAAAGCACCAAAAGAGACTTGTATATTTCGTATAGTTTTTAATTCGTTCTTTCGTCTTTGCATTGCCTTTCCTTGATCAGTCAAATGAGCTGATAGAGAATAAAATAGTATAATAGGCGCCATACTTTTTTTTAACATAGGCACTAATCTATTATTATTATTATTTTTTTTTATTGTAGCTTAGAATTAATCCTAAATTACTATACTTTTATAGCCAGAGCAACAAAGGCCTTCAGGCTGAGGCACTAAGCTGCTGAGCTGAACGCACACATTAGTAAAAGGGACACAAAACACTTCATCAACTGAGCTGTTCGATAATCAGCATTCAAAAATCTCACCAACTCTTCAAAATCTTTCAAATTCATAGAATACATGACCACATGACCATGACGGAAACGGATACCGAAAATAAACTAATTGCATTACTCTGATAATGTGTAAGTGAGACGTCAACAGTTGACTCAATAGTGGAGGTTGTATAAAATAGATTGCCTTAGCTAAATTTCAACAAATAATAGTTAGTCACTTCTTCGGATTATTATAATCATGTGCTTGCGTACTATTATCGAAGTTTTATGTTTTGAAAGGCCCAACAGTTTTAAGACCACAAGAAAGAACCTTACACTTTAATAGTCTCTGTGTTAAGACCATTCCGAAGTTATCGGAACAGTGTATCGTTAAACTGATTATTGGCCCCACTGGTTTGTGTACGACAAAAAGGATTCATTAATTGGTTTTATCGGTAATGCTTAATTTTTTCTTTTCCTATGTATTTCTATCGACCAACAATTCCCGATTTAAGGAAAAAGAACCAATTCTGTTAAACTGTTGAAAGATAAGACGCATAAACGAAGTCTATATAGAATGAATATAAAATTTTTAAAACAAAACGCCTGTTTATTTCTATACTAATAAACTATAATTTGAAAGCGAATATTTGTAAATGAAAATGAATTTAAAAGGTCAGTTATTTTATGCCATAACAATCTTAAAGACTACTGGTTGGTAACTTACCTAATTAATTTATTAATGATTCTTAGTTACGATTGTATTATATTATTATGAAACAACATATTTCAATACATTCTCTACAAGTTCCATTCATATACGCACAGGTGGCTTATCGTCATCGTACCTCATCACTAGTTTGTTTATTGTCAGTAATCCTGTTCCCATTTGGACCTATGTTCATTTGAAACCAAGAAAATAATATACTTTTTCAATACTAAAAAGTTAGTAGGTTTGATCAAACTCATGTGTGTTGCACGTCATTTTTCACGTGCCAATTCCAGAATTTCGGGAACGAATGAAATATAAGTTTTATTCTCATACCACCACAAAAATTCAGCAATAAAGTAGCTTAAGTTTGTTAATTTATAATAGAAACATAAAACAATTTAATGAGTAAACAAGTTGCGTTTGGAGTTGTATTATTGTTACTTTTCCTCAGCGTTCCAAATGGTGTTTTGTATTAAAAGTTTGCGGCGTGAGGACGCACGTAATTCTAATAAGTTAGCTGGTACGCTATCGTTAATAAATGGCGTTTTGTCATAAAAGTAAATAAATTAATATATAACACGGTACTAATTCAGTTTAATAGAAAAAGCAAGTCAAGCACGAACGAACCTAAATAGCAAATTACATTAGGTGTGTGTCGCGCGGCGTTGTGCGTGGTGTTTCGCCGCAGAGAATAAAATTAAAATAAATTATGAATAAATAATAAATGAATAAAATTCAATTAGTTTAAAACAAAGAAATGTTTTAAAAGAGCGGAACGAATACAATTCATTAAATGAAAGTTGCTTAATTTATTTTTTTTTTTTAATTTTTCTCTCGTCTTGTTTCATATTCCGATATCCTGTCTACAGAGTGAGTGAGAGACCAACACAAAATGAAAAAGAATAATAATAAGAAGAGAGTACTAAGGATGCGTGCTTTTCTTATTCTGGAACAAAAATTTACGATTTGTTTACATTAAAGAATAATAAAAATAATACAGAAAAGGAGAAAAAACAAACTTCGTAATTAGCGCGAGCATTAAAAGTGGAAAGTGCATAAATGCGGAGCAATTAAACAGCCACGCAGCGAAGGCGAAGTAAGAACCAAAGAAATAAGTACGGCGGCGGCCATTTCTCGGTGTTGTGGTTGCTGTCGGTTCTTTTGTGCACGTGTGTGCGTGTGTGTGTGTGTGTCATGTTCATGTTCTCTTGGTTTCTAATTCTTTCACTACGAGTTAATTTTGCACAGCTATAAGTTAATTTCGTTTATGTTATTGCCGATTGGAAGGGATGTTCGGCAAATTCGTGCAGCAGGGCGGTTGTGAACAACCACCAACACGTAGACTTTGCTAAATTCAGCATTTAACTTCAATAACAACAAAACAGCCAATGCAACAACATAAAACCTGTGCCCAACAAAAAGGAGTTTCTCATGTCTTATGTATCGCTGATATAAAATAGAGGTGAGGTTTGCTTCTTATATTATTAACTAAATTTAATTTAATTAATTAACTTTACTACACTAACTTCTTACATAATTACTCCTTTTATAAATCTTGCCATTTATAAGTTTATTTAAATATCAAAATTACAAAATCGTTAATTACCCAGTGAAAACTTAGCAAATACCCTGGCCATCATTTAGTACACCCATTTCTGTTATTGCTTATTCACTTCCTTGGCTGGACATCATTCTTTAAATTATATCTTAATACCCGACGCGAATTCACTTCCGTGTTCGTTATAGTTTACAGGAAAGTCGAAATCTCGACTCCAGATTTGCTCCGAACCAGTTTCCAGCGTTGGTTCAAACACTTGTCCAGCTCTTCTATCACGTGGTGCGTTGTAGTCAAAGCGAACAGTGTTCAATGTAAACAACTTTGCGTTGTAGCTAAAGAAGAGGAGTTGCTCAATGCCTTTCTTAACTTCAAAAGATGTTAAAATTATGCCAAAGCCACGCCCAAAGTAGACAAATGTGCGCTTTCTGCAAGAGCCCAATTAGATTTCATTATTATTCTTCACGATTGCGGCACACAACTTCAATGAAGCTACACCACGGAAAGTTTTCCTCTTCATATGCCAAATCGATTTTAATGGTGCGGCTTTGTTTTGATTCGTACCGTTTTTGTTTTTGGTTCTTCTAAAATGCAACCCAGCCATGACCTATCGCACAAACAACTAGGGGCATGTTTTCAGCTAAACGTCCAATTAGCGTTGCATCAAATGCTGCACGAAAAAGTTGCATGCCAAACGTAATCGGGTCTTTGCAACAAACTAACAGCAAACTCAGCGCTTAAGGCTATGGAAATGCTGGGGCGTGTGTTGGATGAACTCTGATGCACTCGCCGACTCGAAAGCAGCGATGCTGGGCGACTTAAATAATAACCAACTTATGTTGCATGTGTGGCATATAGTATAAACGATACTACTATAGCGTTACGAACAACCGATCTTAACATCTTCATAAAAAAAACCTAAGCCAGAAAAAAACGGATTTAAAAAATTAAATTTAAAGCAGAAAATGAAAAAAAAAACTGCAAAAATGACATACAACAAACTGTGAATGAAATGAGTTAATCTCCGGCATGATGCCGTGCACATCTGAGACTGAATGGCAGCCCGCCAGTAAAGGCAAATGATGCAGCTTCGCATCAGCCGGTAAAGTCGGCAGAACCGGCAACGTCAGCATCGTGGTCGTCGTCATGAGTAGAGACTGCTGCAATTGTAATATCAACAATTTTTATTGTTGTTGTTGTTGTTGTTGTTTGTGTTTCTGTTGAGTTAGGTGGTGTGTTGAGATGAGTGGTTGGGATTCACTAGAATTTGTAATGAATCAGCGTATTCGACAATCAGACGAACTCTAACTCGAAGTTTTACTCATAACTTTTGCTACTCCGTTGTTTGTAAAAGTTATAGTTTTTTTTTTTGTTGAGTACTCCCCATTCCTTCTCGATTTCTCCACAAATAAAAATAGTAAAAAAAAAAAAAAAAAAAAACGCGCAGTTTTATGACTTTGTTTGTTTCATTTTGTAGAATTGACGTAATTGTCAGAGAAAGGCAGACAGACTAACAGAACCACCGACCAACTGACTGCCAGACAGACAGACCAACGAGCGAGCCAGGGCGATGTTACAACAGAAGAGCCCAAAGCGTAGTCAGACAAAGTATATTGTAGTGGAGCTAGAGAGCAGTCTGAAAGTCAGACACATAGCGAATGCAAGAGGAGTGCCTTTGTGTTGTTGTGTACGAGTATAACTCGCCATCATTGCAATCATCAACATCGTCATATTCAGCATAATATTCAAGCTCAAGAGCTTCATCATCGTGTTCGTATGCCAAACACCGCCTGCTGTTGCGAACACCCTGAGAATTGCGTCCCAAACCGATGCAAACCCCTGTCTTCAATGGAGTTACTACGAATTTGCATTTATGCTGAATTTTCAGTACTTTTCACGCTCGTCTTTTTTAATTTTTTATTTTTTTTTTGCTGCTCATATTTTTTAATAATTTGTTTCGGTATGATTTTCAGACACATTATCATGGTTCGTTGCACTTCTATCGCTCGCTCAACTGTTTAGTTTGCAGCAATGCAAAAATTTATGGCAAAAAAGAGCCAACTTTTTTATTTTATTTTTATTTGTTATTTTGTTAGTTATTCTAACCTTAAAAGTTTTGTGGTTTCGCCTTTTTATTTGTGTTCATTCGCTGCAGTTAAGAAATAATTAATGATCTGTTAAATATAACTTTGGAAATTTCAACATTCAGTGTCTGTCAGTTGCAGTTCAGTTGCAAGAAAAAAAATAATTACCATTTTTCATATACATAATTGGCGAGGTTTGACAACACTGGAAAATTGTCGCATAATTAATGAACTGCTTTCCCGATTAGCTAAAAGCCAAGCTAATAAAGCGCAAACTTGGATGAATGTAGTGCCACAACTGTCTGGCTTTTTCTCGTTAGTAGCGAGAGGAAAATGAGGTCTCAGCAAAATGCGCCCAAGAAATTATGTAAACCCCAAGCAAATTAATTTTGAATTACAAGCGAAGCCAGCATTTGCTGGAGGCAAATATAAAACGCTTCAAATGAAAACAAAGTTATTTGAATTTTACAGTACATTTTGCTACACAAAGTGCCCTGCTGTTTGGCGTGGCATAGTGGTTTGGTTTGCGTAAGTAATACATGGTCGAGGAAAAAAATATAGTGAAAATTATCTTGGATTGACAGTCACAAGACGACAGTTAATGTCTACTCAAGAGTGTTGTACGAGCGAAGAGCTGTTGAAGTATTGAGGATCGCCGGAGATTGCGCACAACGGTAGAAGCGAAAATTTTTCAGCTGAGTTGACCGTTGTCTGATACAGGCCTTCAGCAAGACTGTCCATCGATCCTGATATCGAGTCCATGCCGTACTCATGTTAGGCACCCATGAGTTATGGGCGTTCTAGGCATGTTATTCTTTCATCTGCCATAAAAACTGTCATAGACAAACGTCCGCCTAAGAGCTGTGTCCATTTTGCGTGTTTTCACTGTTGATGCACGGAAAAAAGGCAAAAACGCAAATAAATGTCAAAAATCAGTCATAATGAGCCTTCTACACGCAAACGTCAGCAAAATATAAAAAACGAAGGAAACCGCCAATAAACGCCAAGCGACGAACGACGAGTGACAACGTTGGGTGCTCAATTCAATTTGAATATGGCCAGCAAATATTTATCTAAGCGTGACATAAAAACGGCGCTAAGGAGCTCAACAAACAACAAAAACGAAGACAGAAATGTACCGAAAATGGTTTGGGTAAGAGAGTATAACCTTGTGCTCTTCGGCGGAATTTTAATGACGAGGGCATCTTGAAGATGTTCATGCAGAGAGCCTGTCAGCTAACCCACACTTGAAAATTTCAAGCTGCTTCACCGCTAAGAGTGTCCTTCACAGTGAAGTGCCTATGAAGGGACGCTTAACCCATGTTAGCCGAAAATAGGGAATCTAATGCTTATTTATGACACAGTTACAACCTGGCGGATGCATAAGAAGAAGCACAATGACGTTGACAATTGCAAAAAACATTGTAGAAAATGTCACCTGCAGTTAGAGCAACACCATCAACGAGAACATGCCAACAGAATACAACTGCGGAACGAACATTGAATCAAGAGAGCTACAAAAAAAGGTTACATTGCTTCGGGGTAAAACAAATTTTAACGCCGTCTCTCTATCAGCGCTGCTTGTTGACGTATCTTCCTGTCGTGTAAACTAGAAAAGGATACGCGCGTTGTTTGATGCTCCTTAAGTTGCCTCAGGTCAACGCAGAAAATCTGCAGAAAATCGTGTTGAAGAAGCAGAGCATCCAAAATGTGCCACAAGCGCGTAGAGCACCACGCCCTTTGACAACACATTATCTCCTTATCATCGTCGTAGCGCATTATGTGTTGCAAGTTGGCGCTGCGTTAGACACAAGCAATTTGCACATTTTAAAGGAGCTTTTTATGGATTTCTTTTGATAAGACATTCATGAGCACAAAGTGGGCACTGAGCTGACCAAAGCGGCATCGAGGATAAATTTTTGTATAAAATGGCAAAACAAACTGAAAGCCGAGACTCTGTTAGTTGAGGTCAAAGTGAGCGAAATGAACCAACAGAGGCAGACAAAGGTACAAAAAATGAAAAAAAAAACCTTAACTTGCCGCAGTTTACACTTCACAAACACTTCAGGCTATATATAGTCCGGTGATTTAGCGCACAACAATATTTCGTTATACATTTGACTTATATTTAGGGAACGCTTATTAATATTCATACTGAGCTTGACATTGAAGCATGTAGATTTGTATGGGATTTGTATTGTACAAACCAGTAAACTCAAGATTTTCATAATTTTAGGATTTTCAGAAACTTGATAAATTTCAGTCCAAATTTCAAATCGTTGGATTTAAAAACATTTTTTTTTTTTTTCTAGCAAATACTTAAATTTGAAACCTCATTTTTCTTCTTCCTTCATAGTTCACACCAAAGTCTCAGCTCTTCAGAATGTATTATTATGATATATACTTTATAGGGTCTCAGATAACTCCTTCACTGCGTTCAAACTTCATGAGAAATTTGTAATACTCGCACTATTTGCAGAATGTGAAGAATACTCGTATAATAATAACTTATGAAAAAGGCATAGTGTTTGGAGAAAGGCACTTGCAACGAACAAACAAAAGGAAAGAAAGCAGCAAAAAATGCTCATAAAGTTTTATTCGAAAAAGATTACAAAATCCCAGTGTGGTACGCCCACTTAATGTTGCCTGCTGTCTGCTCGACCAAAAACTACCCACTTTCGTTTTTCTGCGACTTCGTCTCAATTCCGAGTGGTACTTTTCGCCAAAATAAGCTTGAAAACAAGCGTTGGCATTTTATTAGACCCGATACGAGCTGCAAACAGGAAGTGGAATTTGTCACAAATAAAAGCGAAAAAAACACCGCAGAAAACCGCGCCAGCTTTACGACGAAAACATTAAAGTTTTGTTAAGTGGGGACGACGCAAATGGCGCTATGAAATTAGATAAAAAAACATTACCCGCACAATCAGAGAAGAAACCAATTCGTACGCATTTATTTTGGCTAACTCAAAAAAGCGCCAGACCAATCATAAAGGAGATGAAAAACAGAAAGTCATAAAAAGTTGAAAGCTCGATTTGCATAAAATACCCAACACCGGCGTCCGCGTCGGCGTCGGCATGGGTACGCCACAAACTACTACCACAACGCATCGACAAGGATGCGCTTAAGTGTACTGCATTCGGCTCACTTGCGGCAACGGCGGCATCGAATACAAAGTCTAAAAATAACAAACGCCAAAAATAAAACTAAAAAAAAAAGAAAAATAATCAAAAAAATAAAGTATCTATGAGCTCACTCAGTCGTCAGTCATCAAGCAAGCAATGGCAGCCGCGTTGGACTGCGCCCGTCGAATAAAGGGAAAAACAACCAAGTGAAAAAGCCACTGACCGCGTAAATTTCATATTCAAATATTCATGCCCCAGCATGGGTGGGGGGGATTAAAAGTCGAAAGATATGAGAGATTTACGCGTTCGTTTTGTTTGTGGATACGCTACTTGCAAGAAGTGTGCAAGGTTCTTTGAATAGATTAAGGTGTTCGCTGCAGCTGACTTCGCGTCTTTGATTGTTGTTTACTTTGACAGATGAATTGAGTTTTTTATTATTCAAACTATTGTAGAGCCACTTCAATTTGCATCTTACTTTTTAATGCTAACGAAAAAATAATTTGTTAGATTTTCCTATATACAGAAATCAGATCTAAGTGTTCCGTTGAGAAATGAAAAACCTTTTCCCAGCGCTAGGTCAATTGATAGATAGAAAGAAAGTGGCAATCTCAAATATTAATGCTGCTAAGTCAACATAAGATTTTTGAAGGAATAGCTAGCCGATCTTGGTTATCATACTGCCAGAAGAATACAGATAACCACGGGCACATCTTGTGCGTACTCGTATATCGGAATGTTTAGAAGATGGAACTCATACGTGCCTAACAGTCTTATACGCTAAATTTTATATATATACTAGATCCCGACCGCGACTTCACTCGCATTGTATGGACCAACGTTGAAAATTATCCCACGGCATGCTTTTATCGGAATAAAAATTGCATTAAAAATCGGTTGAGTAGTTTCGAAGATTACCTCTAACATCCAAACAAGCATTACCTCTTTATAATATTAGTACAGATATAGATGTATGTAAAATCGAAACGACTACGTAGCGCTTTGTACCCAACACTAAAAGCAATATTTCTTAATAATGAAAGATTGTACATATCTCTTACAATGCTAGTTATACCCTACTCGTTCAACTTAGACCCGAAACATGATATAAGCCCAAAGCAGGCATATCTAATATTTTTTTCTTGTAGCATAAATCCCATGGTAACATACTTCGTTGCACATTCGACATCATCACACGATTTTAGGACACAAATCAAATATTGTAGTTTTCATAAGCTTTTTGGACTACGGATTGCTCGTCTAACAAATGAAATGCACTTTTGCCATATTCTAAGTGTGTGTGTGTGTGTCTGTGTGTGTGGTTATGTTCAAATACTTTAAGCACATATGTACACAACTACATTTATTTGTATGAAAACGTGAAAACCCAACGTGGCTCAAGTGGTATATGACGACGACGACGACGCCGAGACCGACCCCAACGACTCCCCATGCATTGTGGTTGGTTTTGTTATCGTGGAGCTAAGTAGAAACTCATTGTGGCGGCTGCAGACGCTGTTGTTGTCGTTGTCGTTGTCGTTGCTCTCGGTCGCTAGTGGTATCGAAAAGCGTAACGAACGTTGCCAAAACGCGGAAAAAGTCTCAAAGGCGCACTCAGATAAGCCATGAGACTTGACATGTTCTCTGCTTGTGTATCTGCGTATCCGTTACATAAAGTGCACACTTGAGAAGGGAACTTCAAAAATTTCGAATATTATTTTTAGTAGATTTTCGTTACAAAACATGCGCATTGACATGTGCTTAGCTGGCGCAGACGCTTAACAAAAGCTTTGCGTTCAGCCACGACGTCATCAGTCTTACAGAAACAATAATGAAAACAATTATGGATGAAATTGGGTTAAACAAATTGTATTTTTTTGCCTTTGAGTAGGTCACCTATCAGTTTTCCATAGTAAGCAAATTTCCTGTTTTTTGTCGACTGCTCTTCCAGTCGGTCAGCAGCACAACGGATGCGATGCGAATAGGTGTAATGATGCCTGCAACGATGTTGACGATGACTACGCCCACAAGTCACACACCAAAACCAAAAGCCAAAAAAAAATAGGTGACACACCCACACACACGTGCGAGCGCGAGTGGCTGGCTGTCGCTAAAGTTTTTGTGTTGGCAACGTTACGTTGTGTCATATATGCTCGTCGTAACGACCAATGAGCAAATCATGCAACACAGCATAACACAGCAGATTGTGCAATGTAATAATGAATATTTTGTTCGTTTGAAGTGGTTTGGTTTTTATTTTATTTATTTTTTTATTCCTTTTTTTTCCGTTATTCTGATACATCATCACGCTTCACTTGCTGCAGTCGCACCCGCACAGCATATCAAATAAGCACGTGAGCAAGTAAAGCAAGTTATGGGTGCGTGCTTTGGTGTTGCAAGTGTTGCACAAAGCATGTGTATTTGTGCAGAAACCTAATTTTGCTCATACTCTCTCTATCTGCTAACACGCCAACACTGGCACATTTATTATATTGGCACGATCTCCGGAATGACTGATATGGTGTCCAAGTGCGCAGTTTCAGTGTGCATTTGTTGTTGTTGTTTTCTAGATTATTTCTCTTTACAACTGCACAGCATTCAATGTCGCACTTCAATGCGAAATAAATTGTTTTCATTATTTTTATAAATTTAATTGACTTGCAATGATCAACGTTCCTTTTTTTCTTTGTTATGGTGAGTCGTACTTAATTCAATGCATTTTATTGTATAGACATTTTTGTACTACTACAACATGCAGCAATTAACCCTTGGCCACAAATGTGGCAATCATTTATTTAGGAGTTATTCAAATCATTGAATGTCGAAGTGTGGAGCTTGCGTTTTTGTTTCATCGCTTTAATCCGCAAAATAATAATAAAGAAATAATAGCTTCATCCGCAAAAATTTTAGTTTTGGAATACTCCCGCGTAGTGGCTTGACTGTCTATTGCCCAATGTGACGTAGTCTGTCTACGTGATACAACTTGGTGTGGTATATATATATATATATAGTGATCAAAAAATCTGGTAATTCAAGCAGAATATCTAGCAACAAAGTCGTTGTTGGTAGCCTCGTCCAGCCTTTCTGCTCAACTCTCTGTATTCATCGTCGAAATGCTCTGCATCACATTTATATCACTTATGTATTATATTTTAACGACGTATTGTGTGGCGCATTAATTCGTATTCTGCGTATTTATTTGTCGATAAACGATTGAGTATAAGTATACCGACAAAGTAAAGTGACTCAAACTTCCTACAGTAAAACTTCCCTATATCGAATTCTGACGGAACCAAAAAACTTACTTCGTTATATTGAAAATTCGCTATACTCGAAAAGTCTGTGTACTTGAAGTCAGTTCGTTGTATAGAAGTTCGTTATAGGGAAGTTGAACTGTAGTTGAATTTAGGCGTAGGAGAAGCGTGGCAACTTTATCTGCGTCTCTGTCTTTCTGCATGTGGCAATCATATCATGCTCCTCATAAAATATTATGCGCCTCATAGAATTGATTTCATAAAATTATATACGACAGCACTTGAATATGTATAACGGTATTTCATGCCTAAGTACACAAATGTGAAAGTTGGTTTAAATGAAGATTCTCAAAAAAACTTTTATGTTTCAAAAGTTTTCACTTAAGATGTATCTCAGAAATGTTGCCGAGTGGAAAATAAATCTCGTTGAGTTTTGCACACTTGAAGAAAAATAATTAAAGTTTATTATATGCGACTATATTATATACGTACATACTTCTTATATTGCGTGTTGCACAGATACATACACTCATCAGACACACACGCACGCACCTACATGAAACTACTCATACCCCGCCAGTATCAACGAGCAATGTATCTGTATCTCAGAGTAGCACGCAGAAGGAGCAGCAACGAGGCTTTCATTGTGACTGTAATTTAACTGATTATGAGATTGTTGACTTTCTTGTTCTTGTTCAAAAGCGTTTTACTTTTTCTTTCTTTCGTCTCTTTTCTTTTGTTACTACGTTCTGTTGCGTTGCGTTGATTTTCTATTTATTTCTTTTCCGACTGTCTTGTGACGGCGTCGGCGACGTTGAATGTGGCTTCTTGTACTGCGGTTATTCCCTTTTTTTTGTTCTTTCATGCTGTTCATGGTCAATGGCCGCATAAGGCATTACACTTTGTTATGATATAATCTTCTACTTTAGACATTAAGTTGCTGTTGGTTGTGGTGGTGGTGTTAGTTATGGTGATATCGTAGTTCTAATGCATATACTTGCCACTGTTGTTGCAACATCAATGCCAGCGGTTGACGTCTTCCTGCGTAAGCTCAGTATTTCCTCAAGTTGCGTCGCCAACAGCACTGAACTTAAATCATCAACAACTTGCGGCTGAAGTCGTGAATGCATTTTTTGTTTTTGTTTTTTCCATTCCTTCTTCCTCAACAGACTGACAGGCAGACAAACCAAGACAGTCGCAGCATCCCTCTTCTTTCTATGCTTGTGACAGCTGGCAACAACTAAATTAAAAAACGCCAAGAACTAAAAGCACACACCACACACAAAGCATAACGTAGCAGCAAAAGTGAATGCCTGCAAACTTAAAATTACAATTTAGTTGCATTTTCATCTCATCATCTTCATCATCAGCTTCAGCGCTTGTAAATTAGCGAACGCACAAAATGTATCTTCAAGATTAATGTAAGCAATTTTGCTTAAAAGTGGCAAAGTGGTGCATAGTACTATTGTAATACAGCTGAGTTCATGAAAGTGGGGAAGGGGAAGAAGTACATTTCAGCGCTGTGATAATTAAGCCTTGAAGTTGGGCAGCGCGCCCCTCTTACATAACACTTAACAAGTGACCTGAATTTAAGATGCTGGCGCTGAACACTCAGCTGCTGCCTAATTTTCCAAGGTACTGCTCAAAATTAGTAGTGCGCCTTTACTGCAGTGCAGGTGTAATCTTTCTTTGCCTCTTAGGGTTCAGAATGTTCACGGATATGTTTTTGAACTTCTTACTATAAAGTTCAGGGTCTCTGAAGTTTGTGTAGTGCTGGAAGCCTTTCACCACCTGCCAATGTAGGTTTTAAACATATTTTTACAGTATAAAGTGGAAGACAATAGTTGGAGTTAGTGCAGGTTTTGTCATGCCTAAAACTCGCCAACATTCTATAGCTCATACCTCGATCCGGTTGGGTAAAACGCCTCAGAATAGTCAAGCAGCGAACGGTTCTTCAGGCGGAGTTGCACGATGCTTTGAAACCCAGCCCAACATATAATACAGTTTTCGGTGAGCTCTTATAATTAATTCTGTAAATAAAACGAAAGTTAAAATCTGGGCGATTTCCAGAAGACTACCACCACAATTCGGTGGTAAAGCTCAGTCAGTCACATCTTTCTAACAGATTTACTTTACTAATTTTTTATAAACGATTACTATTTATCAAATGCACATGATGGTCTTTGGTATAAAATCTCATGACGTTATTCGTGACTTCGTGTGGGAGTAGACTGAAGTTTTTGCTCTATTTTCACTCGCCTTCGTATCTCACTTTTTTTGTGGGGTGATTAATGACTGCAAAGTGACAGAGTTATTTAATTTACTGCACATCTCAAACTGTCAGCCAAATGTGGAGCAATGTTCGTGCTCAAATTCATTGGTGAGAAAGAGCTAGCAGATGAGAGAGATGAGATAAAGCGAGACATAGTGATAAAATGCAAGAAAAGCGATTTTACTGTCAGGATTTTTATATAATTTTCCAAGCTTAAAAACATTTTTCATGCGCTTTTCAAACACTTAAAATTTCCTTTTTGTTCTGCATACTCGTACCATGTGCAACAATTAATGACAGCAAACCCCATATGACTGACTACTCAGCAGAAGCATACGCATACTCTCGTTGCAAGTAGCTGCAACATTCGCTTGGCGCTCTTACGTCATGCTTTCATTAAAATGTCAGCATTTTATGAGCTAATGAACTGTGAAGTAGTTTCAACCGCATCTCTGCATGCGATATTAAACGCTTACGACTGTAAGTGTTGGTAAGAGACCGTTGAACGCGCCCTGAAATTATCAATTGTGCCCTTTGTCGTTTGGAGTACGAGTTGCCATTATACGAGTCTCGTTAGTAGTCCCACAGTTGCTTTTATCGTACCTATGTCAGCTTTCTGTGTTGTGCCAGTTATCTGCATCCTGGGCACCTCAACCGCAGCGCAATGCTTCGTCCGGCCTGTACTTACTGCATTTCCGCACAATTTCATTGTCTAAATGTGGCAGCAACTACAATAACTGTCACATGGCAATACACGCGCACAGCGTATACAGAGAACGCTTGTAATTCAACTCTGGAGTGGCTCATTTTAGTCTATTTTAACGCATTTTAGCATAGTTGGCTGACAGTCAAGTGAGCGCAACTTATGCTGACATTTATTGTATCTCTATTAACAGCTCGTTTAGTGTAGTTTTCGGTTTTGTTTTCCCGCTTTTTATTATGTGAAATGTAAAGCGAAAACTCTAAATACAATTTTTATGAAAGCGAAATATATGAAGTAAACCATTGCACCTCTCATTGCACATAGCTACATAGCTGCTCGTGCGCAAAACTCGGAATTAAGCAGTGCGTTACTCATTCGCTTAGTTAACTCTGAATTAGATTTAATAGCTTTTCAGCAACGACTACTGACCCATATTGGGCGTACTTTTGAATACCTTCTGTGTGTGCGTGTTGTCTTTATGTGAAAAGTGTTTTAGAAACAGTGCAAGCTAGAAGCACACGTCAAACAGGGATATGGCAAAAAAAAATTATTTCGACGATCGTAATAAAATTGATTTCTCCTTGATCATCTTGCTAAGATAACCCGCAAGACTTAAGTTAGGCTGGAAACTAAAAAGGAAGGTACAACATTTTTTACACGTACCGCTCTATTTCTAGTAATATTTGTATCTACTATACAACAGAAAAAAAAGTGTTTCAATTATATAGAAACAATAAGTGTGTGACTACAAGCTTCTGCTGTGAGACGCGCGTATTTTTTCTGCCCACGGTGAGGTTTGAACCGCAGGTAAATTGGAAAATTGAATTTTTCCCGCCCTCATGGGAATTGTACCTCGACCCATGGTATTACACTTGCACTAGGCTAGCGAGTCGTTGTACACATTCAGCCCAGCAAATGCCGTCGTGCGCGAGCCGATGACGATGTTTGATTGTTTCCTTGCGTGATGAGGTTTTATTATTGTATTTGAGCGTTTCAATGTTTGATTTTATGCGAGCGTTACGCTTGTAAAATTTTACCCTACTGAAACCAAGATATTTCACATCAAAAATATAACTCTGCTATTCCATTTTTTAATATATTTTCAAAATTTACAAACTAATATACTTTGCAAATAGTTCTGAATCTTGGAAAGTCGTCCTAAAATATTCAACAATATCTTCTCAATCGCATTAATAATGTCCGTCCTCTTTCTCTATCGCTTCAATTTTCATTTCTCAATAGTTCACATTAGCACTGTGTGTGTTTTCGCTTTGCTACAAGCCAGACTAAAAGTGAACTTTCAAAAGTTAACCACATAAAAAGCTTCGATTTATTTTAAATTACGTTTACATTGCAATTTCCACGTAATCATTTTTTATGTGCTTCCATTTTTTTGCAGTGCTCTTCATTCACAATGTTGCCAACAGGCGTTGCCATGTGCGGTACACGTATCCTTGCGGCAAGTTGAGGTGAGTAAAAGCGAAACTCTAATGGAAAGAGAACAAAAAAATTGAATGGCAATGTATATTATTTTCAGTTAAGCGGCTTTTGCGCTTAAACACTTAAGAACAAAAAAATGGCTCAAGTTCCCAAGAGGCGTTGACACGCAACACTTTTAAAATGCAATTTTTTTGCATTATAATCTCTTCTTCCTCGTATACTTTGTGGTGAACAAATCACTTTGATTTGTAACAAACGAAAACAAAAGAATGTGTCAAAGGTTGTACTCAGATTTGCCACTTTAAATATGCAAAGCCACTTTTTGGCTGCACAAATCCAATCATTCATGATTTTTTTTTTTTAACATGATACTGTTTGCATATTTTAGTTCGTTCATCTGCAAAAGACTTTCAGAATCAGACAAAAAGTTTCGCTTTAAAATTTGTTTATTTACGCAATTTCTTGATATGCGCCAAATGCGAACGTTGACTCGCCTCGTTTTCGCGCTGTTTAGAGAAACGTTCCCATTGTCTATACAAACAACCAGAAACCGTTGGCTGCTACATTTTTTATCTTTTCAAATAAACGAAATTCTAGATGCCTGATTTCTTCCGGTTATATTTGCGAATTAAACGTGCACTCTAATTTGCACAAATCACACAACGATTTGTTTAACTGTGCGCGCATTAGTGATTGTTATCTGAATTTGCTAATTAGCACAAATTTGAGACGTGTGCCGAATGGCAAGAAAAAAAAACATAACAAAACCGATAAATAAACGAGACATAAATGAGATAATATCAGTGCCAACAACAACAATAAAAATATTTCCACCGTCTCCATATATAGCTATACATAATACAGCTGCGGTAGAATAAATAGCACGAAAAATTCCAATTTTTTCAAGTACAGTGCACGCGCGATAACATGAACAAATTAAAACCAATAGTATTCACGTTTGCAAGTTCACGTTTTCAAATAACAAAATTCAGTGAAAAAAGACGTTTTATTTATAAATTTATTTATATTTATCAGCGAACAAAAGACAAAAGGAGTTAATGAAAAAATGGTTTTGTGAATGAATTAATGGTATTGTTTTTTTTTTTTTTTTTAATTTAAGTGTATATGTATGCCATATTGTATGTGTATATTATACCATATTATATTTATTCACCTTTTAGAATGTTCACCTTACAAAATAAAATCTGTTCACAGTAAGCGGTGTTCACGGTTTCGCGCGTGTACTGTGTTTTACTACTACTATTTACTATCCAATAATTTAGTCGGCTGGGAACTCTTATTAGAAAAATGAATTTTGACTCCATTGAAAATACGCAATATTGCCAATGCCGTCTAAAAAGCACAAAGATGGTTCGAAGGTCAATAGGTGCATGTTATGCAATTGGTCACGACACCGTTAAGTATGGTACACAAAAATTACATGACACATAACCGACTTAAATTTTCTTGAATACTGTTGCATTTAGAAGAAATTGGGTTTTATTTCCATAGTCCTTTGATGCTAATATTTTGGTCATTGCTGTACTTGTACATCACTTTACAGCTATAAATGCATATAAACATTCTACGCGTACAACTAGCCACGAGTTGACCGACGGCGTTGAATGCGCATTGATCAATATGCATGAACTGTCAACACTTTTGTCATAATTGAAGTGCCTACGAATGAATCGCTTGAGATTGGGTTTACAACAGTGGCACGAGATAGCCCCGCTACCATGCCGTTGTTGTTGCATTAGTTATTGTTGTCGTTGGAAATTAGAATTACAGCATAGATGACACTTTAGTTAACTGCTAATGATAGATGCGTGTGCGCAAACACACACACACGCATTTCCGAGCAGCTGTTTATTTATGCAAATGTGGTATTTTCCAATTTGAAGATGCCGTTGAAACAGGAGCTGTTTCCGCTTTGCAATTAATACCCCTTAATTTTTGCTTCATAATGTATGAGTGCGAAGTTCATTGGGCGAAATTCTTTGCTGGGTTTTTACGGCGAAGATCAAAGAAAAAAATGCCTCTAAAAGTAGTGTGGTATTAGGGCGCTAAAATATTTTGTTTATAATCGTAAATAAGTGAATATGAGTCAGTACAATGTCAATTGTATAAACCAAACGCGAAACTTGGCAAATTCATTTGCACACGCGACGACGTTTATGCAAAGCCCCGAGCCAAAGTGAGCTTCTGCCATTAGTCAGAGTGGGCGCTGCCTGCTTGCCTACACAGCAAATCAATGCAAATATTGGTACACCATTTTTGTTGTTTGTTTGTTGGCTGTTTGTCGCCATAATTAAGCAAAACTTGACTAGATTTGCGTCTAATACGAACTGCAATGGCAGCTGTACAACAACAAGCCAAAATCAAAGCGAATTGGTTTGAATTGAAAAACGAATTGAATTGAATTGAAAGCCTGTAAAAGCGACACAGGCCGAAGTTGGCAAATATTGCAGTTTATGGAAAGCCCATTAAATTAGTTCGTCTGCGAATGTGTTTGCACTCGCATTAAAAGTGGCAACCGCTAATCAAAGGCATTGCGCATACGTCGTGGTGTTTGCGCAAAGTCAACCAACGATACGAAACGCAGTCATTAAATGACAATCAAACTAAATTAAATTGGCTTCATGATGACTCTGTGAACTGAACAACTTTATTTCAACTGCAAGTGTAAGTTGGTTAGAAAATATCATAGAATTGTACGATCTTCACTTAGGCAACAGTACGATATGATACGGTTTCTTATAACCCAATGACGCAGACTTGGAAGAACAATAGGGTAAGCATATAGGAGTACATTTATTTATTTATATCGTGATTATCGAGCTCCTGACATCGCCCAACCTATTTTATAATACTTTTTCAATTCCTATATTCTACACTATCAGTCCGAGTAAGAAGTTACTAGGCTTATGCCAGATATTTATTATTACAATTTATTAAAAAGTTTTACATCTTCGATTTCCAATAAAATACATATACAAAATTTGATATAATTTGAGCTGACTCCAACTAGTTTACCTCCGGGTAAAGTCGAAGAAAACAAAATAACGTTGAATTGTACGCAGTCCAACAACACTCACATTAAAATTCAATTTACTACGCGGTCTTGTGGTAAATCAGGTTTTATGCAAACCAAGTGCAGCACAAAATTGGTTTTACTACCGATTTCATTACGGTTATCGTCCACATTGCAACTCACTGCGATTGTTAGTGGCACTCGAAAGCCACTCAGAGCTTGTTTCAACAACGGTGCAGAGGCAGTCTGCAAAATCAGCTCAGACAAAATGGAAAAACACTACACAATTTAGGCTTTTGTAAAGAGCTCGAACACCGGCTAAAAGATAAAAACCATTTTCAATTCTCTAGCGACACGGGCATAAATTAATGAAAGGTATAACTCAAATAATTCGTAATAAATGGAATCGAAATAAAACCGAAAAGTAAAAATTAGCAACTACTCGTAATTTGCTTGATAAGTGAAAAATCATTAAAATTAGGCTAAAACATGACGTAGTCTTTCATTAATTACACTTATTAGTGGGCGACTAACCACAGAGCGTAAATTGAATATATTTTTTCTATTACATACACACACTGATATCTACACAAACAAACATAAAATGGTCAGTCAATCGATAATAAATGACAAATGGTAGCGGAAGACGTATACGATAAGGTCTATGGAATGAGCTCATAATTAATTCGTTGCAAGCTTATACTTTAACCGCAACACCCGTAACATAAAAGCGAGCGAAAATGCTTTTCATTAGCCATACCATAAGGCGTGAAATACAATACAAGGGCAGACGGATCATTGAATTTTTGAGTTTCGGTTCACTGCCTGATAGGCAGACATGTTATGAAAAAACAACTCAAAAGTATTTACAATAATTAACATTACAATATGTCTTAGTAAGTGGGAAGGAACAAATTGGGGATATGAATAAAACGATCTGGTAGAGAAGTTGACAGGAGGCGATCTTCTCAGCCGGCACCGCATCCTATCGCCTCCTGTTGTGCGTCGCTTTACAAGGCGCCTGGCTAGACCAAAGCTTAGTACATTAATGTTTCAATTTCTTCGCAGGTGTTTCCGATATGATATATTTATATATCTATTTATCTCTCGATCTATTTTCTATATTATATATATATAAAATCGTTTGCGCATTTGTTAGAAAGGCGTGTTCTACTCACCCATAAGGGTAATCGAGCTAAAATTCTTACCTTGAGTGCGGTTCGAACCCTTTTGGGTTTTTTTTTATTTGGACCGTGTAAATAGCGGCTTATTTCGATTATTCAGATTAACGTATTATATATGGTACGTACACAGCGTAGTTACAGGTTTCTCATTCAAATTTTATAGATTTTCTGAATTGTTTCAAAGCAAAGGCTGTTTTGTGATTCTCAAGTCCGGCTTGAAATTATTCAGCAAGTCGGTATGTCCTTTTACGAGAGAGGCAAGGCAGTCCACATAGTAGCACAATAAGCCTTTATCGGCTTAAGTAGCGATGAATGCACAGTGCTGCAGCCCTCGTTGAACTTATAAATGTCATTGACATAAAAAAATTCTCTTTCCTATACAATACATTTGTACATGGTATAAACTATTTCATTTGCGGCTTTCTCTTGCGTCAAACGCGCTTAATTGGCTCCTAATTGACTTAATTTATAAAACTAATTGATTTTTTTGACTCTTTTCACCTACTTACTTAATTAAACCAATTGAAAATCTTGTTCGTCGAATAGTTTTCAATTTCCAAATTGAATATTTATATTTGGCAAGCTAAAGCCGCACATTGTGGTTTCAAGCCACAGAAAGCATTTAACCCACATTCAGTGGCACCTCAGCATTTTGTTTCTTTTTTTTCTCTGCATTTTCAATAGTTGCTTTTGTCGCTTTTCCTTTAAGGGCTAACATACATACTTCTTATTTCTCTCTTGTACCGAACCTCAGAGTGAGGCCACCACAACTTCATTATGCAAATGGAGAATCGCTTAACTAGTTAGTCAGTCAGAGTGGTTCGAACGCAAAGCAGCGTGAGTGAGCGGAGAAGAGCACTGCTGTCCATTGCAACCAGTTAGCTAGACAGACAAAACACACACTATGCCAACCATTAGCTGCAGTAGCTTTCTAATGTGTGTCTGTTTGTGTGCAGACTGCTTATGTCAGCGTATTGACATTTTGGGACTTCAGGAAATTGGTATAATAAAAAAGAAAATTTCCATGCAACAAATGCAATGACAAAATTGGTAGCAAATACCGCGCCGCACGCACCCTCTTGCTCGCTGCCTTACTCTGCTTGTCTCGTACGCACAGTACGAGTGCCTCAAATGGATCTTGGGCTTGTGCACTGTGGTGAATTAGTTCATTAGAAGCATTATCGTTGAGCTCGCCTAAACAGTTTGCAAATGGTTGAGCCAGCAAGAGCATTAAACGTCAAAATGTTAAATGCATTGCAGACTCAACTTAACTCGGCCACTGAACTGCTGCGTAAAATGGTTGGTGCGGCAAGCGTGCAAGTGTATCAAGTGACCATGTGCCACATGTTGTGAACCTCAGAGGCAAAGTGTAAACGATACATTTGTGTTTGCTTGCTCGCTTGACGTTATGTTGTCTACTACACGAGTTCCTCTTCTATGACATGTGTGGCTCTACAAAATTCTGCCATTGAAAGAGGCCACCAATATTCGAACAATTGTGGGCGCCTCTGTTTTCATTGTTGTTTCGAAACCATACAAGAGACTATTTGTCGTCGCACTCTTAGCTTTTGTTGCATGCCTTCGCACATGACATAAACTGGTGACATAATTAAAACAACAACTACAACAACAAACAAATTAAGTTTTATTTGTGCACGCGCGTGGTACGCGTTGACGCTTTGCAACATTTTTCTCTTCTTGTTGTTGTTTTTGTCATTCTATTTTTCAAGAATGTTTGCCACATTATATTTATGCATGGTGAGTTTGTTGGCATGGCGGAAGTGAAGACTGACGTAAAGATAATTAAAACAGAATAATTGAAACAATTTATTTATAAGTTACAATATAGTTTGATTTTACGTTGCAATGTCTGTTTGCGTTGAAAGCTTTTCTTTTAATAACAGCAAATCAAAGAAAAGAAAAGGACACCAAGGTCATACAAGATTATGAAAAATTACAGCCAAGTGCGAGTTGACCTCGCGTGGAGAGTGAGCCGTACGTTGAATATGTCACCATGGTTTTTTCACTAAATTTTTTTGAGTGACTTCAATGAGTGACGACTACAAATTTTACACTTTTTGTATTTGTATTTACCACTTTATTTTCAGACCACAGACTTCTTGTAGGTTTTCCCGAAATCTATAAGTAAAGAACTACTTTCTGTATTTTAAAATTATTAAATAAAACATTTTTAGACCCTTACAACAAGCCCGCCCATTTGATATAACACAACTTAGTCAGTCCAGTAGATTCGTAGCAAATCGGTTGTAAAAGTGGAACAGACAGACATGCGAGTGATCCCATAATGGTTCCGTTTTCACTCAAACGTACGGAACCCTAAAACATTTGACCATTCGCTCGCTGTAATTATTTTGGTCACCGACACCAAAGACGTTACCCTTTGCACACGACATGACCACAGACGCTCTTTAGCACATGTCATGACTATATATATACGAAGTGAGTAGTTTGCCACCATTGAAGGGGTGGTCCAGTAATTTTTAAAGTATGTTTATTTCCTATATAAAAAATATATAATTGACATTCAGAAGCAAATGACTAAGACAATATTCAAAAATTATTTTATTTGCAGTTTTTTGTGATGAAACTAAAAGCAAAAACAAAAACGCGACGCAATCGAAATGGTAATTATTTTTTTCTTAATTCACATTCCATTCTTCTTTACATAACATTTGCATTTATGTAGTTCTATAAAGTGTCCCTTCCTTTTTACCATAAGCGGCAGCGCTTCTCGGGGTTCATTTTCGACTTTTCATTGCATTGAAACGCTTTCGCAAAAGGCTCAAAATTGGCCCAATTTTTGTGCACGCGCACGTCATGCATACCGTGGCTAATATCGGTGTCATAGACATCTGACGAATGCGCTATCATCGTAATATTTGCACAGAGAAATTGCACCGAGTTCAAGAAGAACAACTGTGCCTGGCTGAAATCGGCAGACAACGAAGTTGCAATTGCAAGCTCCTCAGCGGCTGCTTGATTAGCAGCGTTAATAGCTACATCATTGAAGTAAGTATCGTAGGCTAAGCGAAGGCCAGATACATCTGCGATAGTCTCCGACAGCAAGTCGCTTTCGCTCTGTACATAGCACTCGATGAACTCGCGAAAGTGTTGCGCAATACCGAGCCCAGTCTCATTGTAGTTTCCATATGCGTCGTACACAATGTGGAATAGATCAAAGGCGTGAACAATCTCATGCGCGATGATAAAGCCCAGCAGCGAGTACTGATACAGCGGATCGAGAGCAGCGTCGTAGAACGGCGGCTGCAGATAGCCATGGGGTAGCAGAATAGCGTTATCGAAAATTTTGACCGGCGACGAGGAGCGCGCGGTCACTGCGCCCATTTCGTAGAAATGCAAATGCGCGGGCACCGCTTCATTGCGCAGCTTCAATTGTTCGCGTCTTGTTTTAAACTTGAGCAATTGCAGTGTGTTCGTGTAGAAGTTGCTTGCATTCATTGTGATGCCACTGTAGAAATCGGAAACGTAAGCTTCTGTTAGTTGCTCTGGTATGTTGCCTATTTTCAGGCGCATTGTATTCAGCTCCTCGAGCAGATAAACCTGCTCGTAAGCGCTCAGGTTCAAATGATTCGACGACATTAGGAGGCGCCCGAAATTGCTGCGCAGACGTTGGTAAATCGATTCGAGCGCAGCGTCCGTCAACTGTCGTTGAGCCTTGTAGTAGTGCTGCTCGTAGAGTAGATTCATAGCTAACGGCATGTTACCTCTTAGTTGTGTGATGCACGCCAGCGAAATATTCCGGCCACTTGGTAGGTCTTCGTTCAGGCTGTACATGAGCTTAAGCATTATGTAGTAGGCGATTGTCTCATTGCTTGTAGTACACAGCAGGTGATTTAGCGCGTCAAAGTACTCCGCCCGGAGCTCAATCGTTTGCACCAACTCATGCAAGCACACAGGACGGGACAGCACCAACTCCAGATAACGCAACCAATCAATTTGTGGCAGCTGCAAAGTCAACTGCTGCACCGTCAACTCTTCGAAGCTCTCACGGTAATTGCGCGCCGCTTGCGCAGTTTCATTGTTGTCATTGTTGCGAACAATCGGATGACTTACTTGCGTCAAATTACTCAACAACTTTTCGAATTGTACAATTGCCGCGCTTAAATTCCTGCTCTGTACTCGACTCATGCCGAACTTCTCGAAAATCTCGAGTATCGTTGGCTCGTGCAGCAGTGCATTCTCCGTTGGCTGGTGCTGTTCCAAGGCAATCAAATAATGGCTGCCGTTCGTCAGACGCACGTTGACGTGCTGCGTTATGAAGGCGCCATTCAAACCGTACTTCCGTAACGTGGCCACTGTACCCAGCCAATCGAAGTTGCTGGCATTTTGCCATGGCGCACTCCAATTGCTGCGCAGTACAGGCCACTCCATATGTAATTCTGGTTGCAATGCGCGTAGAAAATGATTCAATGCCGGTTGCTGCAGTTCGCGACATGCATTGTAAAACTGGGATAGCTTAGTGTAGATGCCAACGTCAGTAGTCTTATCCTGTTGTTGCAAAGCTGCCAACAGCTGTTTGTTGACCTTGTAGTCCATATAGCCCGGCATGTCGACATAGTCCGTCAATGGTACATAATTCGCGCTCCAATTGCCACATGCAAACGCATAGAAATCCTCACACGGATCCGCGCTCGTATTGAAATTCAAACGCAATCGTGTCTCATAAATCTCATTGATGCCGCGTCTCGTTGTTGCAGCTGTGCAGCTCATGCAGGCGAGCGTGAGCAGAAAACTGGAAGACTTTTTGTCCATAACAATTGAGTTACTCGTAGATTTCGCCACTTGCAACAGCTCAGCTTGAAGAGTGTGAGGCAAATGAACGCCAATGCAGCAAGCAACGCAGTTGAGTTCAGCTGGACTCTGATGAAAGTGTGTCTAATCACTTTTCGTTTCCATTCATCTTCTTCTCAAGTCGTTGTACTCCAATTTCATTTCTGTACAAGAGCTCAGCGCTGCGAGATAAGCTCGTACAACTTTTATCTTCGCGCTGCGCAATTGAAACTTTTTAAGCTCGCGTGTTCAGCACACAAGCTTAGTTGCAATAGTAGTTGCAACAGGATGATGTCAATAACAACAAGAAAATGCACTGAGTCGGGGCTCAACTTAATTAAATCCTGCAAAGCAATTTCACTGCTATCATTTTGAAAGTTGTTAATGACATTAAGAGCATTGCAGCGAGCAGGCATAAAAGCGGCTCTCAACTAACTCGGCCTGAGTGAAACTTGTTAATCCAATCAATGTCAGAAACTTTCGTAAAGACAACGAACAGCCAACGAAGATTGCCGTCAGCGAGGCGCACACTCAAATTGAATTTATTGAAATGCTTATTGAATGAGTGGCACACTCAAAAGGCACTGCTTGAAGTGAAGTATGAGTGAGGTCTTTTGATTAGGTAATTTCTGTTCTGGCGCGCTCGCTCCCTCTGCTACCACTAATAGATGCCTACGCCTTTGATTCAATTTATTTGGCAGAATATGTTCAAATTGATAAAAGGTTTGTAGTCACTTTCTGTGAATTCTTCCGTTCAAAAGCGATAAGAAGTGTTAGTAATACTCAGACATGGTCACCGTACTATTTTTGTTGTGGCTGTAAAGACAGAAAATGTTCTGTGAACTGCAATCAGCTTATAAATTAAAATTGGATTCAATTTCTATTTCATTCAGCTCGAGACAAACTTCACCAATTGATTGAAAAACGGAGTCGATGTCAATGCCAAGGTTTTTTACTTGGCCGGCGCTAATATTACATTGCACTGTAGTTGTGCCAAATGGTACGGCAAATATGAGAGCGCCTTTTTATATTTCTAGAATAAAAAAAACTGGAGTCTCGACACAAAAAAAATATAAAAAAATCTGAAACTAGTAACGCGGTTTGAAATCATTTAACCTTTCGTGCTTAAACCACTCCACCGATTTTGATATGTAAAAAAATACCAATTGAAGGGTATTCTTCGCAAAAAAATTTTTTTACTAAAATCGGGCCATTGGAAACGGTGTTAAAAATAACCGTTTTACAACAATAATAACAACACACAGCTGTTGATGCTGTGAGCACAGTAGAATGGGAGAATAAAGAGTTTTGTTTGACTCTCTCATCTGTTCTATCGGTTTCGTGAAACCGTGTTATTGTTGTTGTTAAAATTTCGTTTCATACACAACGTGGGCAAGATCAATTTTGCGCTCTCTTTGCTAACAATAATATATTAGTGCTGGGTTGCTCATGAGTGAGTGAACAAAAAATAATTGCTCCCTATACTGAGCAAAGGTACATGATCCTTACCAATTTTTTTTGCTATTTTTTACCATACAAAGAACGTTATTAAAGGGGAGTTTTTTAAACTTAAAAAAAATTATTTTTCTAGAATGCCGTCGATAGTGTCGGCCGCGGATTTCCCTTGTTCTATTATATTTTGCGAGTGGTTGACCCTGCCGCTAAACCACTGTGCAAAAAAGGTGTCTCCAAAATATAAGCGACTATTACAAGTCAAACTTAAAGTTGAAGCTGCAATTTGTTCTATATATTTTATATTATGTATATTGTTGTACACTAACAATGACTAAATCGACTTTGTTTATATTAAATTGCACATTCCAACGTTTGTTATTTCACTTCCACTAAGTATAAATATAAATATAAATAGCAGCTCTCGTACAATCACCGTCGAGCTGTAGATAAACGCCTTATCGTTATCAATACAATGTCAAAAATACCTTTTATATAACATCAGCATCGACTTTACGCTGTGTTATGTTTCACTTCATCATTGCTCACTCTCTAAAATAGCGCTGCACGCTTTGTCTTTAGTGTGATGCACGAATGCCCGCCTCCCCACGAGAGAAGTGTGCAATTTTCATTAACAACTTTTATGCATGTTTAGCACCTTTGCTACCGGAGACTTGTCGGTGTTGTTGCTGTATTTTCTAGTGTGACTACTTGCAGCATTAATCGAACGCGCTTCAGCATTTTACGGACGCTTCGCCCACTGCTACTGCCGTCGATGTTGATGTTGTTGGTGTCACGTTTAACGTTAACCCATTTTCAACTTACTCTTACTCTGGTGTTAATCTGCTGCTACTAGGGTGCTGCAACTACTTTCCTTGCCAGTCTTCCATCATTAGCATGCATGTGCTATAATGACTAAAGTGGTTATTAAGCTTTTTCTATTACAAATTTGCTTACAAACAAGCAGTTCGTGTGTGCTTCAATAGAACTACGAGTACAGTGATGAGTCGTGTATAGTAACGCTTGCCAAGAAAAACTATTTCGAATTTTCATTTATATTATGTTGTCGTCGTCGTCGTCGTTCTATCGATTTTTCGAAACTTCAATTTAACCTTACGACAAATTGGTTTTCTTACATTTCAATTCCCATTTGAAATTCCTTTTATTGCCAGTTGCCAACCGAAAATATTTCAAACTAAGGCGATGGCCAGCGGCAAGGCACAAAAAATAAAATAAAATAAAAAATAAACGAGGAAAAAATTGAAAGAAAAATGGCGAATGAAAGCACGAAAAACTGAGTGCCACGAACATTTGCACGGCTCAGTGTGCAGCTTACCACCAAGTACGGCCGGCAATGGCAGCCATGCCGTTTTGTCGTTTACAACAAATAAAGATTTGAAAGGAAGCAGAGAAAAAATGGGAATAAAAATGTAAGAAGTAGGAAAAAAGATTGACGGACTAATTAAATAACTTTTGCCACTCTGTATGCGCACACAAAAGCAGACGAAAGTTGAGTGCAGCACAGAACACACAAATTCGGCTCAATGCAATTATCAAGCGTGATGGCTTAATAAATGCACCATTGTAAGCGCTGCACCAGTTGCCTCAAACAAGTTAAAATCGAATTTAAACAACAAATAAATTTTTATGTCGCAACGAGAATAATTATGAAGCGTTATTGACTAATTCTTCTTTTTCCCCCGTACTGTGACAATGGATATGTAGCACATTAAATGGCGTAATATGTGTAAGTAAACATTAAAAAATAATTAAGGGTAAAATTGAAATGTGTATGCAATTTGACTAACGATAAACTGTCAAGGGATGTGCAAAATGCGCTGTGATGCAATTTGTCAGTGACATGGAAAATATTTCGATAAAATTGATATACAAATATTTGCGCTATTAAATGCAGAGCATATTTAAAGTTAACATACAATTTAAAAATAAAAACAATTATTTATTTATTTATTTATTTATTTATTTATTTTTTTTTTTTTTGTTACGCCCCAGAGTCCTTTGACGCCAAGTTCGATCGATAACATTTGCACTGCACAGTGTGTCTAGTTGCAGGTATTTTGCACTTGATGCGCAACGTTGGAAGTGTATGTGCTGTACGTGTGAGTGAACCGGCGTCGTCTATCCGCACAGGAATGCCACAATGACTCGGCATTAATCTGACTAACGTACTATATAGCAGTTAAGTATCATAGTCAGCAATGAAGGCAATGGCGACGTTGACTTCGTTTACTTTCATTCGCGTTTGTTGCTCTTGTTTCTTGAGTTAATGAAATTGACATTTAAAATGCTGGACGTGTCAACATTCAAAGCCAAACAGACACACAGAGGCAAACGTCATCCTTTGATACCGGTCAACATTAATTAAACTTCAATTTAGTAGCTGAAAAAATGGTATTTGTATTCAATATCAAATTCAAAAGATTGCAGCTACTCTGAAGGAATCATTCACTAAAACACTTCATTCTACTCTAAGCTAATGCTTTGCAACAAAGCCAGTTGGCTCTGTTTGTTGCAGTATGTACTCGTGTGCTTAACTTAGTTACACTAGGACACTAGCCAAAGGACATGACAGCACATTTTATATGCTTTTTCGTTCAATTTTACTGAAATACTGAAGAAAGAAAAAAACATTCAACTAACAGACGAAGTTCGTGCGGCTGGTGTATCTGTGCATATCCTCGTATGTATTCACGATTGAAACTTTGCATGGAGCTAGTAAACATTTACCTGCAATTGTGAGAGCTAGTCATGCGAATAAAGGACGGTAATTTCAATCAAAGTTTTTGCCAACTAAGTTATGTGAAATGTACAGCCTTTAAAACCAAGGCTGTGTATAGGTTCGGTCTGAAAATATTTCGGAGTCAGCGTCTACACATTTGTTGTCGCGTAAATGAAATCATAGCAACCGAAGAAGATCAACTACAAATTTGACAACGGACTTTTAAAATATTTAAGTGAAGTGTGTTCAAATCGCAACCTTAGTACTCGATTTAGTTGCGTAAGGCAGGATGAGCCTCATACAAAATTGAAAAGGTTTGCAGCCGCTATATACAGCTTTAGGAAGACAAGTAGTTTTGTCAAACTTTTTACCCAGACAATTGCGTCTTATAAATATAATAATAATAAATATATAATAAATAATAATAATAATAATAATAAATATATAATAAATAATAATAATAATAAATATATAATAAATAATAATAATAATAATAAATTCGAATTCTTATAAATATTTTACTAAAAAGTGTTCTCGTACTCATATTTTCATGCAAAAACATGAATCAATAAAGATGTAAAAATAAATAAATAAATATATAAGAAATGAAAATCGTAAATGCCAAACAGCTGCGAGTGAGCGTTGCAACATGGAAAACCATGTTTATTAATTTGATTAAATGTGACGGAACGCAAACAAATGAATCAGCGAGCAAAACAGGCATAACCCATATTTTTCGACACGCACGCAACGCACACTGCAAACAAAAGTTTTGTGTGCTCAGCTATTGAAGCGGTCGTATATTGATGTGGGTATCAGGATGTGCGCAGTAGTATGCAAACGGAAGTAAACGCAGAGCGAGGACATGCAGCAAGGATGAGAAATCGAGTGCGAGTGCGACTGCGCGTGCGATTTTTATGTCGAACGGCAGTCGGTCGAGTGGTTGCTTTGTGTCGCTGCTTTCATATATGAAGAAGAATGCTCTCTTCTTGGAAGCTTAGCTTCGCTTTGCTGCTTACTTGCATGGTTGCTTGGTTGTTTATTCATGCAAAAAAGTGTCAATATGCAGATGCGTACATCCTGCACATACAAACTTATAATATAAGAATACGACTCATATGTGCGTACGTGAGCGCTTGTGCGACAATGTGCGACTGAGCTGTGACGTCTCTTTTTGGGCTAACAGCCTGACATGTGCGCCTACAAATATGCACTGAGCAAACGAGACGCCGCAGTACGGAGCGGAGTACGACGAGTACATTAAAAATACAGAAATCTTCGAGTATAAAGCATCGCAAGGGACTTGATTCATGTCTCAACTGGCTGTGTAACGCCCACAGTTGTGTCAGTAAGAAGTAACTAATTTAAAAATGTAAATATTTTCGTTAGTGTTTATTAAATTTTTAATGTCTTTTGCCGTTCCCAGTGGTGCTGTTATGGAGCACTCAAAGTAGAATAAAAAAGGATAAAAACAAGAACGAGCGAACCATTTTCAGCAAAAGTTTTCAATATGTATAACATTAAATAAAAAGTACACATTAGCGTACACTTCGAGCGTATGAATACGCTAGGATTTGCAGTCAATGTGGTTGGTAATGTGTATGGTTGGGTGTGATGCTTCCTTCCTCTTTTCTTCTTCTTTCTTTTTTCTCTGGCTTATGTGGGTGTATTATGTTGCTTACTTCTCAGCTGCAGTTGCGCGTTCGAGTCCTTGAGTGCTGAAAAAGTGCACGAAAATTACAGCGGAAGTACGCGTCATGCGGTAGAACACGTTATAAGGTAACGTGCAAAGTTGCAAGAGCAGAGCCAACAGACAGCCGAACGGGCGGCTGCAGTGGCTGTGGCAACCGCAATATCAATGCAGAATCGCTGCCTGCTGCTTGCCACCACTGTACTAGCAACGAGTGAGCTGAGGCGTAATGATTGCTTTTTACGCTGCTACGGGTGCGTTAATGCCGACGCGACGTGCCGCAGCGACAGACTCTGCTGCAGCAGACGCTGAAGCATGCCATATAAACGGATTCATAATGTTGATGATGGCGTAGCCTGGAGATTTGAAAGGCACCACCCTTAAGAAGGTTGGATGACGATGTGACAATATTTTTTAAATGGGTTTCAATTCAATTCAGGCCTGATTGCATGCTGCTGCAGCGCAATGAACATGAAAAGTTAAAGTTTAATTAAGCGCAGCATACGAAAGCTCAACAATGTGTGAATGGAATGACAGGCGTCCGAACGGGCGGCAGCGCGAGTGTGACGTACCGTGACAGTTTAATGCGTTGTGTTCGCTGGCGAATGTCGTGCGGCTCTACATGTGTGTATTGATTCCTTTTTGCACTAAGCTTTTTTCCAAGTGTAATGTTTTCATTGTGTGGTCGCTGTGTATGTGTTGTGTGGGTGTGTGTGTGTGTTAGCGACCGAGTTAGATCAACAATGACCACATTTGACAAATACAGAACAGCAACAATGCGAAAAAGGATACTTGCTGTTTGCTTGCATTTCCATACAATGTCAGTCGCACCCAGTCAGGGCATTCGGGCGGTGCCAGACAAACAGTTCATGCATACAGAAGGACACAGCGACCTCATGTATAGAGGTGTGTCTGTGTGTGTGTGTGTGTGTGTGTGTGGACACCACAAAACATTCAAGCAACATGTACAGCATCAGGCCTGACAATGCCAATGACAAACAGTGTGCCGCCCTCGCGCTTCAAAGACCTAAGGCCACGTTGCAAAGTGATGCACACTCACGCTTGAATAACATCCTGCGATTTTTCTAACCTTCCTCTGTTCTTTTTTTTTTGGGCTTTGTACTTTGCATAAATGTTTGATTTATATTACAACACCGATAAAATGCATTAAAAATAAATTGCTTTAAGTACACAGTTATTATTAGAGGCGAACTTCACTCAGTGACAGCAAATTTAGTTGCGTTTATTTGCTGCTTGGTGTGCTTTAAATTTAAAAATCAATACCCTTACTGTTTTCACGACTACGGGATTTTTTCCGTTTCTCGTTTCAGGCGTAATTTGCACGTTCTATGCTGAATGCGGTGATTTTTTGCAACGTTTCAATTTGTGGCAAATACCTCGCAGCAAAGAAATCAAGGAAAATATTTTATTAGCGGTGTTGTAGCCATTTTGTATTTCGCAAGAGGCGAAGTGTGCAATTGAGCCGTTAGTTTAATCATATTTCGGCGTCGTAAATTGTGTGTGCGGCGAGGGAAGCATCCTGCGCAGTTTGAATTTCGCCAGAGGCGAAGTGTGCGGGATGCGCTGTTAGCTCGGCCAATTTCACAACGGCGAAAATTGTATGTGCGGTGTTGTAGCCATTTTGTATTTCGCAAGAGGCGAAGTGTGCAATTGAGCCGTTAGTTTAATCATATTTCGGCGTCGTAAATTGTGTGTGCGGCGAGGGAAGCATCCTGCGCAGTTTGAATTTCGCAAGAGGCGAAGTGTGCGGGATGCGCTGTTAGCTCGGCCAATTTCACAACGGCGAAAATTGTATGTGCGGTGTTGTAGCCATTTTGTATTTCGCAAGAGGCGAAGTGTGCAATTGAGCCGTTAGTTTAATCATATTTCGGCGTCGTAAATTGTGTGTGCGGCGAGGGAAGCATCCTGCGCAGTTTGAATTTCGCCAGAGGCGAAGTGTGCCGGGATGCGCTGTTAGCTCGGCCAATTTCACAACGGCGAAAATTGTATGTGCGGTGTTGTAGCCATTTTGTATTTCGCAAGAGGCGAAGTGTGCAATTGAGCCGTTAGTTTAATCATATTTCGGCGTCGTAAATTGTGTGTGCGGCGAGGGAAGCATCCTGCGCAGTTTGTATTTCGTCAAGAGGCGAAGTTTGCGAGAATGCGTCGTTAGCTTAACGAATTTCACAACGGCGGAAATTGTGTGTGTGGTGTCAGAAGTATTTGAATTTCCCAAAAGGCGAAGTGTGCGGGAATGCGCTGTTAGCTCGGCCAATTTCACAACGGCGAAAATTGTATGTGCGGTGTTGTAGCCATTTTGTATTTCGCAAGAGGCGAAGTGTGCAATTGAGCCGTTAGTTTAATCATATTTCGGCGTCGTAAATTGTGTGTGCGGCGAGGGAAGCATCCTGCGCAGTTTGAGTTTCGTAAGAGGCTAAGTTTGCGAGGATGCTCTGTTAGCTCGGCCAATTTCACAACGGCGAAAATTTTGTGAGCGGTGTTGTAGCCAGTTTGTATTTCGCAAGAGGCGAAGTGTGCAATTGAGCCGTTAGTTTAATCATATTTCGGAGTCGTAAATTGTGCGTGCGGTGAGGGAAGCATCCTGCGCAGTTTGAATTTCGCCAGAGGCGAAGTGTGCCGGGATGCGCTGTTAGCTCGGCCAATTTCACAACGGCGAAAATTGTATATGCGGTGTTGTAGCCATTTTGTATTTCGCAAGAGGCGAAGTGTGCAATTGAGCCGTTAGTTTAATCATATTTCGGCGTCGTAAATTGTGTGTGCGGCGAGGGAAGCATCCTGCGCAGTTTGAATTTCGCCAGAGGCGAAGTGTGCGGGATGCGCTGTTAGCTCGGCCAATTTCACAACGGCGAAAATTGTATGTGCGGTGTTGTAGCCATTTTGTATTTCGCAAGAGGCGAAGTGTGCAATTGAGCCGTTAGTTTAATCATATTTCGGCGTCGTAAATTGTGTGTGCGGCGAGGGAAGCATCCTGCGCAGTTTGAATTTCGCCAGAGGCGAAGTGTGCCGGGATGCGCTGTTAGCTCGGCCAATTTCACAACGGCGAAAATTGTATGTGCGGTGTTGTAGCCATTTTGTATTTCGCAAGAGGCGAAGTGTGCAATTGAGCCGTTAGTTTAATCATATTTCGGCGTCGTAAATTGTGTGTGCGGCGAGGGAAGCATCCTGCGCAGTTTGTAGTTTCGTCAAGAGGCGAAGTTTGCGAGAATGCGTCGTTAGCTTAACGAATTTCACAACGGCGGAAATTGTGTGTGTGGTGTCAGAAGCATTTGAATTTCCCAAAAGGCGAAGTGTGCGGGAATGCGCTGTTAGCTCGGCCAATTTCACAACGGCGAAAATTGTATGTGCGGTGTTGTAGCCATTTTGTATTTCGCAAGAGGCGAAGTGTGCAATTGAGCTGTTAGTTTAATCATATTTCGGCGTCGTATATTGTGTGTGCGGCGAGGGAAGCATCCTGCGCAGTTTGAGTTTCGTAAGAGGCTAAGTTTGCGAGGATGCTCTGTTAGCTCGGCCAATTTCACAACGGCGAAAATTTTGTGAGCGGTGTTGTAGCCAGTTTGTATTTCGCAATAGGCGAAGTGTGCAATTGAGCCGTTAGTTTAATCATATTTCGGCGTCGTAAATTGTGCGTGCGGTGAGGGAAGCATCCTGCGCAGTTTGAATTTCGCCAGAGGCGAAGTGTGCCGAAATGCGCTGTTAGCTCGGCCAATTTCACAACGGCGAAAATTGTATGTGCGGTGTTGTAGCCATTTTGTATTTCGCAAGAGGCGAAGTGTGCAATTGAGCCGTTAGTTTAATCATATTTCGGAGTCGTAAATTGTGTGTGCGGCGAGGGAAGCATCCTGCGCAGTTTGAATTTCGCCAGAGGCGAAGTGTGCCGGGATGCGCTGTTAGCTCGGCCAATTTCACAACGGCGAAAATTGTATGTGCGGTGTTGTAGCCATTTTGTATTTCGCAAGAGGCGAAGTGTGCAATTGAGCCGTTAGTTTAATCATATTTCGGAGTCGTAAATTGTGCGTGCGGTGAGGGAAGCATCCTGCGCAGTTTGAATTTCGCCAGAGGCGAAGTGTGCGATTGAGCCGGATTAGCTGTTTAGTCAGATTTCGGAAGTGTGCGAAAATTGTGCGTGTGGTCGAGGGAAGCATCCTGCGCAGTTTGAATTTCGCCAGAGGCGAAGTGTGCGGGATGCGCTGTTAGCTCGGCCAATTTCACAACGGCGAAAATTGTATGTGCGGTGTTGTAGCCATTTTGTATTTCGCAAGAGGCGAAGTGTGCAATTGAGCCGTTAGTTTAATCATATTTCGGCGTCGTAAATTGTGTGTGCGGCGAGGGAAGCATCCTGCGCAGTTTGAATTTCGCAAGAGGCGAAGTTTGCGAGAATGCGCTGTTAGCTCGGCCAATTTCACAACGGCGAAAATTGTGTGTGCGGTGTTGTAGCCAGTTTGTATTTCGCAAGAGGCGAAGTGTGCGGGAATTGCGCTCGTTAGCTTAATCATATTTCACAACGGCGAAAATTGTGTGTGCGGTGTGGGAAGCCATTTTGTATTTCGCAAGAGGCGAAGTGTGCAATTGAGCCGTTAGTTTAATCATATTTCGCCGTCGTAAATTGTGTGTGCGGCGAGGGAAGCATCCTGCGCAGTTTGTATTTCGCAAGAGGCGAAGTGTGCGAGAATGCGCTGTTAGTTTCGCAAGTGTTCAGGCATGTGCGAAGTTTGAATTTCCCAAGGCGAAGTGTGCGGGATGCGCTGTTAGCTCGGCCAATTTCACAACGGCGAAAATTGTATGTGCGGTGTTTAGCATTTTGTATTTCGCAAGAGGCGAAGTGTGCAATTGAGCTGTTAGTTTAATCATATTTCGGGTCGTAAATTGTGTGTGCGGCGAGGGAAGCATCCTGCGCAGTTTGAGTTTCGTAAGAGGCTAAGTTTGCGAGGATGCTCTGTTAGCTCGGCCAATTTCACAACGGCGAAAATTTTGTGAGCGGTGTTGTAGCCAGTTTGTATTTCGCAAGAGGCGAAGTGTGCAATTGAGCCGTTAGTTTAATCATATTTCGGCGTCGTAAATTGTGTGTGCGGCGAGGGAAGCATCCTGCGCAGTTTGAATTTCGCCAGAGGCGAAGTGTGCGGGATGCGCTGTTAGCTCGGCCAATTTCACAACGGCGAAAATTGTATGTGCGGTGTTGTAGCCATTTTGTATTTCGCAAGAGGCGAAGTGTGCAATTGAGCCGTTAGTTTAATCATATTTCGGCGTCGTAAATTGTGTGTGCGGCGAGGGAAGCATCCTGCGCAGTTTGAATTTCGCCAGAGGCGAAGTGTGCGGGATGCGCTGTTAGCTCGGCCAATTTCACAACGGCGAAAATTGTATGTGCGGTGTTGTAGCCATTTTGTATTTCGCAAGAGGCGAAGTGTGCAATTGAGCCGTTAGTTTAATCATATTTCGGCGTCGTAAATTGTGTGTGCGGCGAGGGAAGCATCCTGCGCAGTTTGAATTTCGTCAAGAGGCGAAGTTTGCGAGAATGCGTCGTTAGCTTAGCGCAATTTCACAACGGCGAAAATTGTGTGTGCGGTGTTGTAGCCATTTTGTATTTCGCAAGAGGCGAAGTGTGCAATTGAGCCGTTAGTTTAATCATATTTCGGCGTCGTAAATTGTGTGTGCGGCGAGGGAAGCATCCTGCGCAGTTTGAATTTCGCCAGAGGCGAAGTGTGCGGGAATGCGCTGTTAGCTCGGCCAATTTCACAACGGCGAAAATTGTATGTGCGGTGTTGTAGCCATTTTGTATTTCGCAAGAGGCGAAGTGTGCAATTGAGCCGTTAGTTTAATCATATTTCGGCGTCGTAAATTGTGTGTGCGGCGAGGGAAGCATCCTGTTGTCGCAAGGCGAAGTTTGCGAATTTGTCTGAATTTCGCAAGAGGCGAAGTGTGCAATTGAGCCGTTAGTTTAATCATATTTCGGCGTCGTAAATTGTGTGTGCGGCGAGGGAAGCATCCTGCGCAGTTTGAATTTCGCAAGAGGCGAAGTGTGCCGAGATGCGCTGTTAGCTCGGCCAATTTCACAACGGCGAAAATTTTGTGTGCGGTGTTGTAGCCATTTTGTATTTCGCAAGAGGCGAAGTGTGCAATTGAGCCGTTAGTTTAATCATATTTCGGCGTCGTAAATTGTGTGTGCGGCGAGGGAAGCATCCTGCGCAGTTTGAATTTCGCCAGAGGCGAAGTGTGCGGGATGCGCTGTTAGCTCGGCCAATTTCACAACGGCGAAAATTGTATGTGCGGTGTTGTAGCCATTTTGTATTTCGCAAGAGGCGAAGTGTGCAATTGAGCCGTTAGTTTAATCATATTTCGGCGTCGTAAATTGTGTGTGCGGCGAGGGAAGCATCCTGCGCAGTTTGAATTTCGTAAGAGGCGAAGTTTGCGGAATGCGTGTTAGCTCGGCAATTTCGCAAGGCGAAGTGTGCTGGCCGCATTTGCGCAAGAGGCGAAGTGTGCAATTGAGCCGTTAGTTTAATCATATTTCGGCGTCGTAAATTGTGTGTGCGGCGAGGGAAGCATCCTGCGCAGTTTGAATTTCGCCAGAGGCGAAGTGTGCGGGAATGCGCTGTTAGCTCGGCCAATTTCACAACGGCGAAAATTGTATGTGCGGTGTTGTAGCCATTTTGTATTTCGCAAGAGGCGAAGTGTGCAATTGAGCCGTTAGTTTAATCATATTTCGGCGTCGTAAATTGTGTGTGCGGCGAGGGAAGCATCCTGCGCAGTTTGAATTTCGCCAGAGGCGAAGTGTGCCGGGATGCGCTGTTAGCTCGGCCAATTTCACAACGGCGAAAATTGTATGTGCGGTGTTGTAGCCATTTTGTATTTCGCAAGAGGCGAAGTGTGCAATTGAGCCGTTAGTTTAATCATATTTCGGCGTCGTAAATTGTGTGTGCGGCGAGGGAAGCATCCTGCGCAGTTTGAATTTCGCAAGAGGCGAAGTTTGCGAGGATGCTCTGTTAGCTCGGCCAATTTCACAACGGCGAAAATTTTGTGTGCGGTGTTGTAGCCAGTTTGTATTTCGCAAGAGGCGAAGTGTGCAATTGAGCCGTTAGTTTAATCATATTTCGGCGTCGTAAATTGTGTGTGCGGCGAGGGAAGCATCCTGCGCAGTTTGAATTTCGCCAGAGGCGAAGTGTGCGGGAATGCGCTGTTAGCTCGGCCAATTTCACAACGGCGAAAATTGTATGTGCGGTGTTGTAGCCATTTTGTATTTCGCAAGAGGCGAAGTGTGCAATTGAGCCGTTAGTTTAATCATATTTCGGCGTCGTAAATTGTGTGTGCGGCGAGGGAAGCATCCTGCGCAGTTTGAGTTTCGTAAGAGGCGAAGTTTGCGAGAATGCGTCGTTAGCTTAACGAATTTCACAACGGCGGAAATTGTGTGTGTGGTGTCGGAAGCATTTGTATTTCGCAAGAGGCGAAGTGTGCGGGAATGCGCTGTTAGCTCGGCCAATTTCACAACGGCGAAAATTGTATGTGCGGTGTTGTAGCCATTTTGTATTTCGCAAGAGGCGAAGTGTGCAATTGAGCCGTTAGTTTAATCATATTTCGGCGTCGTAAATTGTGTGTGCGGCGAGGGAAGCATCCTGCGCAGTTTGAATTTCGCCAAAGGCGAAGTGTGCGAATGCGCGTGTTAACTCGGCGCGAATGTGTGCTGAGCGAATTTCACACGGCGAAATTGTATGTGCGGTGTTGTAGCATTTGTATTTCGCAAGAGGCGAAGTGTGCAATTGAGCTGTTAGTTTAATCATATTTCGGCGTCGTAAATTGTGTGTGCGGCGAGGGAAGCATCCTGCGCAGTTTGTATTTCGCAAGAGGCGAAGTGTGCGAGATTGCGCCGTTAGCTTAATCATATTTCACAACGGCGTAAATTGTGTGTGCGGCGTGGGAAGCATCCTGCGCAGTTTGAATTTCGCAAGAGGCGAAGTGTGCGGGAATGCGCTGTTAGCTCGGCCAATTTCACAACGGCGAAAATTGTATGTGCGGTGTTGTAGCCATTTTGTATTTCGCAAGAGGCGAAGTGTGCAATTGAGCCGTTAGTTTAATCATATTTCGGCGTCGTAAATTGTGTGTGCGGCGAGGGAAGCATCCTGCGCAGTTTGAATTTCGCAAGAGGCGAAGTTTGCGAGAATGCGTCGTTAGCTTAACGAATTTCACAACGGCGGAAATTGTGTGTGCGGTGTGGAAGCATTTGTATTTCGCAAGAGGCGAAGTGTGCGGAATGCGCTGTTAGCTCGAATTTCACAACGGCGAAAATTGTTGATGTGCGGTGTTGTAGCCATTTTGTATTTCGCAAGAGGCGAAGTGTGCAATTGAGCCGTTAGTTTAATCATATTTCGGCGTCGTAAATTGTGTGTGCGGCGAGGGAAGCATCCTGCGCAGTTTGAATTTCGCCAGAGGCGAAGTGTGCGGGAATGCGCTGTTAGCTCGGCCAATTTCACAACGGCGAAAATTGTATGTGCGGTGTTGTAGCCATTTTGTATTTCGCAAGAGGCGAAGTGTGCAATTGAGCCGTTAGTTTAATCATATTTCGGCGTCGTAAATTGTGTGTGCGGCGAGGGAAACATCCTGCGCAGTTTGAATGCCTCGTTAGCTTAACGAATTTCACAACGGCGGAAATTGTGTGTGTGGTGTCGAAGCATTTGATTTCGCAAAGGCGAAGTGTGCGGGAATGCGCTGTTAGCTCGGCCAATTTCACAACGGCGAAAATTGTATGTGCGGTGTTGTAGCCAGTTTGTATTTCGCAAGAGGCGAAGTGTGCAATTGAGCCGTTAGTTTAATCATATTTCGGCGTCGTAAATTGTGCGTGCGGTGAGGGAAGCATCCTGCGCAGTTTGAATTTCGCCAGAGGCGAAGTGTGCCGGAATGCGCTGTTAGCTCGGCCAATTTCACAACGGCGAAAATTGTATGTGCGGTGTTGTAGCCATTTTGTATTTCGCAAGAGGCGAAGTGTGCAATTGAGCCGTTAGTTTAATCATATTTCGGCGTCGTAAATTGTGTGTGCGGCGAGGGAAGCATCCTGCGCAGTTTGAATTTCGCAAGAGGCGAAGTGTGCGGGATGCGCTGTTAGCTCGGCCAATTTCACAACGGCGAAAATTGTTGTGCGGTGTTGTAGCCAGTTTGTATTTCGCAAGAGGCGAAGTGTGCAATTGAGCCGTTAGTTTAATCATATTTCGGCGTCGTAAATTGTGTGTGCGGCGAGGGAAGCATCCTGCGCAGTTTGAATTTCGCCAGAGGCGAAGTGTGCGGGATGCGCTGTTAGCTCGGCCAATTTCACAACGGCGAAAATTGTATGTGCGGTGTTGTAGCCATTTTGTATTTCGCAAGAGGCGAAGTGTGCAATTGAGCCGTTAGTTTAATCATATTTCGGCGTCGTAAATTGTGTGTGCGGCGAGGGAAGCATCCTGCGCAGTTTGAATTTCGCAAGTGGCGAAGTGTTAGCGGAATTTGTGTGCGAAGTGTGCCGATGCGCTGTTAGTCGGCCAATTTCACAACGGCGAAAATTGTATGTGCGGTGTTGTAGCCATTTTGTATTTCGCAAGAGGCGAAGTGTGCAATTGAGCCGTTAGTTTAATCATATTTCGGCGTCGTAAATTGTGTGTGCGGCGAGGGAAGCATCCTGCGCAGTTTGAATTTCGCAAGAGGCGAAGTTTGCGGGAATGCGCTGTTAGCTCGGCCAATTTCACAACGGCGAAAATTGTATGTGCGGTGTTGTAGCCATTTTGTATTTCGCAAGAGGCGAAGTGTGCAATTGAGCCGTTAGTTTAATCATATTTCGGCGTCGTAAATTGTGTGTGCGGCGAGGGAAGCATCCTGCGCAGTTTGAATTTCGCCAAGAGGCGAAGTGTGCGGGAATGCGCTGTTAGCTCGGCCAATTTCACAACGGCGAAAATTGTATGTGCGGTGTTGTAGCCATTTTGTATTTCGCAAGAGGCGAAGTGTGCAATTGAGCCGTTAGTTTAATCATATTTCGGCGTCGTAAATTGTGTGTGCGGCGAGGGCATCGCGCGTTGAGCTAGCCAGTTGCGCGTGTTAGCTTGGCGAATTTCGCGAGGGAAGCATCGCTGCGTCGAAGTTTGAATTTCGCAAGAGGCGAAGTGTGCGGGAATGCGCTGTTAGCTCGGCCAATTTCACAACGGCGAAAATTGTATGTGCGGTGTTGTAGCCATTTTGTATTTCGCAAGAGGCGAAGTGTGCAATTGAGCCGTTAGTTTAATCATATTTCGGCGTCGTAAATTGTGTGTGCGGCGAGGGAAGCATCCTGCGCAGTTTGAATTTCGCAAGAGGCGAAGTTTGCGGGAATGCGCTGTTAGCTCGGCCAATTTCACAACGGCGAAAATTGTGTGTGCGGTGTTGTAGCCAGTTTGTATTTCGCAAGAGGCGAAGTGTGCAATTGAGCCGTTAGTTTAATCATATTTCGGCGTCGTAAATTGTGTGTGCGGCGAGGGAAGCATCCTGCGCAGTTTGAATTTCGCCAGAGGCGAAGTGTGCGGGAATGCGCTGTTAGCTCGGCCAATTTCACAACGGCGAAAATTGTATGTGCGGTGTTGTAGCCATTTTGTATTTCGCAAGAGGCGAAGTGTGCAATTGAGCCGTTAGTTTAATCATATTTCGGCGTCGTAAATTGTGTGTGCGGCGAGGGAAGCATCCTGCGCAGTTTGAATTTCGCCAGAGGCGAAGTGTGCGGGATGCGCTGTTAGCTCGGCCAATTTCACAACGGCGAAAATTGTATGTGCGGTGTTGTAGCCATTTTGTATTTCGCAAGAGGCGAAGTGTGCAATTGAGCCGTTAGTTTAATCATATTTCGGCGTCGTAAATTGTGTGTGCGGCGAGGGAAGCATCCTGCGCAGTTTGAATTTCGCAAGAGGCGAAGTGTGCGGGATGCGCTGTTAGCTCGGCCAATTTCACAACGGCGAAAATTGTATGTGCGGTGTTGTAGCCATTTTGTATTTCGCAAGAGGCGAAGTGTGCAATTGAGCCGTTAGTTTAATCATATTTCGGCGTCGTAAATTGTGTGTGCGGCGAGGGAAGCATCCTGCGCAGTTTGAATTTCGCAAGAGGCGAAGTGCGAGTGAGCTGTTAGCTTAAGCATATTTCGGCGTCGTAAATTGTGTGTGCGGCGAGGGAAGCATCCTGCGCAGTTTGATTTCGCAAGAGGCGAAGTGTGCGGAATGCGCTGTTAGCTCGGCCAATTTCACAACGGCGAAAATTGTGTGTGCGGTGTTGTAGCCATTTTGTATTTCGCAAGAGGCGAAGTGTGCAATTGAGCCGTTAGTTTAATCATATTTCGGCGTCGTAAATTGTGTGTGCGGGGTCTGCGCAGTTTGAATTTCGCCAAAGGCGAAGTGTGCCGGAATGCGCTGTTAGCTCGGCCAATTTCACAACGGCGAAAATTGTATGTGCGGTGTTGTAGCCATTTTGTATTTCGCAAGAGGCGAAGTGTGCAATTGAGCCGTTAGTTTAATCATATTTCGGAGTCGTAAATTGTGCGTGCGGCGAGGGAAGCATCCTGCGCAGTTTGAATTTCGCCAGAGGCGAAGTGTGCCGGGATGCGCTGTTAGCTCGGCCAATTTCACAACGGCGAAAATTGTATGTGCGGTGTTGTAGCCATTTTGTATTTCGCAAGAGGCGAAGTGTGCAATTGAGCCGTTAGTTTAATCATATTTCGGCGTCGTAAATTGTGTGTGCGGCGAGGGAAGCATCCTGCGCAGTTTGAGTTTCGCAAGAGGCGAAGTGTACAATTGACCCGATAGTTTAATCATATTTCGGCGTCGAATATTGTGTGTGCGGCGAGGGAAGCATCATGCGCAGTTTGAGTTTCGTAAGAGGCTAAGTTTGCGAGGATGCTCTGTTAGCTCGGCCAATTTCACAACGGCGAAAATTTTATGTGCGGTGTTGTAGCCATTTTGTATTTCGCAAGAGGCGAAGTGTGCAATTGAGCCGTTAGTTTAATCATATTTCGTCGTCGTAAATTGTGTGTGCGGCGAGGGAAACATCCTGCGCAGTTTGAATTTCGCAAGAGGCGAAGTGTACAATTGACCCGATAGTTTAATCATATTTCGGCGTCGTAAATTGTGTGTGCGGCGAGGGAAGCATCCTGCGCAGTTTGTATTTCGTCAAGAGGCGAAGTTTGCGAGAATGCGTCGTTAGCTTAACGAATTTCACAACGGCGGAAATTGTGTGTGTGGTGTCAGAAGCATTTGTATTTCGCAAGAGGCGAAGTGTGCGGGAATGCGCTGTTAGCTCGGCCAATTTCACAACGGCGAAAATTGTATATGCGGGATAAAAGTGCCAAGAAGGAGAAAAATGCTGTGGAGAAGTCATCGCCGTTGATTTCTGCAGCGGTTGCACAGCCCGTGGAAGTGCTACATATAGCCACGGAGCTGCATAATCAGCAGGAGGAAAGGGGTGGACAGGTCTCACTTAACGCGCCGCTTAAGGCCACCAGCAATAAAACCAAGCAGCAACAGAAGAACCACCACAAGTAGCAGGATATGCCAGCATCACTCTCCGAGTGGTCCGATGATATATGCCAAAAGTTCAAGCGCCAATTGGAGAAGAAATAAGAGGCGCTTGTTGACATTGGCATACAGGTCAAGCTGAGTAAATTGTACACCGAAGTCACCACTGAACGGCCACAGATGACTTTAAAGATTAAGGCATGTATTGATATGCTGCACATCAAAGACCGAGAACTCACAGCTCTCAATCAGGAAATGCAACAGTTTAATGATAAACTCAACCCCGAACGTCAGCGATTCCAAGCAAGGTTGCTTTGCGAGAAGCAGGGTGGCTCGCAGGATCTGCTCTCACAGCTCACACTCATGGAGAATGAGTTAGCACACAAGGGTAAAGTTATTGCTGATCTTACTACATTTGTGAATGCCTCACATCAAACGGTGGGGAAGTCGAAGCAAAGGAATACATTGATACACCGGGTAAAGTGGTGCCAAAGGGCGCAACCCATTAAGGAGGGTGACTTGGTATTCTTATGCAATCCCAATGTGCCACGAAAGGACTGGTGCCGCGGCGTCTTGGAGAAAGTGTTCCCGGAGTCAGATGGAGTCATTCAGCGCGTTAACGTTCGCGCTACCACTGGTACAAAACAACGGGCTGTCTCGAAATTCTGGATGTTGTGAGTGGTGAATCAGGTTGATTCACGGGGGTGGGGATGTTATTGATAGAAATAGTATAAACATGTGTAAAAAGTATTATTCAACACTGTTAGGAATAAGTTTAGAGAGTAAGGTTCAACACTGTAATTGACATGGCATGTTTCTGGGACTGATGGTGACTTTAGTGTTCGATCAGTAGCCACGAGAAACACTGCGAATAAACACAAGTAAAAGCACGCAAGAGAGTTATAAGTTAAATTCGCGAGTGGCGAAGCCTGATCGGAACAATATTATTATTAATATTTTTCACAAAAGATCGGTAAAAATTGTATTTGCCATTAAAGAACAATAAAAAAATGAAATTATTACAATTGTACTTTTAAAATTGTAAAAGAAACTATTTTGGAATGTTCCTCGCGCCAAATTTAACAACACACGCGACAACGTGCATTAATTCAATGGTATTCTGTGACAGTCACTCATTGTTTATTTGTTTACATAAGCACTGAATTTTTTGAAATTATTGTCTTGTTGCGCTGTTCATTCAATGTTTTCCTCTGACAAAAATTAATTATATATAAATATTTTTAGAACACAAAAATCTTTTTACATTTTAAAATCCCGCTTTTCTGCCAATAAATGTCTTACTCTTCTCAACTTTCGCATTTACATACCGATTTTTGCTTTTGGCAACATGCCAACTTGAAACAAGTTTTGAATTAACTTTTACCGTAAATGCACAGAAAGTACGCGATTAATTAACATTTTAAACATAACAACGTTATTATTAATTTTGTTACTTTAATATACAATACAATTTATTGATCTATTCGTCAAAACCAACTCTTCGAAAAATATTGCATTAAATTTAAAACGAGTTTGCATCTCTATGCGCGATTGGGTTTGCCTACTAAAGACGGTTTACTAGACGTTTTGTAAAATTATAAATAATCTATCCATTCGTATCGTTGGTTTTATTTAAAAAGCTGTTCTTATGACTGAAAATAACCAATTGTCCCAACAAAACGGTGGAGGTTTTGAATCCTACCGAAAGAGTTTTCTTGGACACCTAAAATCGGTGTTCGGGCGGAATTGAGGAAAAAGAGTTTCCTGTGACACCTCGGGTTATACCATAATAATTTAGTGGCAAATTTTAAATTCTAATACACAGATCATCAATCAACACTAATGCTTCATTGTACATTGTACAACATTTTGATAATGGTTTGTTTCTCTAATTCGGTGCAGTATGTCTTCAGTCATGGTGTTCTAGTATTTTTCCACAATACAGATGATTGAGTTATATAACATGTCAATATTACTGCGAAAAGTTGACTAATTTTATTTCGCGATCATATTCATGCTGCATCTACGAGTGTTATGTCGGTGCAGTATGTCTTCAGTCATGGTGTTCTAGTATTTTTCCACAATACAGATGATTGAGTTATATAACATGTCAATATTACTGCGAAAAGTTGACTAATTTTATTTCGCGATCATATTCATGCTGCATCTACGAGTGTTATGTCCCAATGATTGTCGTCTTCCAACAATTGCAATTTGCTACATACTTCTTGATATGTATTGAACACCTGTCTGTCAGTTATCAGAAATTCGAAGGACGTAGTAAGTGGACCATTCATCATTCACTGCCTTTATTAGCGTATTTGCATATGTACTTAATGGACTCTATACAACTAAAAATATCAAAATTTATATGATGTACGTTCTAAATTTTTGCTTAAACACAAATGCAGTTATATCATGACGATGCATTGGATGCTTCCTTCTACTTTGGATTACATATAAATGTGATGAACAAATTTGGATGACCGTAATTACGTAAATTAGTCATTGCATCTTGTATGTATTCCTACATATGTCGTGGACTACCGGTGTAACTGGAAGGGAGAATAAATACATTACCCATGTCCAGAATATTTAAACTTCCCTCGAATTTCCATTAATAGCATCTCGTAAATGGATTTATTAAAAAAAAGAAATAATAATTTTAAAAGGAAAAATATTAACTGGATTTCGTTGTTTGATATTATTGTGATATCCTCTCCTCCCCAAAATATCAACGGATATTGGATATTCAAAGTAGAGTTCGTCGGATGTGTGTTAGTGGATTTTTGTTGATCCAAACGACGTCATTCGAAAGCAAGAATTGAATTTGCATATCTTGCGTAAAGCAACTAAGACAAGTCAACTCTCTTTTTTTCTCTCTCAACCAGTGCTTGATGACACGGGAAGTGCGGGTCTACTGTTACGAAGTGTTGATTGTTGGCGACGGTGTACATTTATTACTTTTTCAACACTGACATTTCTTTTTATGTTCGTTAGATTGTTTCGCGGTTACTTTATTCGTTCGTTCATCTTTTGTAAATATACGAACAGCGCAAATAGAAAAATGCAATAATATGAATTATTATTGCATGTAAAGTGCAAATAAAATGTAACGAACTAACAAAAATGTTGAAAGCTACTGAAGATAATGTAACTCAGATCAATCAACCAAAGAGGAATTAACGATTACTTGAGAGAGTTGATTTGCCAAGTGTAATACACGTCAAATACACCAGCAATATGTAATTTTAACAGTCTTTGTACCAGGCTGAATGTTTGACGTAAAGTACCACGCAGTGACTGTAAGTCATGTAAGGTTCAAACATATCCGAAAGCTGTTATAGTTTGATTGCGTAATTGAAAACGCGTAACCCAAATTTATTTATATGAAGTAATTATTTTTAACACATTTAAGGCAAACTACCGTCTTTTGAGCGTGGTCGTTACAAACGTTTTTGTTGTACAATTCACAACATTCCATTGATGCTCTTACATTTTCGTGTTAACAAAGTTGGCATCAACGACGAATTTTTTTTGGTGATGGTGGCGACGATTAGGTGGTTAATATTGTTAAACATTTTTGTGACTCGTTAATATTTGCTATGTTCGGCATGGTATCTACTCCACCCTTAGTAGCATTGTAATATAAGTTGATCTGATGTTTTCGATTTTTAATCTACTTCTGCTGAACGATGCATAGCTGAAAGTAGAAGAACAACTTTGGTTTTCTTAAGGAACATAGCTTACAAGAGTGACATTCTTTCTAAATCCGATTGCTTTCACGCTCACGTTGTTCCCTCGGTAAAAACTTTGGTGGAATACATGTTTTAATTTTTACGCAATGTATCTACACATATTAATCATTTTGAAGGAAGATGTAAGTCCAAATCAAAACTTGTGAAATAGTTATCGATTTATTCTCATAAAACTGCTTCACCACACATTGTGCCAAATTTATTTGGATTTTGGTACCTCCTTTGTCCATAATATAATCCTCCTTTTATAATATTTTTAGCAGGTGTTTTCCCACTATTGAAAGGTTTTGGCGACCATTCAGTTCCGTCTTTGCTAACAAACAAATTTTCATCTTCCTCACAATCTGATGAACTTATTTCATACTCCAAATCTGATGCACTTTCAAAAACGTCTGATTTACTGTCCGAAAGCAAAAGCTTCTCAATGCTGTCGAAACGACTAAAAGCCAAATATGACTAGGCTGCACTTTAGAGTCTGTATATAACGTAATTATATAAGGTAGGATGCCACCAAACGATACTTGGCACACATTTGTACACACGTTAGTTTCTGTATTGTCTGTAGGCGTCTGGGTGCGTCCGTTACATAATACTTTGCACACGGCACCAATCGACGCTTGTCACACAAAGCTTTGCATACGTCACCAAGCTAAGTTTTGCACATGCTACCACAAGAACGGCGCTTCGAAGCGTTTTGCACACGGCACAAACCCAAGCTGGCGGGTACATAAACGGAGAAGCATCCAGCTTGGCTAAAATTTGAAAATTGGTTGAAATGACTCCAGATGGAACTTTACGCCAGTAAAAGTTAAAAAAGAGCTGGCAGAAATTCTTTACCTGATGCGCAGCAGATTCCGGGTGCTATATTGCTGAATTTTAACGCGTGACAATATTGACATTCTTTATCCAATTATTTATTGCAAATTTAGGTAATCGATGTCTGGTGCATAATTGAATGCAAGCCCAACAAATGATGCACGTGTTAAAGCGCGGTTCATTTGCTGTCTTTGTAGTTGTTGTACTCTTATTGCATCCATATTTTTTTGACGCGCCACACTCGATCTTATTGCATTTTCCAACAAATGTTCACTGTGATGACCTTCAGATTCTGGTTGTTGTTCATTTATTGGGTCAATTTGTACATAGTTGTTTATTCTATACCGTGGTCGTGGTGGTTCATATTTAACCCTCCATGCATTGTTAAGGTGTGTCCTTCTTCGCGGAATTTTACACAAAATTTTAAACAATACAATACAAGCACAATATTTTACATAACATAATTAAAATGACAAAAAAATTAAAAAATTTCATATTTATTAGATAAGCACTGCTTACTTACTATTCTTTTACAAATTCTTAAATACTTTTTTTTGGACTAAGTAATTTGCGAGCTACCAATTTCAAAACTACCCTGTGTTTCGTACTCAATACAAATATAACACAAATAAAAGTAATTTTAGAAGAAGCAATCATCATCGTGTCAAGTCGATAAGTCGTCTGTTCTCGCGCTCTGAATAAAAAAAAAATAATAAAAAACAAAAATATTAATTACAATAAGCACCAACACGAATAAAAGAGGATTAAAGCTGTTTTTAATTCAGAGGTGCCTGGTAAGCGCAGTCCCCCGACTTCGCGTAGCTCGCGAAATCAACATCAGCCCGACACCTTGGACCTGCTCTTCCTCCCCTCAACACATACCAAACAACTACCATACAGTTGCAACAACAATAACAACAACGTCAACCAGCACTGCGAATACGTAAAGAGCACGTTCTTGCTCTCCCGCAATCCTGGACAGCAACTCTACTAACAAAAATACCCCGTGGAGTGCGCAGTGTGCATCACATATGGCGATGACTCAACGTTCCCTCTCACCCTAACATCAACAACCGCTACAACAACGTTTGCATCAACAGCAACAACAACAACTACGCCTTCAACTGCATCATCGGTCACCGTAATGACTTTAGCAACAACACTGCACACATCTCAGAGAAAGCTAGCAGCACGCATATCCACCACAAACGGTAATTCTAATTCTCATTGTCTTACAGCAGTACCACAAACAACCCCAACTACTCACCTCAACTCATTCGGGAATAAAATTACTACGTCAACTCTCCTGCACAAAGAGCCGATCCTGAAACTAAATGTTTCGACATTACAGACTGGAATTGATCGCTACATGCAGATTAAACGAAAACGCAGTCCGCAAAAACCAAGCTCTGCTAACAAATTCAAAAAATTAAACAGCGTTACAGCCACAACCCACGAAATCGAACCCAATGGCACGGAAGGAAATAGATTTGCCATTCTAGGTGAAGACAATGACCTCACATACAAAGAAGCGGCCCCAGGACACGTATCAACTTAAGAGCAGCAAAGGGCTGATTGTGGTCATAAAAGGAATAGAAGCTGGTGTTGATCCCAATTTGTTTTTATTTTTCCTTTATATTTAATTTTTCTGATATTATTAGAACAACTTCAATTAAATTGTATATACAAAAATTAACAAAACAACAACAATAATAAGTGGGGATATAGTATTGTGTATTAAAAGGATTTATTACGGCGGTCGGCAGGGTGTGATCTTCTCAGCCGTCTCGCCACCCTAACTCCTCTCATTCTGCGTCGTTTTAGAAGGCGCCTTCCTAGTTTATTTGGATGATTTTTTAACCTCTCTATATAATTTTTGGCCTGACGATTTATCACGTCGCCAATTTTCGGTATTTTTAAGTCATTTTCAAGGTCCTCCGTTCGCATGAACCAAGGGGCACCAGTAAGCATACGCAATGTCTTGACCTGCAGTACTCTCACCTTCGTGATGTTTGACCTCGCTACTATGCCATACACCTGCAAACCGTATCGCCAAGCAGGAGCAATTATGGTTTTGTAAATGTTCACCTTATTTCCCAAGGATAATTTATTCCTGCTAGTTAAAAGCCAATGCAATTTACCAATCCTCTGTTTTAAGGATTTCGTGATACTTGAAATATGCGTCTTGAACGTTAGCCGCCTATCCAAATACACACCCAGGTATTTGCAACCTGAATGGTGTTCCAGCAGCTGGTTTCCAATGAAAACTCCCGGACAGAAATCCGGCCGTAAGGCGTACGTCACATTGGCACATTTGTTTTTGTTAATGCAAATGTTCCAACGTCGTGTCCAGTTTTCAAAAATATGCAGGTATTGCTGCAGTGAGTCCGTGGCTTCGTAAATGCACTTGTTTCTGACGAGGATGGCCGTATCGTCTACAAACGTGGCAATGATCAGATCCAGAGGATCCTTCAGTCGTATTTCTGACCCAGTGGGCATGTCGTGCGTGAACAGGGTATAGAGTGTAGGCCCCAAAACGCTACCCTGGGGGACACCTGCGAAAATAGCCTTGATGCTATATTCCACACCATCAGTACCACTGAGAAGGTCCTGTTCTCAAGGTAGCTGCGCACGATTAACCATAGTTGAGGCGGCAAGAGATTCTTGAGCTGAGCAGCCCGTCGTGCCAAACTCGGTCGAAAGCCTGCTTTATGTCAAGATACGTTGCCATCACGTACTCCTTAGCCTTAAATCCTTCGAGAATAAAGTAAACCACCCTATTCAGCTGCTCTGGAGTTCCGTGGGACTTACGAAAGCCAAATTGAAAGGAAGGAACTATTTGCTTTACCTTTTCTAAGTCCAGGATCTGTGTCAGAAAACAGCGTTCAAACAATTTTGCTACAGTGGGTAGCAGGCTAATTGGCCTGTAGGAATCTAAGGTGTAACTGCTCTTGCCTGGCTTATGAATCATGCAAATTCTCACCTTCTTCCACTGTATCGGCACATAACCCAATCTCAGCAGTGAGTTAAAAATGAGGACGAGAAATAGTACAGCTTTTAGCGGCATTGCTTTAAGTGTAAAGTTGTCCAGTCTATCTTCACCTGGAGCGTTTTTAGTGTTTAACACTTTAATATGTACTGAGACTTCCTCGGCTGTAATGGGAGCAACCGGCAGGCATAATTGGCCGGCGCTTTCAAGTCTCATATGGATCTGGCGAACGCTGAGTTCTGAGCTGGTATCAAATGGCTCAAATCGAGCTTCCAATTCCTCGACGAAAGCCTCGGCTCGCTCGCTAAAAGATCTAGCCCAGGATCCGTCAGCCTTCTTGATTGGAAATTTTGGGGTTACCTGTTGTTTATACCTTCCCGCCAACTTCCACAAGGAGTGCTTTGTGGGGTCGTCGGGGGAGATTTTGACAAAAAGCTGTCAGTTTCTTCCCGTTTATGCAGCGTCAGCAGCTTCTTGATTCTATTAAACACTCTACGAAAAACAATGTCCACAGTTGGGTCGCATGTGCGACAAAACTGTCTCATAAGGCTCCTCTTAATAAGCAGCAGTGCTTCAATAGGGAAGTCCAGATAGCATTCTTGAGCCATGGGGGCGGCAATGAGAGCAGCTGAGTGCACCTTATTTAGGAAGATCAAGTGCGCGTATTCAATGTCATCGGGCATCAGGATTTCCAAGTTTAAATTTAGAGATTCAACCAGATCTCGGCGAAATGCAGCTAAGTCAGTTCCAGGTGGCAGCAGTAGTCTTTTTATTGTTTTGATCTTCGGAGTGGAATCAAAATCAACCACAAGGGGGAGAAGATCAGAGGAGAGTTGATACTCAGTCCTGATAGACAACTCGTCTGAATGCAGCCCATTATAAATGAAGAAATCGATAGCGCTGGGTGTGTGTCTTTGGGCGTACGGAAAATGGGTCGCTTGACCAGTTGCCAGGATTTGAGCTGTTGAGTTTTACACAACTTTCTGTAAGCAGCTACCCCTTGTATCTGCTCTAAAGTTACCCCAGAATCTACTTTTGGCGTTAAAGTCTCCACCTATGAGAAACATTCTTCCTAGATTGCTTATAAGACCTTCGAAGTCTACAGATGACCAATTAAGATGCGGAGGTAGATATAATGCAGAGAATATTAACTCACCCCTACTGGTTGAAATCTGGATGGTGGCCATCTGTAATTTCGCTGTTCTCACTGGCTCTTGTAAAGAATAGCAGATTTCTTGCTTAATAAGCACAGCCTCTCCTCCTCGAGGCCTGTTGCTGGGATGGTCTGCCTTGTGAATGTTGTAGCCAGGTATAAAGATCTGGACTCCAGTTTGCAGCCATGTCTCAGTGATGTGCAACACATCAATGTTATGGGTGGTAAGGAAATGCTTAAGCTCCTCAACATGCCCAGAAATTCCATGAGCATTCCACAATCTAAGACTGAGTGGACGGGGCATCATTTACCGGCATTCACGAAATTGAGACATAATTGTTTGAGGAACTGATTGCTCTCCTTCAGTTCATTAAACATTAATGTAATTGTGTCAACTTTAGCTGTGAGGGCTGTTATTGCAGCCTCTAACTTGCTAATGCTGTCAGGGGTCTGTGGCGATTGCTGTAGATACACAGCTCTGTTGTTAACAATGAAAGATCTCTTCGGAGGATTAGTTGTCTCCCTAGACCATTACCGCCGGGACGTAACTCACTCTTCTCATAGAACCTTCCCTGTTAGTGCCACGCGCCGAAATTGATATATTGGGTTTTAGGCTGTTTAATATCTTTTTGAAAACTCGGCAGTCCTTACTCCAAGCAGCATGTTTCTCACCGCAATTTATTCACCAAAGGTCCTCCACAGCCAAACATTGGGTGGTGATATGGTTTTGCCCACATTTTCCACAAATCAACTGTCGCAGGCAGTAATTTTTGGTGTGCCCAAATCCAAAGCATCTATAGCACTGAATGCCAGTCAGGTTCTTTTTTTGGAATTTCCACCAGGACACGGTGCCTGCCTATATGCTGAATTTTCAGAGCCTCTTTATTGTTAGGCGCTTTGGCAAGGTTGATGAAGAAGAAGTTGTTTGGTACCATCTTTTCAGTGTCTGCTCCATTAACCTTAGTGATTAACTTGCGGGGGTTGGGATTAAACACACCGGTGACATTGTGGCCTTTGGTATAAAAGGCTTCCTTTATTATTAGTATGGGGGGTGGTGCTGGCCAGGTTGCGAACAACTACCCTGAAAGCTTTATCCTCCTTAAGCTGGTATGTGTAGTGTTTAATGTTACGCTCCTTTAGGTAACGAATCAGAATACGATACGAATCGGAATCCTCAGTATAGACGCTTACAGTATCATTTCTCATAACTTTACGCGAGAAACTGTTTGGTCTGGAGACCAGAGCCAGCTCCTGTTCCAAAAGGTGAGCATTGCTCACATTATCAATATTGATACGGGGTGGTTTTCTAGTCCTGCGAGTGGTTTCAGTATCAATTCCCTCACGCAAAGCATCAGCGTCAAGGACCATTTTCTCGGCTTCGGCAAGTGTTTCAGTGGTCTCATCCTGCAGACCCTGTGCAGTGCACAAAATGCCAGGAATTCGGCCATATGGAATCGTACTGCACACTACCATCTGTCTGTGTATCTTGTGGTGATCTCCATGAGTTCTCAAGCTGCCGTGTAAATAAAATAGAGACTACATCAAAAAAATAAAGCACGCACATTCAAAAGTACGATCCACAACAAAACATATGCATCCGCGTTGCGACCTGGACCTCAACAAGTATCCAAAACAAAGCCGGAGAAAATAACATGCAATACACTCCAATAACCTCAGAAAATTGAACTGCCACAACATTGTGTAACCCAAACAACTCCACCTACACCAGAGAGCTATATTTAGACAAATGATTGCTAGTTATATACAATGCATGTCTCAATGTACTTTATAGATAGATATTTAAAATGCAAAAAAACCCTAAAAAAACTTGGTAATTAAAATGTTCCCGGTCAAAATAACCTCTTGGAAAGCAAATGGCGTATCGAAACACAAGCTTGAGCTCACAAAGTGCCTCTCCGAAACTGAAACTGTTGTTTTATTGATTTCCGAAACACACCTTACAGACAGGTACAAATTTGAGATATCAGGCTACTCCTTTTATTCCACAAATCACCCCGATGGCAAAGCACACGGCGGAACGGGTATACTTATTAGAAAGCGGCCAAAACATTACCAGTCAATATCATACTCCAAGAACTATATGCAAGGTACGTCTATTATCATCGAAACCTCAACTGGAAAGATGAGGTTTTCAGCGGTCTACTGCCCACCCAGAGTTTCGATTTCCGAATCATGCTTCAAGGAGTTATTCGATACCCTAGGGCGTACATTTCTTGCAGCAGAGGAATTTAATGTTAAGTACCCCCACTGGGGCTCGCGATTTGCAACTACCAAAGGAAAACAGCTATACAAAGCAATAATAAACTCAAGCTACAAACTCGACTTTGCTTCTCCGGGTAGGCCTATATATTGGCCAGAAGATCTGAGGAAAATTCCCGAATAAATCGACTTCGCAGTAATTCGAAAAGTGATTACAACGGCCGAGCTCAAGCCGAGCTCTCATCAGACCATTGACCAGTAACATATCACCTACTGGAGCACCCCACATAAAGTACTCATTCCGTTATGCTTACTTCATGGAAAACTGACTGGCTCAGGTATAAAAAATCCGTAAGCGCCTATATTTGTATGAGACCAAAACTTGACACTGAATCAGACTGACAACTCACAAAACCATTTAAACTCAACCATTACGGGTGCTGCCGTTTCCACGACTCCGAAAGCACACAGTGCCATCAAGAAACCTGTCATATTAACCCGTGCGGAAATTTAACGCCTAATATCAGAAAAATTCCGGCTAAGACGTGAACGACAGTCAAACCATTCCCCCGCATCACTTCACAGATTCAAAACTGCAAAAAGACTTTTAAGAAATGCTCTAAAGATTGAAGCATGTAAAATTCAAAGGCACTACATTGAGAAGATCTCACCAACGAGCACTAAGTATTCTATTTGGAGAGCACAAGACCTCATGAATCCTCCAATTGTAGCTGATTTCCCCATATGGAACCAAAGTGTGAACTGTGCGCGATATGACTAGGAAAAGGCTCACACAATTGCTAAATACCTAAAATCCGTCTTCCAACCAAACATGCTTAGAAACGGATTCCACCTTCTCCAGCTGCCATGCACTTCGTTCCATACTAGCAGCATACTTAAAACTAATTCAAATGAGTTAAGTGAGGTAATTCAGAAGGAATTAATCCCAAAGAAGGCGCCAGACCACGACCTCATCACACCACAGATGATTATTGAGCTTCCAAACTGCGCTATATCATTCCTTGCAATGCTCTTCAACGCAATACTTAGAGTGGGTTATTTTCCAGCTTCATAGAAGAAGTCAGTAATAATCTTGATCCCGAAAGTAGGTAAAGACACATCGATGGTCTTCTCATACCGGCCTATGAGTTTGCTCCCGTTGTTGTCGAAAATATTTGAACAAATTTTTATTAAGAAACTCTCATCACATTTAAACATTATCCCCACACATCAATTCGGCTTTAGACCAAAACACAGTACAATCGAGCAAGTAAACCGAGTCACTACGGAAATCAGATTTGCATTTAAACACCGAGAATACTGCTTACTCAAGCTTACGATCGTGTATGGCATGATGGCCTTATTTAAAAGAAAAAGAATGCTTCCACAGAACTCACATAAACTACTGGAATCATACCTCACCAAAAGTCTATTTGTGGTGAGATGCAAAAATTTTACCAAAGGAGTGTCACATAAATGCTGGCGTTCCACAAGGCAGTGTTCTCGGTACTTCTTATTCACCGCTGACATACCTATAAACCCCCGGCTCCTGACATCAATCTTTGCAGATGACAGTGCAATCACCTGTAGCTCACGCTGCCCTAAAAAAGCGTCAAAAGAGCTAAGCGACCGCCTGCAACTTGATTGGCACTGGCTGGATAATTGGCGTATAAATGTCAATCCGGACAAGTGAGTTTCACTCTGATATACTGTCCGACTATCATTCTTAATAATACTTCTGGCCAGCATTCAACGGAATTCACATATCTAGGAGTTCAGTTGGACAGACGACTCACCTGGCGGAAGCATATAAAAGCCACAAAAATCTGTATGAAATTAAAAGCCAAGTTCCTCCATTGGGTATTAAACCGATCTGGTTTAATCCCCGATCTAAAGGTACTAACACCATAATAAAGCTAATCTGGAAATACGGTTCCTAGCTTTGGGGGAACGCAAGCCCAAGTAACGTCGAATTCATCCAAAGAGAACAATCAAAGATACTTCACACTATAACAGGTGCTCCCTGGTATATGTCAAACGCGAACATCCACAGAGACCTAAAATCCGTCTAATCAAAACTAAGCTAGCCCAACTGCACCAGAAATATCACCTGAAACTCTCGCAACATCCCAACCCACTAGCTCGTTCACTCTTGCAGACGAGCAGAACTACGGGCCTACGTCGGAATGACCTTCCTGCCCCATGAACCTGAGAGGACCACGCAACATAGAAAAGTTTCTTGAGCTCATCGCTAAAGAAACTTTTAAATAAAGCAGTTTCCGATTTCTAAATTATTGTTCGACTTTGTGTTGCAAACAAAAAAAAAAAACAAATGTAGAAGCATAGCATAAACAATGAGAAATCGTACAAAAATTTTGTGCTTGGCCCTGCAGTAGGTCATATAAAAATAAAAGGTTATATAAAAAGCCTCCGCGGTTTTTTCCACTATATGGTGTTGGTGTCCATAAATCTGGGAACACTAATCCGACTGTATCCAGCGATTGTATACGTTTGAAAGGTGACTTTTCAGACTACATTTTTTGTGAAGACAGCTGTTTAATTTGTTGCTCGTGTTAAATGTTATACTGATTTCAATATAAGTGAAATATCTGAAGAAATACGCTATGTGATGCTTTTTTACTATAAAGAAGGGAAAAACGCTGCAGTTTTTCGTGCCGAAAAACTTGTGCACTTTGCAATGAAGAAAGAGCAACCAGAATTGGCCAACAGAAAGGGAGTTTTCTTCCCTCATCAGAATACTAGGCCACACACATATTTGATGACCCGGTACAAATTGACGGAGCTTGGTTGGGAAGCTTTGATGCATCCACCGTATAGCCCGAACATTGCACCCTCTGAATATTTGTTTTGGTCTCTGCAAAATTCTCTTTATAGTTAAAAATTGGCCGACCGAAGAGCCCCTGAAAATCCCTGGGCCAAGTTTTCGCTAATAAATCTACAGATGATCTACACCGATGGAATTATGAAGCTACCCTAAAAATGGCAAAAGGTCATAGATAATAATGTCCAATATGTACTTGGTTGAAACTGATTTTAAGAACATTTTTGTTCAAAAATGTACCAAAAAACCATGAAGACTGTTTTATAACCCCATATTTACTTTAAAAAAATGAAAAAAATAGTATGCAACTTGCTGCATTTGGATTAATTTGTTGTGTTAAAAAATATTAAAATCTGATGAGTATATTTTCCGCACATACATACTGCCATAATTTCATTGAAATCGGTTGGATGGTTTCGAAGATTAGCTAGGGCAAAGTTTTGTGACACGAGATTTTTATATACCAGGTTGATGCATATCGTTTAAAGAGCTGTGAAACAAGTACGACGTCTACGAAAGTGTATTTTAAAGCAGCGAGACAGGAACTGCAAAGAATAAAGAAATTTCTCAGAACCGACCTAACAACAATAAGAATGTGCGTGGAAAAATCAGTACTGTTTGACTGTAGTTCGGTAAAACACGCAAAGGCTGTTAACCCAAAATTAAATGTTTCCGCTGCAACAAAAGTGGTCATATGTCAAAACATTGTTCATCCTCGGCTGCTGTAAATGTGGTATACGAAGACAAACCATTGAATAAGCTGAAAGTCGACAAAGTGGCAGTCAATGGCCCTTGTCGACACTGGATCTGACGTGTCAATTGTGAGGAATTCAAGAACATCGGCTGTGAGCAGTTGGAAATCAGCAAGTCCACCTCAAGAGGCCTGGATCGAATGATTACTCATCCATCTGGGCAGTTCCGCGTAAAAGTGTAGATTGACGGTGTGCAAGTGGCTCACAAGTTCTGGGTGGTTTACGATGATGCAATTATATGCGTGTTTTGTTGGGCTACGATTTCGTGTCTAAGTTCAGATTGATGATAACGGCAGACGGCTACGAGTTTTCGCCCACCGGTGCGGAAACAATGGACATAAATCAGAAAAGTATTTGTAACGTAGTAGAAATAAATACTGATACGTATGTACCCACACAGTTCAAAGATGTCGTTCAAACCATGATACAGAACTTTTGTGCGATGAAGAAGACAGCGGAGTGCCCAATATCAATATCGTCCCTGACGGGAATGCCGAAACCGAATGAGTCAGCTTCTGCTGAAAAGAAAAGGAAGAAGCCAGGTTCGTCTTTGAAAAAGAAGGTTACAACGGTAGCAAAGAAAGTTGCCAGAATCCAGTGAAGAGCTGAAGCTGAAAAGAAGCCAGTGAAGAAATTTAGTGTTATGTTAAAAAGACGCTGAAAATAAAAAATCCGGGAAGGCAAAGGTTAAGGATGTAAAGAAAATTAGTACAGTCAACGTACCGTCAAAGAGATCACGATCCCAGCGTATGTTTGGTATTAAAATGAGAAACAACCCTGAAGACAAGTAATGAAATATGTGACAATTTTGACGAGAAAAGGCAAAAGATGCGACAATACGCAAAAACCGTAATTCGGCAATAGGAAGAAAGATATACAAAGCAATGCGATAGAAAGCGTAGTACGCAAAGCTGCCGGTGTGGAAGGGCCAATCTATATCGCTTCAAGTGACGACAATATGAGGCTATGGCAATATGTGGAGCATAACGAAGACTTGTTGTAGTTTGAGACAGACGACGAAGATTAGGAGGGCCGAATGTAGCAAGTAGTAGCCCTGTAACGGCTAGCGAACCACCCCTGGCTTGTGATCGATCAGCTGATCGGTCCCTAGCCGCAACAGTACTCGTCATCAGTCGACTCGAGCAGTTGTTTTGCAAACATCGTGAAGTGGTGAAGCCGTCGTGAAGCAGTAAGCAGCCAAGAGGTAGCACAGCAGAAAACAGTAGAAGCGATCCGACGTTTGTGTGTTATTTTATTACTTTTTAATATATGACTATTAATTGTTACCAATAAACTCTAAATATACTTCTTACATAATTATGGTCTGAAATAATTAACGCTCCACTTAATATTTAACTTAATATTCCACTTACATACTAACATTTGTAGGGTCATTTATATTGGCTTTTGCTTCCTTCTTTAAATATGTAGTCATGTGTTGGGTTAACTTCGATATAACCCATCCATTGGATTTTTAGATTTTTGTCTTTCAGAACCTTGAATATTTCAATAATTACTATTGCATGTTATTTTAGTGAAGTACTAAATATCAAATTATCATCTAAATAAACAACGCAAATCTTGTTAATATAGTCTCGTAATATCTCATTCATTAACTGTTGGAAAATGGCTGGCGCATTTTTCAAGCCGAGTTTTGACGGATTTCTAGAGATGCCACGTTGCTGCATGATGCCTGTATATGAACCTAGACAACAAAAACAACGTCAAGTGTCTCCAAGTATAGAGTGACGCATTCAAGCGCCTTACCTGAAATGTAAGTTGGTTTGCAACGGGCCTCTCACAGTAAATTTTTGACTGGTGCTGTCCCGGTGCCAGTTGCTTCTTTTAGCACGGTCCCAAATTTGTACCATAGCTGAAGGAGGTGTGCTGGCATAGGACTGGGTCCGAAAAAGCACCAAGTCCACTTGCCGTTAATAGTAGGGAAAATAAGGGAATATGGGTCAGCCCAGGCCAAGGCAACTTCCTTTTCTCTTGAAAGTCCTGGTATATCAACAAATCGCTTTGCTCTGCTACCTGACGCTGGAAATGAGGATGGGACCACTGAAACACTTGCCGAAGCCGAGAAAATGGTCCGTGACTCTGATGGTTTTCTTTAGCCAAATGATACCTAAACCACACGCAGACCTAGGAAACCACCCCTTATCAACATGGAGTAGATACTGGAAAGATGCTACCAAATAACTTCTTCTTCATCAACCCTGCCAATGCGCCTCATATAAAAGTTTGAAGACCAGAAAGGCCCCCGGCGAGGACGGGCTTGAAATTAGCCAAGCTTTTCGAAGGGTGTCTCCTAACCAGATTACTTATGATTGAGAAGGTAAGGAGAAAAATACTACCCTTTAAATTTGGCTGTAGTAAATCCCATGGAATGCCAGAACAGCTGAATAGGGTGGTGAACTCCATCTTTGACGGGTATCAGCCCAAGAATTACGTGGTTGTGGCATATCTTGATTTTTTATTTATTTTTATTTCCCCTTGAAATGTACCTGTCAACACAATTTGGACTCTTAGTACCTCGTTTTCACAATGTATAGAGGGGTGACAGAAATCTTATATGGCTACTCCATATAAGCACATATAAAATAAAGGTGGCTTTAGAATAATGTTTGTTGTGATAATTATTTAGTAGATCTAATGCTAAATATATACATATAAACGGCTGCTTATACTATTGCTACAATGATTTATGTTTTATTTTAGATTAGGTCGACAGGCCTTGATCGGCGAAGTCTACATCTTTGCTGCAGCTGGCGCAGAGGCAATGTATTCACCTCGTTGTCAGTATGTTGGCTTATTTTTGTTTGGTATCTCCGACTTAAACTAGATATTTCTTCAGCCACTGTGGAAATCTGCAAGTCTCTGTGAATGTCGAAATTTGTGATATACCAGTCAGCGTTTGTAATTTTACGTAGAATTTTCGATTGATGTCTTTGTATTAATTGTAGATTTGTTCTTTTCGCAGACCCCCATATTTGCGCTCCGTACGTCCAGATAGGTTTGATGATTGTTTTATATATTAATAGTTTGTTCTTCAGTGAGACTTTCGATTTTCTGTTTAACAACCAGTGCAATTCATTTATTTTAAGTTTCATTCGGTTCCGTATTTTAAAAATATGGTATTTCCATGTCAGTTTGCTGTCAAGGTAGATTCCGAGGTACTTAGCTACGTTTCCGATTGTTATAACTCTTCCGTCAATTATTAGGTGAACTGGTCTATATTTTGTTTTGGTAGCAAAAATTACTTGGACTGTCTTGCTGTTGTTAATTTTTATTCTCCATTTCCGAAACCACTCTAGGGTTTTATTTAAATTTTTTTTTGTAGAGTGGATGTAGCTGCATTTATGCTTTTATGGTGTCGTGTGCAAACGTAGCTATCATTGTAGAGTCCTGTGTTGTTTGAGCTACCTCAAAACAACACATTACCTATTTTACCTCTGCGGTGAAAATAGTGTAAAGGAGTGGCCCAAGAACACTTCCTTAGGGAACTCCTGTGCTTACCGGGCGTAGCGTAGAGTATTCGTAAAACATAAATAGCTTGACAGAATTTGAGTCACATTGGTTGGGAGTGGATCTTATGTATTAGGCCCATGTGCCAAACTTTACCAAAGGCATTCTCGACATCTAGGAATAGTCCAATACAAGGTATATTGTTATCTATATCGTTAAGTATTTTGTGGGTTACGCGGTGAATTTGTTGAATCGTAAAATGATTACATCGGAATCCAAATTGGTGGTCGGGTATTATTTGATTACGTCTTAGAAGAACGGAAAGTCTCTCACGTAGAAGTTTTTCAAAAATTTTTGACAGCACGGGTAGCAGGCTTATGGACCTATATGAGGAAACTTTTTTGTAGTCTTTCCCAGGTTTAGGAATAACTATTATCTCGGCAACTTTCCATGCACTTGGAAAATACCTTAATAACTTAAATAGATTTCGTATGTAGTCTAGTGCCTCCACAGGACATTCTTTCAGTAATAGTCCGTTCATTTTGTCGTAGCCAGGGGCTTTTTTATATTTAATGTCATATTTTATAGTTTCAATTATTTCTTTCTTAGAGATCTTCTTTAGTTCTACAGTTGAACGACCTCCGTTGAGAGGAGGTAGTGAGTCATCAGTGGTAGTATCATTCTCCGCAAAAACACTCTCGTAATAATTAGCTAATGGTGTAGCTTTCTCAAGGTCTGTTCTAGCCCATGTCCCGTCGTCCATTTTCAGTGGTGGTTGATAAATTGTCTTGTTCGTAATTTTTTTAGTCACTTTCCACAGAGAATAATCCAAGCATCTTTTCGGGTTAAAGTTTTGGAGATACTATTCTAGTTGTTCTCGTTTTTGTTCGATTCAATATTTTTTCAGTTCCTTGGTCGCTTTGATGTAGTCTTTTTTAGCAGATGGGGCTCTGATTGTTTGCCAAAAGTTCTTAAATTTTCTGAGCAGCTGTATCAATTACATCATTGAAGAGAATCACTGCTGATTCTATGTCGCTATTAGTCGTAATTGAAATATTTAGCGGCAGCGATCGCCTAATACGATCTCTGTAAGTTTACCAGTCAGTGCGCCGATTGTATATCTTGTTGATTTTACGTTAAGTTAATACGCTGTTTTGGTAGTCAAGTTGGATCGGAGTATGGTCTGAAGATAAATCTAGTCTTTCGTATATCAATATTTTTAATTATATAGTAGTTGATGAGGTCAGGTATTTTTTTCTTGTTAGTAGGCCAAAAGGTTGGTTCGCCGGTGCTTAAGTGTGTTGCCTTTACTGTGTATATAGCCCTCAGTAGCTCCATACCTTTTTTGTTTGACATTCTAGAGCCCCAAGCCGTGTTTTTTGCGTTGAAGTCTCCACTGACAATTAAGAGTGGTCCAAGTGTTTGCAGGAAGTCATTATATTGTGTCAAAATGATCTTGTGTTTAGGTACACTGTAGGCAGCTGCTATAGTTAGTCATCCCAAAGAATTCGTGATTTGTATATTAGTTGATTGTATGTGCTGTAAATGATAATTTTCGAGTTCTATATGTTTGAGTGTGTTTTTAATAATGACCGCTGTGCCTCCGTGGCCCGTTCCATCAGGGTGATTTGTAGTATAAGTAACGTAGCCATTTGTCTGAAAGCTATGTTTACGTGTTAGGTGCATTTCAGATATAGAGCGATGTCAATTTCGTTGTTGTCTAAGAATGCCGTGAATTCGAGTTTATGGTTATGGATTCCATTGGCATTCCATGCAATTATTCGTAGTGTATCGTCCAATTTTGTTGTCGAGTTTTGTCAATAGTACTGTCATGATGTTCATCATGTTACTTATTTGCTGCACTAGTTGTATTATTATGTGTTTTATTTCCGCCAGATCGTTTGAAAATTCAACCTTATTTTCTGCGTTTTTATTGGTCTCGTTTTTGTTGGGTTCGTTTTTGTTGTCGCTTCACATATTTTTGTTGAGGTTGTACCTGATTTGTGGGGTTTCTATGAGTTACTGGCTGCTGTTTGGGCGTACGTTAATACAATTTTAACTTTGTTTGATGGTTGTTCTTCTGCCTGATGGTCATCTTTTTTAGCGTCTTTCTCTCTTAGTGAGGGAAATCTTTTAATTTTTTGGTGTTTGTATACTTCACATCCCTTATAGTTGGCTGTGTGTGAGCCGCCACAATGAGCGCATTTAATTTGATCTGCACTTATTAGTTTGTAGTCAATAGTCTTGTGCTTGCCAGTGCATTTCACACAGATCGGGTCTTTGGTGCAAAAATTTCTTGTGTGACCGTATTTTTTGGCAGTTTGAGCACTGAGCTACCGTGCTTTTGTGGTGTGGTGGCTAAAATATGACTTTTGTGCGGAGAAGTGTGGTGATGTTGTATATTTCTGTATTATTCGCGTTGGCTTTTAGTTCGATGAAAAATAGCGGCAGTGGTTTCTTTGTCAGTTTTCGTTGTACGTTGTGGATATTAATAACGTCGTGGCCTAGTTCCGATAGTTCATTCTTTAGTTCGTCAAGATCAGTGGCGTAGTGCATATTCCTAAGTACAGTCTTGAATCCCCTCTCTTCTTTGCGCTTAAAGGTGTAGTATTTAGTATGGTTATCTCGAAGCATCTTAACCATCGCCGAGTCGTCCGACGAGTCGTTTGTCTGTATGCGTACTTCGTTGTTTTTAAGTGTTTTTAATATGTAGTTTTGTTGTGTTGTGTTTTTCAGAGCTTTGCTTAGTAAGTTAATTTGTTCTACGTCCTGTACGCATATTGGTGGTGGTTTGTGAATTTTAGTAGATAGCCGAGGTAGATTTGGCGCATTAGAATTTGCTTCTGTACCACGGTCGTTTTCAGTCGTTTCGTCTTGTGAGAGAAGTTCGAACCTATTTGTATTTGACGCGTTCAGACACGTTTTTGTTTGTGTTTTGCTGCTACTTTTTTTGCTATTGTTATTTTGTTCACAAGTGTTTTTGATAGAGAGCTTACTGTGGTTACGGTTTATTTTTGTCTCTTGTGGGTTTTGATTGCTTGAATTTGGTACTTGCGTGTTTGATGTTGTTTCTCTGATCAATGAGGTTGCAAAAGAGAGGAAGCAAACTGGCATTGTAGAAGAGAAAGTTGAAGTGGTCGTTGTTGTGAGGAGTGAGATAGCAGCTGATGTCTGCGTTGTGGTTGTTGTTGTTGTTGAAAGTTTAAAAGAGGAGAGTGGCGTCGTTGGTGAAGCGCATTGTGCACTCCACGGCAGAGGCTGCATATCTCCTGTAACCATGGAACGAGCTGACAGTTAGTTGAGTCGGTAGATCGAGAGGTTGTGTTTGTTTGTGTTGAAGATGAGTTATTGTTCTCACTTTGTGAGTGTAGAACTGTTTGATGAATAGCGTGAGAGCAACAAAGCGCTCTCTCGAAATTAGCGGGAAGGGAAGCTTGGTTAGAGTCACTGTTGTTGTTGCTGTTGTTTGAATATCTTGAGAATGTGATAAGGTATGCGTTCTTGTTGTTTGTGGTGACAGCTGTTAGAGCTTTGGGT